>VXAY01007493.1:884103-918927 GCA_013399855.1 Oxyruncus cristatus | reverse complement strand
TTTTTTTTTTTTTTTTTCTGAGTACATTTACCTTATGTCCATTCTACTTAAAAAGCACGTTGTTGGGGTAAGACCTGTCCCTGTGGCAACCCTCCTGCTCTGGCTGTTCAAGCCAGGAAGAATATATGAGGCTCATTTTAATAAATGCAGACTGTCTGTTGTTATGATCTGTGTCTTTTCAGGACAGGCTAAACGCTTGGATGGGCTTTAGTTTTTGTTTGGTGGGGGGATGTTATTTTTTTTTTAAGCTGCATTTGTGTATTAGCTTGCACTGCAGATCAGGTTGCTCCTTTGACATACTTCTGTGAATAAGTTATGTATGTTCCACATTAAAATATTAATGGAGGATATATTTGACTCCTTGGCACAGGAATAAGATTTTCCAGGTGATGTGACTTGAGGTTGCAAAAGCCCTGCCAAGTACTGCAGGGCCAAAGAGGACAAGCTTATGTGTAATTATTCCCAGATGTGCTTCATACAGTTAACTGTTCCACTGTACTTACCATCATGGATAAACCTGTAAGAGTCAGTTTTTCCAGCTCTTTGGGTTATGCTTATATGAATTATTTAAATATGAGTTGTTCTGGGGTACTGGTAAGGATTCTGGGGAAGGAATTTGACATCTGAGTAGAATTTCTTGGTGTTTTCAAGCATGAAGAGGAATTGGGGGGTGATTTTCAGAATGGACCTGTTGCCACACTGACCTGCCTTCGTAAATGAAGAGGTGCAAACAATCTGTGTGCTGTTTGAAAGCAGACAGTTGCTGGGAGAGGACGCCAGTGTAGTAGTCAGTTCATCTTTCTAAAATTGCTTGTAAACTTTAAAACTTGGGTGAAATATCTGAGGGTTAATGTTGCTTTTGTGTTAATAAAGTTGAAAGCTATGGAGAAAATGCACATTATAAGCAAACATAAATGCTGACACTTTACTTTTGAGTACCAAGGCTTAGAAGAGCAGAAATGCTAGATCTTGTCTTTAAAATAAAAATGTAGGTTTTAAAAAACACATCCAGAAGGAATAAATTTGATAATCATCAAAGGTAACTTCTGTCTTCACATTCAACAGGAAATTCAAATGCCCGTCAGTCAACTTACTCAAGTTATTTCTCAGGCACACAGAAACCTGAACCACTTTGTCTAAAGAGATTAAAAAGAAAAGGAAAAAAGGAATATGCCACAATGGAACATGAAAGAATCAGAATGCCCCTGCATCTAAGAAAAACAAACCAGCATGATGTACTTTTGTACATCATGTTTGAAATGTAGTGTTGTAATTTCGATTGATTGTACAATAATGGCACCAAAATATCTCTATGCATGTAATTCAGATACTTCTATTTCTGTCAAGTTTTTGATAGCATTTTTTTTCTGTGTGAGCTCTCTGGATGATTCTTATTTACATTGGTTGGCAGTAGAGTAATAGATTATTGCTTATGGAGATTGGTTTGTTTTTTTTTTCTACCTCCCATTATAAAGCCTAAAGGAAACAGCAATTCTAAAATCTGGGGGTAGGTGGGCGAAGGATTTGTCTGAATATTAGCCTATAACAAGCTAATGAAAGAAACCTAACCAAACAAAACCAACCAACAAAAACTAAGCCATTAAAAACTCCCCACAAACAAACCCTGCAACTTCTGTGTTTGTTAACAGAAAGTCTTTAGTAATACACCCAATAATTGATACTGTGTCTGTGTTAAATACGTTTATTTAAGAACAAATATTTTTAAATATGCAGCAGAATTTACTTTTTTAATATTGTTCGTAGAATATTTTGATGTTTCAGTCTGAAACCCTGGCAGTGTCTTATCTCAGCTAATTTAACGTTAAAGAAACGAACAGGTCTGAACACACCTCGCATCACAGAGGGCTCAGTATTTTAGTGTATGAGCACTTTAATTGAAACTCACTTTTTGAAAAGCAGTTTTATCTTTGTCTCTCAAGCTTCTACTTCTAAACAACTAACTGAATTTCAGACCCTGTTTTTTGGGTGTGGGGTTTTTGAATGCAGGTTGTGTTTTGTTTGTTTGCTCTAACATGTGAGTGGATTATTCAGAATAGGGGAGAGATGACAGTGAATCTTTAGGCAGAACTGTGCAGCCATGAATATCCCAGAACTTCCTGCTGGGCTATGCTGTGACCTGCAGAGAGACAGAAGCTACCAGTATGTGCCTCAGGGGCTGCCCTCCTGTAGGTGGACAAATTAGAAATCCATTAATACTCAATTAATAATCCTCAGTTAATAGGTGGGGGTTGTTTCATGCTGCCGTCTCATTAGTTCTTGCAAGTACAAGAATTGCCAGATGTAAACACCCGTAAGACAGCCTTTGCTAAGGAAATATAACAAAGTTTGTTTTTCTCTAGTGGCAGAATGCTGCCAACCTATTGCAGTGGGGCTGACATGGCTCTACAACTGAGAGCCCAGTAATGCATTTTGGTCATACTGTAATATCTCAGGACTAGAGTCTTAGCAGCTAAGGCTTTACCAGTAAGGAGTATTAATCCATAATTAAGTTTTTTATTAAAGTTTTTTTTTTAGATGGAGGAGTTCATGTGATAAAAATGTTGAACTTCTGTTTGTCTGCAGATGGTTTCCTGAGTATTTTGTAGCTGGATGTGACATAGGGAGGGTCCGGGAGGGTTTGCTCTCTGTGTGTTTGAGTTCTGTATGTCAAACAAATGTACTGAGTTGTCTACAAAATCCCTTCCTGTAAAACTGCACATTGCAGTTATAAACTTCTTAGTGTATAATGCCTTGTAGTAGACAGAGCTGCTGTTGGGCAGAGAAACTTGTAGACAAGTTGGAATAAACACATTTTCAGGTTATGTCCATTTATGCTGTTTGTGTACTCTAGGCTTGCACTGCACTGTGCCAAGATTCTGTTTTCTCAAGCATTATTGCAAGTAAGTCAGTCTTTTTTTATATTTTTCTTCATTTCAACGTAAGACCGACAACAGTTTGTCATCTTTTCTTATTTTATTTGAAGTTATGCAATTGTTTTAGAAGTTTGCTTTGAAATCTTGAGTCACACATGGCTTAAAAGGTGCAAAATCAGCAGCGGTGTTGAAACACAGGCAAATTTTTATTTGTTCTTCTTATCTCCTCAGCGGAGGATTAAAGTAGTCGTGTTCTCATGTAATAATCAGTGAAGAAGAAAGCATTTATTCTTTTATTTTTCTGGTTTTCAAGAAGGATGTCAAAACAATTTTTTTTTTTTAATTTTCACTTTCGGTGCTGCTTTGTGATTGTTTGTATTTCAATGTGTGTGAGTATATTTCTAAGTACTGCCTTAGCCTTAAAAAAAAGCCTTTCAGAGGTTGCTTAAAAGAGAAGTAAAGCTGTGAATGAATTGCCTCTGGCTTGCATTGAAGCCACACGTATCGGCTATCCTTCTCATTAATTTTTCTCTTTTCTTTTTGGACTAATTGTGGTTTTGTAGTTTGGTTTCAGTGTGTAACATACCATACACTTCACCTCTCAAATTTCCTGCGATTTCCCCCCCCCCCGAGTGTTTTGGCTGATAATGAGTCTTTTACTTATGGGAAGTGAAATCTGCTGTGTTTACCCTTCTCTTCTAAAAGATACTGTAAATGCGCATTGTTTGCATGTCCGTTGACATGAGTACATCTTTAAAATGAAGATGGGTGTTTTAAGAAAATAATAGCTTGCAAAATATTCTTGTTGTATGCCATCTCAACTACAATTTGACTGTAGGATTCAAAACTGAAGAAATTTTTAACTAGTCATGTAAATTCAATTGTTGATTTTTCTTGTGTTTTTCTTTTCAGTTTATTTCCTGTGAATCATGTTAGAATGGTATCGTGAGTATAAATTGTACACTTTTTGAAGGACTTGAAATACTGGAGTAAAAATGAGACTTTATCCCTGGGCTATTGTCCTGAAAACAAAAGTCAATTAAAAAGGCATTTCAAGTGTTACTCCCTTTAGTTTTTATTGATGTATGTAGGCTTTTTCATATTGAGGAATATAAAGCCAATTAGATCAGTTAAATCTACTTTAACCAAAGGGAAAGCTGTAATATGATGATTTTCATTCTGTGGTGGTTTTATTTTAACTATCACTCTAATTAGATTTGCTTTCAGCAGGTTTTGGTGGTTGCCATTTGACCGTGGAGTTCTGGGTGAGGAGAACTCTGCTGAACTGGAGGCAGCTTGTACAGAAGGAAAGCCTGGGATTTTAGCAGCTAATCCAGCACAGTGCTGGATCTGGTGATTCAGTTGAGAATTAAATTAAACAGCTACACTATAGCTTGTGAATTTTGTTGTCCAAGTATAATAAATACTATCCCTGTTTCAGGCATCTGTTTGTGAACCCCCCCCAACAAAGACTCTTATATCAAGTATCTGATGGAAAATTGTAATTACAGACCTGTGTTGTGTAGGAAAGTTCAACTGCAAATTAGCTGTGGATCATTCAGAGTTTAATTATCCTGTTCACTGGTTTAATAATCTTTCAGTGTCTGTGGCTTGAGAATTACTGTACTCTCTTCCACAATCCATGCTACATCAATTTCCAGGGAAATAGGGAACAGTCAGTAAGCTCTGGCCTGCTGGAGGGAGATGTTCCTATTTGACAAGCTAGTGTAATTTGAACTGGAAGTCAACTCCATGCTCAAGTTGATGGATCATTCCCTATCTTGATGAAAAGGTGAAGAAGCCAGGGGAATAGAAAAAACTGTTTGAAAACATTTGTAAGTTTGAAAAAAACCCCTTAGTTTTCTAATAAATTTGCACTATAGTATCATTCTTATTGTGCTTTGCTTTAGCTGAGACAAGCAGCCAAATGTAGGAGAAATTGTCTCTAGAGTAGTTAGCTGAGTCCTGTCTTTGAGGACCCTTTAAGAGTGTATTTCACAGCATTTGCCAGAAACTGAGATAGCTGGAGGTGAGGGTTTGTGTTTTGTTTTTCTTTTGAGAACCCACACAAGAATTCCTGGCCAACAACAGTCTGTGGTTCAGCGACTTCCAGAGGCAGAGCTCCTATCTTTGCATTGAACTGCACCTGAGGGGTTTCTGTATTCATCCCTGAAGCCGTGCAGACTCTCCATGAGTTGATTTCCAAGCAAAGCAGAGCTCTGTGCTGCTTTGTACATGTGTAAGGATTATTCTGCACACAAAACTTTCTGTCAGTTCTGTGAGATGACCAGTCTATGAAAAGGTGTCTGGTAGAATACTAAGCTTTTATTCCATAGTAGAAATGGTAATCTCAAAGCCCATTATTGAATATCATAGAATGGTTTGGATTGGAAGGGGCTTTAAAAGTCATCTGGTTTCCAACCCCCCTGCTGTGACAGGGACACCTTTCACTAGACCACTTGCTGCGAGCCCCATCCAACCTGCCCTTGAACACTTCCAGGGATGGGGCATCCACAACTTCTCTGGGCAACCTCTTCCATTGCCTCACCACCCTCATTGTAAAGAATTTTTTTCCTAATATCTAATCTAAACCTACTGTCTGTCAGTTTGAAGCCATTCCCCCTTGCCCTGTCCCTACATGTTCTTGTGTAAAATACAGGGGATTTTTTTCATTTTGTATCATGTTACATTGACACTATTAAATATCTCATGCTATTTTACTATTTGTATTCCTAATCTTGTATAGTTCCTCTGTAATTCTTCAACTGGGCCCTTGTCATCCTGAACAGCATCCTCGGTCCTGAGAATACTGGTAAAGTTTAGCTTCTGTATTCATTCCCTCTTTGAAATCCGGATGAGGAGTTAACGTGAGCTCAAGCCCTGCAGATCTTACTAATTTGTGTCCTTTCGTTCTTGTGAACCCCTTACCATCTGTGTGACAGCCTTCCCTCCTACCCTCTGGCAGCTTAGTTTATTTCAGCAGCTTTGATGAGTGACCTTTGTTGTGGGGTTTTTTGTTCATTAGTTTGTTCACTCGTTTGGTTTGTGGGTTTTTTTGTTGTTGTTAGTTAGTTTTACTACTCTAAGTCTAATAGTTCTCTGAGCTACGGTGTTAGTTTTCAAAAGCTGTAGTGACTTTGTTGCAAGAGATTTCATACTTGTTTATTCACTTTTTTAGAGTAATTCTTAGGGCTTTGCCTGGTACAAACCATGAGGCTTACGTGTCTATAGTCCTCTAAGTGATCCCAGAAGCTCTGTAAAACTTGACATAGAGTCAGGGACCTTCTAATTCTGTGGAACTGAGGCAGTTTGGATACCTTGGACAATAGATGAGCTCTGTGGTTACAAAACACTATCTGGGTGCATCCCCCTGTTCCACCAATACTTTAATTCATTGGACAGTCTGTCTTGAGTTAATTAGTTGAACAAGGGTGTCATAAGGACTTCCCCCACTGTGAGAACAAGTAAAAAAAATTACCTTCTTTACTGTGAGGGTGGTTAGGCACTGGCACAGGTTGCCCAGAGGAGTTGTGGCTGCCCCATCCCTGGAAGTGTTGAAGGATGGGTGAGATGGGGCTCTGAGCAACCTGGGATAGTGAAAGGTGTCCCTGTCTGGCAGGGGATTGGAAGGAGATGATCTGATGATCTTTAAGGTTCCTTTTAGCCCAAGTCATTCAATGATTCTAATTTTTTTTCTTTTTGTTTATTTTTAATTTTTTTTTTTTTGTTTAAAAGGTTCCTTATTGTGAAGTTTGAAAGATGAGCTGTCTTAGGCTTGAGATACAGCATCTGTCTCGGCACTTTTCACCCTCTACACATTTGCAAGTAGTTCTCAGAGCTGCAGTGTGTTTATGTTTTGACTGGCCTGTTTGTGAGTTTTCATTGAACCTACTATTCCTTTTCCTATTTGAACGCTTCCAGAATTTTTCATTCTTTCAGTCAGCTTCTCCTACCTTACTGTTCAGTGATGCTGATCTGTATTTTGTGTTTGTCCTCCAATCTGTCTCTGCAGATGTTTCATGAACTCTTATTTTTGCATGTGGAGAGACTTGGGAGGTGGGCAGAGATCTTAGTGCTTGTTTAGATTTGTTCAGCCAGTGCTCTGCATTGGGTACACAGTCAGCAAGTTGTCAGAGTAGCATGTTTTTCTAAGTAGTTAATTTTAAATTCATTATATTTGTTTTATAAAGTGACAACTGTAAAGAAGATATTTTTGCTACAATTCCTCCCATTAATATAAAGAAGCAGCTTAATGAGCACATATGTAACTGCGATTCAGAGTGAGTTTAAGTGTTGCAAAGCACTTTGCCTGACTGCAAAGTTAGTTTGAGAGGAGAATTGAGATATTTTCCAGATGGGATCTCAGCAGTTTTAGCTCTGGCTTTATCAGTTAATAAAAGGGATTTGTGCTTTGTGACAGTTATTGAATAAGGATTTGAAAATGTCTATAGGTCTTGCAGCACAAAAGAGCTGCTGAGCTTCAATGTTTCTTACACAGAAACTTGTATTTGATGGGTTGTTTCACTTGGCTTCTGTGTTGCATCAAAAACTGAAACATGTTTTATGCAGCTTTTGTTGATGTGAAATAGAGTTGAAGAATGGATTATCAACTGACCAGGTCTGCAGTGATGTTGACTTGTACAATTTTTGCAGTATAAAAAAACTGTAGAAAAATCAATTGCATTGAATATTAAGAATAATTATTCAGATTGGATTCCTGAGATGGTCAGTTTTGTAACAGAAGTAAACATTTTCATATATGTAATCACCTACTAGATTTCTTTTAATGGCAACATAAAATTCAAAGGAATGGCACTAATAGGTTGAATTTTAGAAACAGTCAAAAATTTGCCTTGCCAAATAGAATTCCTTTGTCAGACTGTTGTTTTCTTGCCTATATTGAATGTGTTTCTAAAGCTAATGGCTATTTTTATAAGACAAGTAAATGTATTAAAAGAATAATCACTGAAGGGGAATTCTGTCTGCTCTGAGGATGGGTAGAGGGTTGGCAGTATCCATGTAGGTAGAGTTTATCATCGGGCACATCTGTAGCTTGTATTTATGGAGAGGTGGTTGGTTCAGACCTGGTCTTAGTCTCAGACACCCTATAATATAAATATATATATAAACTTGTAAAACAACACTAACATTCTGGGCAGCAGTGGCAGTTTTATATGTTCTGGCACGTTGTCTGATAAAATTTTCCAGATGAATCATTATGGTCATGTATTAAAGACCAACACACAGTCTACTTTTATAAACTGTGAACAGCAGACATAAACGTTATTTTCTCACTTGACTTATTCAAGAGCACGAGCACAAACTCTTGTATCTTGACCATTTAGTGTCCCTGTATTTAGTAAGGAAATGATAATATATATGGGAACTCGGCACAAACTCAGAGAAGACTATTCAAACTTATTGTGGGCATTTGAAGAGACTATAAAAACAGACTTACCAGGAGATTGCAATAACTTAATAAGGAGTCTCTTATCAGCTATGTAGTAAATATATTTTGTGGATCCTTTGATTCTGTCTGTTCTTTCATGCCATGTCATGTCATTTAGTTGTCAAGTTTTCTGTCATGAAACCTTCAAATGAAGAGATGAGGTGAGGAGGACACATCCATTGGAGAAGGTTCTTTGAGTCAGTAGTGGCAATTTTGGGTGGGGTGTGCCCCTTTCTTTGGGTTCTCCTTAGTTTTGCTGCAAGTGCACTGAGAGAGACAAACTCACATGAAGGAAGAGACTTCTAAAATCCAGAAGTTCAGAAATGCAACTGCTCAGATGAACTGTGAAAACAGAGGTAGTGACTGAGGTAAAACAAACACTGCAGATAATAAACACTGTCTTTCTATGGAGTCTTTATGTCTGAGTCCTGATTTTGGTATTAAATTAGTTCCTGATGCCTTTAGCCATATTATGTGTATTAATAAGTTCAGAAGTTCCTTTTCTGTTTTTTTCCCTGACTGTTCAAGGTTGCTCTTTGTGGAAAATATTCAGCATCTATTTAATGTGATCTCAGTACTGAAGACACTAGGATATGGGTAAACAAGGAAAATATTAAAGAAGAAAGTTAAGAAGGCAAAAATAACATGTGGGATGGAAAGAAAAGCTGTAAACCAAGACAAAATTTTCAAGTGAGACGCGAGAATAATTACAAAAGAACAAAAAGCAGAGAAATACGCTACTTGGTATAGGAAGAGTAAAACATTACACAGTAGGCACACAGAAAATATGTAACAGACAAAACTATGAATAGAAACAAGAATCTGAATGATATTATATAAATAAGAGAAAAATTACTCATCATTTGAACTTTGCATATGTAGTTTTTCTCTTGTGATTGTCTAGACCCAGATACATGCTTTTTCTTCATTTTGTTTGAAAAATGTTCTTTCCACTTGAATAGCTCAGCTGATAGATAAGATGTAAAAACATAATGGCAAACAGATTTTAAATTGCTACACATTTCTGGAGAATGTAGCTTTATATAGAAAAGGAGGAATTCTTATGTAGCTGTGATGTAGTGTTTGAGAGAGATATTACTTCTAGTAGACCAAATCCAGGAAAGCTGCTTGTGTCATCGTGCCAAAACTGAGAAGAGAGCTGAAGGAGCTCACGTGTAAGAGATATAATTGTGGAATTTTTTTTTTTCAGATGCCAAAGTCTTGTGAAACTCAACTGTATAGACTTTACTGAAGAATTCATCATGTTTAGTTAAAAACATCCATTGCATAAGTCAGTGCTTTTAATAAAATCCATACAAAACCTAGTTATAAGCTTAAAACTGCATCATACTTCATTCTGAAGTAGTGGTGAGTTTGATATTGAGACTTAAACCAAACCTAAATAAAATACTGAATACCCATCTTAGTAAAATGAGCTACTCTCCTGTCAGAACAGGTGATCAGAGATGTTCATGTGTGAACTGTTGCTAAGAATCATAGAATCATAGAATCAGACCAGTTGGAAAGGACCTCTGAAATCAAGTCCAACCCTTGATCCACTACCACCACAGTTACTAGACCATGGCACTAAGTGCCACATCCAGTCTCATCTTAAAAACCCCTGAGCCTTCTCTTCTCCAGGCTAAACAACCCCAGCTCCCTCAACCTCTTCTCACAGGGCTTGTCTTTGAGTCCCTTCACCAGCCTGGTTGCTCTTCTCTGCACCTGCTCCAGCACCTCAATATCCTTCTGAACTGAGGGGCCCAGAACTGGACACAGCACTCCAGGTGTGGCCTCACCAGCGCTGAGTACAGGGGCAGAATCACCTCCCTGTTCCCGCTGGCCACACTGTTCCTGATCCAGGCCAGGATGCCATTGGCCTTCTTGACCACCTGGGCACACTGCTGGCTCGTGTTCAGCTTCCTGTCAATCCACACTCCCAGATCCCTTTCTGCCTGGCTGCTCTCCAGCCACTCTGTGCCCAGCCTGTAGCGCTGCAGGGGGTTGTTGTGGCCAAAGTGCAGGACCCGGCGCTTGGCCTTGTTGAACCTCATCCCACTGGAATCAGCCCAACTCTCCAGTCTGTCCAGGTCCCTCTGCAGAGCCCTCCTGCCTTCCAGCTGATCGACACTCCCCCCCAGCTTGGTGTCATTTGCAGATTTGCTAATGGTGCACTCTATCCCTTCATCTAAATCATCAATAAAGGTGTTAAACAGGACTGGGCCCAACACTGATCCCTGGGGGACACCACCAGTGACCGACCGCCAACTGGATGCAGCCCCGTTCACCACCACTCTCTGGGCCCGGCCCTCCAGCCAGTTCCTAACCCAGCACAGAGTGCCCCTGTCCAAGCCGTGGGCTGCAGCTTTTCCAGGACTATGTTCATGAGCTGTTAATAAGAAAGATGTCCAAAGTATCTACCACCTGATTTCTTGGTAAATATATCAAAATAAACAAACAAAACCTCACAAAAACAAAACAAAACCAAAAACCCCCAAAAAAACAAAGCACCACCACCACCTCAGTCATTGGACATTTTCTATCTCATCTTCTATATGTGCTGAGTTGACTAAAATGAGTTGTATTCCTGTCACACCCTGCGAGGCCTCATTGAACTCATCCTTTTTAACACAGTAGTCTGGTACAGTTTTAGTGTGTTGTGTGACAACACGTCTTTGGTTTAAGTATCAGTGGAGAAACTCTAGGAAAATGTTTCAGCTTCCAGGGCTGATGTTTGATTTTAATACCAGCTTTGTCATGTTCAGAAGAAGAATTGCCTTCCAGGAGTCCTGTGTACAGAGTATGTTTTCATACTTTTGTATTCATTCAATTATTTTTTTTCTTTCAAAAGATGTTTATTAGATTAAATTAGCAAATTTATACTAATGTACTGTAAAACTTCCTTATCAAATATACAGATCTTGAAACTGAAGTTTATGTCATTGTAAAGGAACCCTTTCAAGTTCAGGAAGAGACTTCTTTGCAAGCAGTTGTGGAATCAAAGTGTTTTGGTTATGTCTGCTATTCATAGCCCCTTTGCATTTCAAAATTGCAGCTACAATTTGTAGGTTGTTAAGAGAGTAAAATACAGATTTGTCAAAAGAAAGAACAAAGTTGTCCTGATATTTCCGTAAGCTTCTCTAAAGTTGAGCAGTTGTCCAAGAAAATGCAGAGAAGTTTTTTTTCTATTAAAATTTATCTTCTGTGGGAGAACATACCCACAAAAATTTAACTTCAGAACAGACCTTTTGAACTTGCAAATCACTGTTTAACTCGAAGAAAATTCTCGTAATTTATGCTCAGCTTGATGGGATTTTGGGAAGCAAGAGGGAATGAACTTGAAACAAGAGAACAATGTTTACTTCAGTTTTAAGGGATTTTGTTAGTGGCTGCTTTTTCCACTCGATCTTCTGTATGTGGAAAATGCAAACTTCTGATTAGGTAGCTACAGATTTGTACAATTAATCTTTCTTCTGTGACATTCATTTATTTAGATTTTAGAATGAAGCTAGAACAAACTTGCCTGGATGAAAACACTTCTCACTCAGGAGGCAACTTTTATCTTATCGACATCTTACATTTTAATAACATGTTGTAATTCACCAGTGTGAATCTCTTCAGTTCAGAGACCAATAACAAAGCAAATGATGAAAAGTTAAATGATGAGAGAAGATTAGATAAAAATGTGATATATGATTTAATACTCATTTCTTTTTTCTTTAAAGTGCTCATTAGCTGGAGAAGAAATAGTGAAATTCTTATTAAGAAGCAGACTTTTCATCTCCTAGTGGTAAACTAAGAAATTCATCTGAATTTTCCAACCTGGACAGATCTTAGCAAGAGTTGGGTTTTGTATATGTTGGTGTAAGAAAATTAACTATCCCAAGATATTACGAGATTAAAAATCAAATGAATGCAGTTAGTGTTACATGATGATCAATACAGTTCTTTTTACAGTGATGTAATATTATCTCTGGAGTATTAAATAGGATGTTTCAGTTTGTTCATGAAATCAGTTTCAACTGTCCTATAGCTCTGTTGTGCATCTTGACTTTTGGGTTTATGCCTGGAAGGAATTTCGGAAGTGAAAATATATCCTACCATTTTGTGTGAGCTCAGAGGCAAAGGGCAAGGATTAATGTTAAAATAATTACCTTAGTAAATATTTTTTTCCATGCCAAGAGGATTTTTAAAGCATAGGAGGGCAGTGTGTGTTAGACTTCAGAATCTCTATGTCTGAAGTTGCAGATTCTCACAGTAAAAATGAGCATTTTTACATAGATAGGAAAACCTCACTTTTAAATTACTTGTAGATGTTAGTGAAGCTTAAGAATGTCTTGCTTTTTTACCAAATGTTGTATTAACCAATATCCACCATACTAAAACCAGAGAGTTAATAGAGGATGGTAGAGTTTATTCCAAGTAGTTTTTGTATGCCCAGGTGTGGTACAGAGCAGGAGGTGGGCAGTGCTGGGTTCTGTACAGCATCTTTTAAAATAGAGCATTTATAAAGGAGCCTGCCTGGCTGTGCTTTCAGTGTGAATGATAAACAGGAAAGCATTTAAAAAAACCCAGAAGTGCCTGGGGTGCAGCTTTTGTCTTCTTAAAAGAGGAGAAAGACTTTTTGTATTCATTTGTAAAAATGAATATACAATAAATATGGAAAGAGGCTTGTGAGATAGAGAAAACCAAAACATAGAAGACTTCTGTACTACTTGTGTCTGTCTGTGGGTGTATTAAGAGATATTAATCTCTAGAGGGAAAAGGTTTGAATATCTGCTTCTTTGACATAGGATTTTTGCATGTGAATAACCTTTGATATCAAAATAAATTGTTTCATTAGGAAGCTAAATGGTTTCCTTATGTATAAAGAGATTTTAAGTGGAGGTAAACTGTTGTTGAACATGAATCACTTGTTAGACAGTTCTCAAGCCTGCCTTCTTGCCTCCCCCACCCTGAAAAGAAATAATAATAATTATTATAATAATTATAATTATTATTATAATAATGACCATAAATCAGCAGGTAGTATAATTCTTAAATCAATTTGGGGAATATCAGCAGATATGTTATCTTTGTCTGATTTATAAACTCTGCTGCTGAGCATTCAAATCATTTGGTGTCCTGAAAAGGTTTTCAATCTGTTACAGTGGCATCATGTAATTACAGTGAAACATATGATGATAGTGTTTAAGCCTTAGGATGCCCTGCAGGGAAGTAGTGCAAATAATTATCTGTGCATCAGCACAGATTTAAAAAAAAAAAAAAAAAAAAAAAAACAATACTACTTGGTGGCTGAGTTTTGTGTATTCCGATTAATGATTTTTAGATTTGACTTAAAGTTCTGAAATTGTTTGGAAGTAGGCCATCTCATGCTGGGATGAAGCATCAAGCCATTTTAAATTAGACACTGAGCATGCTCTTATCAGGTCCCCCCTGTTTCAGATTTTGCAGTGTGTCTCGGTTCCCTGTTAGTAGAGCTGTCATTCAACTGAAGTAGAGGAGAGCACAGCATGCCCTTTTGTCATCTTTCTATCTGTGCACATGTGATTTCTCTTGGAACTGGGAACTTGAGATGTGAGACAAGCCTTGCTGTTAGATCGCCAGTGTTTTTGGTGAGTTGATATTCATCTCTTCCCTTTCTAATGCCTTCAGATATCTTAGATAAAACTCAGCTTCATGCTTGTCTCTTTTCTCCTATAAATGGTGTCTGTTTGAAATGTCTCTGCCATTGCTCACTTCAGTAAAATAATTCTGGTATGTATGTATTAATTTCTTTACTGGAGGAGAATTACTTTTTTAACAGGAGTACTGGGCTGTGCAAAAAAATGGGCATATATCTTTTTTGTTCTGACTTCAAATTAGCTAACTATTCTAAATATAGCAACAGTTCTTCCACCACCACTTCTCAGTCATTTTTCATAATGTTCTTTTAAGCCAATTTTGGTTTAAAACCGAGCTTATTTTGTGTATCTCATATTTTAGAGGGAGTTAGACTAGTCTTGCAGAAGAGAATTTTATTTATGTAAGAAAATGCTGAAGGATATTTACAGTACTTGGTTTCAACACAAATTGCTAAATGGGGTGACTTAGCTGTTGTCATCATTAGTTTTGCTTATATGCATGTATTTCTCTTCTTTAACCAACAAAGAAATAGAAAAAGGTATCTCCCAGTTCTTTGTTACGACTGAAATTTTGCACTTCTATAATGAGAATATTTGAACGAATTTATAGTCTCTGTCATAGACAAAGTGATTGATGCAGCTTACCATTTAATTAACTTTTAGTTAAGGGGAAACCAGCATTTACGGTTCACAGTATTATCAAACCTTAGTTCTTGCACTTGGTTTAAAATTTTGTTTTCCTCCAACAGTATCTGCAAAATACGACTTTTAATTTTTTTAATGCAAGGCATTTAACTTGTAGCAAAGTTAGCAGTATATTTTTAAAACACCTAAACTAGGGTTGCAAAAAGCAGTGAGTGAATTGACAAACTCTGACACCACCCACTCCCACCACCCACCCTTAGAAAAAGTTGTTTCCTGGTTGCACTTACCTGTGGGTGAGCAAAGATGATTTAGTATCATGATTGAACTTCATGTGTGTTTTAAGGTTTTAGTAGTGACATGATAGAGTTTATCACTAGATTGAGATTGGAGGTCCTAATTAAATGCGTTCACATGTATTTTTTTGGGTTGGGAAGGTATTTTGTTTTTACAGGCGGATGCTCTTTATCCTGTTGTGACTGCGTGGCTACACTTCAGCCTTCTGGATAAAAGATTTGAAATTACAATGGGAAAAACTGCTTGTCAGTGAATTCACTGAGCCTGACAAAAGAGATTTATGCCAAGCATAACCCCTGTTATGATTCCAATTGACCTGGGGCGGAGGAGTAAAATCAATAAACCCCGTAAGCTTCATCAGCGCTGTGACAGTCCTGGCTGGAAGGGAGATGGGATGGAGAGGGGAGTGTGTGAATCTTGAGTACTTGAGTGTGAGTTTGCCTGAGCCCCTGGTGCAGAGTACTGGGGGAAAGCAATCTAAATGGGTGTAGTGGTTAAGATTTTTGTTAAAGCCTGAAGATAATGCATTTAATTGAGGCCTTGTGGTGGCAAAGCGCTGTCATAACCCATCAGAAAACCGGCACACTGGCTGCCGGAACAGGGTTGTACCACTCAGACAAATGATGAAAGAGAGACAGCCAGGGGTAACTGCAAACCTGTGTTGTGCAAAATATATCACTGTACTGGCTTGTTATCTTCAAAGCATGGTTCTTCTAATACTGAGTTTTCACTCTTATAACTGGAATACATCGTTTCATGATGTTGGTGCCTTCAGGTGCCATGAGCTGTGTCTCACAGAGATCTGAAAAAATGGTGTGAAGCGGGACAGATTTGCCATAGGACAATTTTTGGATCAACAGCAAACCTAGAAAACTTAAGACCTTTTAGAAAGGTAACAAAGAGATAAAAAAGGAAAAAACTTTCATGAGTAACTGCAGTGGCAGTATAAAGGAAACACTTAGAAAAAGTAAACATACAAAAAGAAGTAGCATTTAGCTGTTTTGTCTTCATTCACTTTATCACATGTGAGCATGCAAACGTGAGATTACTGATTCGGGTTGCCGAATAAGTTTGGTCTTAGTATGATTCTACTGAGATATCCCTTTGGAATAACTAAAATTAAAAGTGTAAAAAGTAGTATTTCACAGGTTTTATAAGGGAACAGTTTTAGGTCTCAGGGAAAGCAGAAACTTGGAAGCGTCAAATATCTCAAGTTATTTTTATAACCTTGATCTGGTCTATTTTACTCTTCAGAATAATATTTGTTCTTGCCTTTGAAGTAAGTGCTGACTCTGGTTAGTTTTCCAAAAAGAGGAATTCTTACACTGTAGTTATAAAGGTTAACTGAAATTTTATAGGCAAGATACTGCCTACTCTGCAGTGCTACTGTTGTCTATACCCATTTTATTTAACGTATATGTCCACTTTTGGTCATGGGTAGCATGTAGAAAATATTTGCCTTGTACTTATGATCTTAATGGTGATTGTGCATAAATGGGTTGAGATCTCAGAGAACCTGACAACCCAACAATTACCTTTTGTTTTGCTAAAACTTTACTCTGTGTTAGCTTTGTTAATTTCCTTTTACGTATAAGGAATATATGTCTGTAAGGTGTATATATGTACACACTCAGAATATGCAGAGAAGGAGGGTGAATGTGGGTAAGGGCTGCTGGTTGTGCAGCCTTATTCAGAGTGCATTTGAATTGCACTGAATTGAGAACTGAAATTGAATAAAAGTACCCCTTTTGATTTTAAGGAATTATGTCATCCCTTTTAGACACGCCAGCCATCAGTAGGATTTTATTTTATTTTATTGTAGATCAATATATTGTAACTCACAATAAAATACCAGAGGGTAAGGTTTGAGTTTTTACGACTCCTCTGTGTAGACTTAGCTAGAGGTCTCTGGAAGGATCTTTGTGGACCTCTTTGTGACTGGCAGTATAAGACCTGTATTTCAACTTGTTCAGTTGTTTGGTTTTTTTAAGAGGATGAAAAAATGTATTCTGTTTTTCACATAAATAAAGAATTACTGACTTGTGTGGCACTTCTTCTCTAGGAGAGCAGTAAGAATGTGATAGTGGCCTTAGTCATTTTGAGGAAGCACCACTGCTGAAATAATGTTTAAATAAACTTTGCGCTTGAATATATATTTTTTTTTTAATATAAATGTCTGCACAGGGAAAAGAAAATCAGAAGAGGATGTGGGGTGAAGGGGAAACCTCTTGTATGTGTATCACTTAGGCTGCCTACCAACTGTTTTTTGAATGATTAAAATCCTTTGGACAGTGAAGGCTCGGTCTTTTTCCATTCACGTTGTGTTCTAAATGAAAGATTTTACTACTGCTGACAGTTGCACATACTCAATTGATGGGCCAGATGGAGAGAACCTGTGACAATTTTTAGGCTGAAGGTTGTGTCTAAAAACCTTGTCAGCATTCTGCATCAGATCTTGACCCATTTTAGACAGTATGCTACGATCTGATACTTTCAAGAGAAGAATGCCATTTTTTAGTTTCCTTTTTTTTTTGTAGAGTGGAGGAAGGAGTGGAGCTATGTTTCGCAAGCATGAGCTAAATTTACTTTGCCAAAGGAGAAAGAAACTGCACACCAGTACTCATTTAAAATAATTGGCTGTAATGTCAGCATTCAGTCTGAGATTTTATGGAAAAATAAAGAAGGCATTATTAGTTCTTTCTGTATGTACCTAGTATAAGTTGAAAAACAGGGTTGTTAAAGTGAAGACCTAAAATGTTTGAAATAGGTTTATTTTTTAAAAAATTTCAGCTTTTTTTATACTAAGAGAGTGGAAATGGTAAGGAGTTGGCTAAGTCCTTGCTGAATGAGCTGAGAATTGTGTCTACTTTTTCAGTACATTGAGGTTTAAAATGAGTGTTAGATAGTGCTGTGATTTTGGGCAGATTTTAGCCATGAATATGCCAGATCATTGCAATTCAATAATGAGAAAGTATTTAATGGAAATGTCTGTTTAATAAAAATTTAGCAAATGATTTTGTATAAAGTGAGTGTTTGAAACTTAAAATTTCTTAAAAGGCTCCCAAGAGTAAAATGTTCCTTTTGTAGGTCAGAATTTCCAGCCTTACCTCTTCTGCAAGAAAAAAAAAAAAAAAGTACGGGAATGTTTCTCAAAATGGTACATCATAAGTGTTAATTTTTTTCAGTGTGTTTCAGTGCAAAAGAACATCACTATGTTTATACATACATCCATATTTTTTAAAATAATATGGAATACTATTTTATGCTTCAGAGAGCATCAGTATTTAAAATATTTTCAGGATATTCAGTCCTATGCACATTTCAATATTGTGGTAGGGAGACAATAGTTTTGTATTTTAAACATCTCAGTGGCTTTTGGAAAGCAGCAATTGAATTATGTGTTCTTAAAACAAATCTGAATTTAATGACAGTATGTGCCATACACTGACTTTTTTGTATTTAAGCCAGTCAAAAATTTATGCTTTTCCAAAGCACAACCATTGAGGAAAAAAAATTATTTCATACATACTTCAGGCCATTTGAAGGGACTTGTATGCAATTCATATCTTGTCCAAAATATCAAACGCCAAAAGGTTTTCATGTTCTGTACTTTCTTATTTATGTATAAATGATTAGTTTAATCAGCGGTTCAGTATTTTCAGTCTTTGAAATTTATTCCTAAATTTGTCTATCTTTATATTTCTGATGGTCCCTTTGCATATTTTGCAATATTATGTGTAATAATGTGTACAGGGTTTTTTCCCCAGGGAATTGCATAGGTATCATAACATAATCAAATTGGTAGATAATCTGGCATTTACATGAAAATTAGCATATTGGCAATTAAAGACCTTTTAATCTGTGAAAACATGGTGTTTGGTGACAAAACTGAGTAACATCTTTAGTGGAATGACCTTCAGGTTTTTCTTTGAACAGTATTTGTTATGGAGTCTTTTTACAGAGGTGCCTTTAAGTGTGATCCATGATTAAGTTAAAAAAGCAAAATGGCTGTATTGCATTTTTTTTTTAAATGTGTTCAGGATATGATGGAGGTTTTTGAGGGAAAAAATATATTGAGAAACAAGAAATACAAAAAGGTTTTAAGAACTGTCATTAAAAAGCAGGAGATCAATACAATTTTTAACAATTCTGCTAAATAGAAGTTTGATGCAAGAAACTATCTTATCTGGGAAAATTAGGTTAGACTTTTCTTTCTTTTTCACTGTTCTGAGAAATAGGGTGAAATACTTTTTTTTTCCTCCTGGAGAAAACGTCCTGAGATGTCAAGGTTGTCATATCATAGCAGAGAAGGAAAAGGCATGACTTGAACAATGCAATTTTTAGTAATGCCACCTGTTTCATCCCACACTGCCCAGTGCATTGGTTTTCTCTACAAGCAAAGAAAAGACAGATATCTTTAGTAGCCCTCACACTGAAACTGTCAAAGTAAGTACTTCAATGCTGCTTCTGGAAGTATCTCCAGGTCCAAAGTGGTTCTGGCTGCTGCTCCATAGATCGTGGCAATGCCAGTGGGAGGCAGGATTTGCACAGAGGATGTGGGACTGAGGTGGTGATGTGACTCAAGTGAAATAATTATGAGTGATGGGATTTCACCAGATCCTCAAAATTTTATCTGAAAACATATCTTACTGAAACATCTGTAAGATGCAGCTGGTTACAGATGGGCACTGGTCAAGGGGAAAAGGAAAAACAGCTACTGAAGGGCTTACTTGAACAGTTGAGATCTTTTTTTTCCTAGACCTAGTGAGTTTGATTTTTAAAAATGGTACTTGACAGGTTTAGGCTGAATGTAATTTCTGACTGCATCAATGATCAGAATGGGATGAGAACATTCCCCACAACTTTCCATTACAGCTTTAGTATCTCACTGTTGTATTTACTTGCTTTAATGATGGGGAGTATTTTGTATCATGATAGCACAAATTGGAAATGGAAACAGAGGTTCACTTAACCAAGATCACAGAGAAACGAAGCAGAAACTGAAGCCAAAGGGCATATCCTTGATGCAATTAGCTTGATGTTGTGATCCCTGAATGACTGTCAGTCAAATACCTCAGGCACTGAAATGCATGTCAGTGCAAAGTTGCATCTGGCCCCACAGGGAGAAAAGCCAAATAGCCTTAGAGAAACTTCTTGCTCATGAGGCTGGACTGTTTTTGAGATGTTCACTACCAGCTTTGTGTTATCCTATTTAGCAATTCCGGCTGACCCACAGTCTAGTTCCTTCTGGTATCTTCTGTAATATGATACGTTTAGGGTCCTTAATTCATCAACTCGGGGCCCTGAGCACTAAGGTATTCTTGTCCTCCTTGTGTCCTGTGATGATTCTCATTCACGGGTTAGATTCAGGTTGATAATTTGATCCACTGAATGCAGTTTTTTATTTCGTTAGCTTGTCTGTGTTGAAATCAAGTAAGAACAGTTTAGATATTATTTAAACAGGACTATTGAATATATTAATCAGTGTGAGACTTTAACAAAGTTAGATTTATTTGATTTCTTCTTTTTATATTATAGTGACACGTCTATTAGAGTAGCAGTGTGTCATTTTCTGACAACTGTGTTGAAGTGATATTGAGAGATTCTAACTGCAGTCCCCTCCTTCATTTTCATGTAAAAGTTTCTGAAAACTGCACCTCTGTAAAGTTGGAACAAAGACAGAGAACTGTGTGGAGGAGTAATAACAACAGCACTCAAGGGAATAGAAGCTAAGAAATGTCAAGAGTCACTGCAGTGTAAGTGCATGACGTGTGTGAGTACCTGTATGTGTAAGTCTGACCTGTACTTTACACTAACTACAACCAGGTTGTAGTTTCTCAGGCACTTCTAGACTTTCTGGTCCAGAAAGCACTTTAGCTTATCAGACGGAATTTTTTGTTTCTTGTTACCTCCGTAGTTTATTTAAAAGATTAAATTAAAATTGTAGAGTCATTTCTTTGAAAGACATTAGAAAAAAATATTCTTAATAGTTTTAAAACGTTTCCAGCTGGTTCTCTGCAAAGCTGTGATATCCCTGTGGCATTCAGGAAAATGTTACCGTTTAGAACACTGGACCCTTTTTCATTGAAAAGCATTTCAGTGTCTGCATGACTACATGTACACTGTTTCTACTTTTAACTTGTGGGACCTTTTGCACACACCAATAGCATTCTTACTGCTAAAAATGTAGGCACTGTGATTGGTGACTGTATTTCTAGTTCTCTACAGCTTTCTTACATGGAATGAACATAGAAGTTTAGTTAAAAGATTACAGTAACAAGTAGTCAGAATGAGTAAGACCTTGCTGCTCTTTATCTAGCAAATAAATTACTTGAAGATGGTAGATTCCTCTGCTGATTGTGTTGGCATGGCAGTCCTTACTCTAGAGGCAGAAATTATAATTTATGGATGGTTTGCAGATGGTTAAAAGTTATTGACAAATGCCTCTAGCATGACATCTGTGGTAGAAACAAATACCAAATATGTAGAATAAAGAGGCTTGTAAGTTCTAACTTGATGGTTTTTCAGAGTGTGTCAAATTCTTTATGACGCTTTATGACACTGGAAATGGTTACCAGTAATTCTGTTCATGTTTCCTGACAGGCAGTATCCAGTAGATGTAGATCATCAGAATTCATTCTGCAAAGAGCTGAACTATTTTTAATGTGAATCTTCCTATGATTATTGGAGAAAGTATTTGAAATCCAGATTATTTTTGAAATATCAAAAGGTCTGGCCTAACAATAGTTCATTTGTTGTACCTCAGTGGAATGCACTCAGGGAAACCATGCCAGTGAAGCCAAACAGCTGCTGTGCACTGGTATGAACACTTGCAAAATCATTAAAAGAGAGCGGGGGAAAAGATTCTTACAAAGCTGCTTCTCACACTGTCATCTTAATCCTCAAGGAAAATCTGCAAAATACATTTGAAAGACAAGCATGGAAATGAAATTCAGAAATGTTAGATCTTAAAACTCATGAACTCACTGGTTTTAAACGACATGAATGACCACTTGAGCCAGTCCCCCAGTTTTATCACCTTTGTCTCGTGGGAGAGAAAAAATGGAATAATAATATAAAATGAAGTTATCAGATCTTGTTCCCCCTCTACTGGACTTGAACTCCTTTTTGTTCTCCTTGGTCTGATGAACACACCTTATTTCAACTGAGCATGATGGTTTTCAGATTTCCTGAGTCGATGAGCACTGCTGCCTTTACTTCAAGTTTGAACAATCGCTCTTGCTTTATGAGCTTGTAACTCATTTCCAGGGTTGTCAGTAGATGGAATGAAAGATCATCGTGTAAACCTTGCCTTGCTGGTTTCAGTGCTGCTTGTAGTAGTGCTAATACCAACATGTGACATGATTACTCCATGTGGATAGCATTTATTTTACTGACTGTTGGAGTTCATTATTTTGTTCCTCAGAACAAATGGGAGGCATGAAGGTTGGCTAGAACCACTTCGTGACAGTTCAAGGGCTTTGACTTTAATAGCACTTAAGAAACTTGCAGTATGCAAAAATAACGAAGGTTGTTATTCCCTGATTTAAAAGTAAAGGAGTGGTGCAGGAATCCTTGAAAATATGAGGGAAAACTCCAGCGTAGAAGTTCTTCAGGTGCAGTTTAAACTGTATTTATTGCCAAATTGTTTGGGGATACTCTAACCTATTAGATAGCTTTGAATTTGTTGAAACATTGCACACTTAAATATATTTAAAAACAGCACAGCATATAAGAGATTTTCAATACCTATGTTGGAAAGTTTTTTGGATTGCATAAAACGTGGGGTAAATACAAGAATTAAGTTTTAAGTTAATAGTTAACTTAATAAAGCACTGAGTTCAGTTTTGACCAGTGAGATTTGGTAATTGATTTCCTTAAATATGTTATTTAAGGTCTTGTGTTAATGGTTTGGACCTTCAAATGTGGGTTCAGTATCTCACCTCATTCAGTGCATGAAATAAAAAAACCCTTGGGTTCTTTTCTTACCATTCCTTCCTGAAGATAGGTGGTAAGGAATCACAGGATTATTCAGTCCAAAAGTGACACAGGACATCACTTGTCCAACCTCCTGCCCAAAGCAGGGCCAGCTCTGTGCTCAGCCCAGGCTGCTGAGGGTTTTGTCCTGTATGGTTGTGAGAGACCCCAAGAATGGAGATGCCACAGCCTCTCTGGGCAGCCTGTCCCACCACCTGACTGTCCTGCACAAAGTCGTTTTTCCTCACGTCCAGTTTGAACCTCTCTGGCTTTCATTCATGTCTGTTGTCTCTCAACCTCTGGCCAAGCTCTGTTGTGAAGAGCTTGCCTTCATTTTCTTGATCTCCTCCTGGTAGGAACAAGCAGGCTGCTGTCAGGACCCCTGATGCCATCACATCTCCAGGCTAAGCCAGCCCGGCTTCCTCAGTGTCTCTTTGGAGGGCAGGTGCTCCAGCTCCTGACCCATAGTGGTGTCCCACTGCTGTTGGCTTCAGTGTCATTCCCAGTGTTTTATCTGTGTTTGTACCATCTGCCTGATTGCTGCTGAGCCTTCTCTGGAGTGTGTAGTTTGAACAATGCCCTATCCTGACCAAAATGACAGTCCTTCTATGTTTTTGTTGCTAAATCGAAAACAGGTTTGTCAAAGGGCTGCCACAACAAAGTATCTACAGTGTTGCTCATTAACAACTGTTAAAAATCAAGCATTTCCTTAAATAGAAATTACACTTTTCTTGAAGTATTTCAGCAATAAATCAATATCCCTGTCAGAAGTGCTGAAATCTTACAGTGTTGATGTCCATGGTACCCAATTGCTAAATTTTGTTGTTCTGTTAAACAGTTTCTAGATGTCACATCACACATGCTAGGCTTGTCCATGGCTGTTGGCTGTCTCCCATTGAATTCGGATTTCTAAGACTCTTAGATTAAAAGTAATTTTTCATAGGTTGTGTGCAAATTCTAAGTATAGGTCGGTTCTTAGATGAGGCTAAATTACATATTAGATGCCACTAATACAAGCAAAAAGACATTTGAAATAACATGATTTAGTGGTCATTCTTTGAATATAGAAGACTGCTACTTACATAAGCGTTTACTGTGTCTAAGATATATCCTCAAAGTTACATTAAATGTCAGAATTACTTTTTTAAATACTCATTTGGTTCAACTTTCAGAAAATACTCTTCTTACTATACTCACTTTTTAAAAAAAGTTTTTGAAGCTGAAGAGAAGGAAAACATCAAAAGGCTGATAAGAGCAGGCAAGTAATATCTATATCTGCATGGCAGTGGCTTTCTATGACTTCTTTTTAAAAGGAAGATTGCTACTAATACTTCTATCAAAAATATTTTTACTTTTAAAAGTGGCCTTTTTTACTTTGTAAAGTAAAAAACACCTGAGAAAGTGGCAGTCAAGTTTAGGATTATAGATTAATTTAAAGTCTGTTTTCATTACCAGCTATTTAATATATTTACCAGTTCCTGAGATTTTTTTTGCACAGATACGGGTTCAAGATGAATGCTGACTTAGACCATTTGTTTATATTTTGTAGAACAAACATCCTTTACATATTGGAAATTTTTGGTTTGAAGAACCTCCATGAGCAGTGTTGTATGAGCAAGTGATGCTGCTTTAGTGGTGTCCTTGTGGATTATATTTGAGTTATTGCCACTGGGGGGAGCAAAAGACTGTCACAGGCTTCAGGGAATGGAATAAGAGTGTCTGTCTTCCATCTCAGAAGATTCAGGCTTTAGTGCTGAGCTGTGGGAGACTGTGGGTCCTTCATGTCTGGCACATGCTTGAAAATCTGTTTTACAGTGAATAAAATTCCTAGATAATCAGGTTTCGTGATTGCTCTTTTCTGAAGAGTTGCATTCTGAATTTAGACTGGATTAAGCATGAAGCGCGCATTAGAAAAGGAAGGGAAGAAATTAAGGGGGGTATAAAAAGGAAGGAGAGGGACTTTTTATATGGGCAGATAGTGACAGGGCAAGGGACATTGATTTTAAACTAAAAGTGGGTTTAGATCAGATATTAGGAAGCAATCCTTTGCTCACAGGGTTTTTATGCACTGGAACAAGTTGCCCAGAGAAGCTGCGGATGCCCCATCCCTGGAAGTGTTCAAGGCCAGGTTGGATGAGGCCCTGAGCAACCTTGGTCAAGTGAAAAGTGTTCCTGACCATGGCAGGGGGATTGGAACTAGATGATCTTGAAGGTCTCTTCCAACCCAAACCATTCTATGATTCTATGGTTATTATAAGTGTGAAGAGTAGATTGTGACCGATGTTGGCTTAAGTAGTGTGCTAAAATGCTCTGAAATGTTTTGTTACCCCTGGGCCTGATGGCAAGCTCTCTCTCAGCATCAGAGTGAGATGTGACTACATCACTTGGATTGAGGTGCAGTTTGCTTTAACAGAAGGTGCTGCAGCTTAGAAATATATATCTTTTTTAAAATTTAACCTATGCTTCAGCCAGACATTTGCTTTAATCCTGGTCTTCCAAAAATAAATCTAAAAGTACTGTTAACTTTCTCTAAAAGCATTGGAAAGGAGTTTCTTTTTATTTTAAATGCATAGAATCAAAGGCTGTATATAAGCTATAAACATGTTATTCTGGAAAGGCTAGCAGCTCTAAATGCTGACTGTTTATTCCCAGGCTTATTTAAGGTTCTCTATTAGTGTCTTTGTATGTCACTGTAGATGGGGAAAAGTGTCTCACAGGCTGTTGTGGCCTTGCCTTCCCTGCTGAGGTTGCTGGACTGGTAATGTTCATGCTACATGCAGTTTCTATTACGTGTCTTTACCTTGTTTGATGTCTGGGACAAGAACAAGACATTCCGGTTGCAAGCCAAGGTTGGGCTTTCCCTCTGGGAAGATTTTGTTCTGTCTGTTTTGTCAACAGCAGTCAAAATTCCTACTTCAAAAATTCATTAACATTTTTGTTCATGGTGTATAGAGCTTAAACTAAGCAGAGCAAATCTAAAGAAATGCTAGGGTAACCCTTCAGTGCTTTCAGCCATAGGTTTACAGCAAGTTTGTGGATTTAGCAGAAATATCAGAAGATGTCTCCCAGTAGGTCCTGGAGCATATCAGCAACCTGGGTTAGGTGGCAGCCAGGACCAGTGATGTGTTTCCTATGGGGTCATTTGTTTTTACACCTCTTCTTTTTTGTTTTGACAGATATAAGCTGCCTCAAGGACCTTACCCCTCCAATGTTATTTTTTTAATATGACATTCAGTTGTAAGTTATTTTCTGACTGGTGTTTAAAGCAGCCATGGAACATAAACAGCTGAGAGTGCTGAGTGAGCTGACAGATGTCACCATGAGACTGTTTTTTATCAACATGGATAGCCCTGGTGACTGGAAAAAGACGAACATTACTGTATTCAAAAGGAAAGCAAGAAGGAGAGTCCAGGGAACTAAACACTGGTCAGCTTCACCTCTTTCCCTGAGAACATTATGGAGCAAATTCTCAGAGAAACTATTTATTGGCTTTTGAAGGACTGGAAGGTAATTGGAAACAGCCAGCTTGGGTGTAACAAGGAAAAATCTTGCCTGACCAACCTGACTACCTCCTACAATAATTGCCTCTTCATCTGAGGGGGAAACAGTGCCATTTACCTTTAGGAAGGCTTTTGATGTATTTTCCTTTGTATCTAGATGGGGGGGTATGGTTTGGATGAATGGACTACATGATAGGTGAAAAATTGATTGCACCATCAGGCTTAAGGAGTAGCAGTCAAAAGTTTGAAGTTTTAAATCAGTGGCTGTTTACAAGGAGTCTTTCTTGGAGTTGATACTGGGGTGAAACTATTTTAACACTCATCAATCAGCAAGTCAAGCAGTGAGGCAGAATGCATCAGCAGGTTCCTGGATGACACCACCCTTGGGAGGAGGGTTGGGAATGCCAGAGGGCAGGGCGGTCGTTTGCAGGACCTGGAGCTGTGAGCCAAGTGGGATGTGCTGGAGTTCAGCGAAGGCAAATGTGCAGCTGGAGGAGGAGCATCCTGGAAAATGGCCTGTGGGTCCTGGTGGACAGCAAGCTGAGTTTTATGCTGAAATGGTGATGAAGGCTAACCATGCATAGGGCTACCTTAGCAAGAATGGTGATTATTCCCATTAATTCATCACTTTGGAGTTTATCTCTAGAATAATGTGTCCAGTTTGGGTCACATCAATATGAGGGTGAGGGAGAGACAAACACAAGTGAGTCCAGGACAGGGCCAGGACACGGAGTGTACTAGAAGAGGCTTAAGGGGTTTGATGTGTTTAGCCTGAAGAGAAGGCAAAAGCAGGGTCATAATCGCAGTCTTTCATTAACTACATGGACTTTATAGAGGGGACAGACTCTCTTCAGAACTGCACAAAGCTCAAGAGGCAATGGTCATAAGTTGCAATAAAGTACATTCTAACACGTTAAAATAATAGTAGTAAAAGCCCCAAATCTGTTGATCAGATGGCATCACTCTTGAAGATTTTTGAAATTCAACTGGACAAGGGCCTTTGCAATCTGATCTGGTATTGAATTTGTCTCTGAGCGTAGGGTGGAACTTGATGACCCCCAAAAGACTTGTTCGTGTTACATTTTTGTATGAGTCTCCTTTCTGTGTAAACTCTTTTTGATTTAAGGTTTTTATATATTGTAGCATTTATACTGAGTGTCCATAAGGCAGCCTGTTGCACTAATCAGAAGCACATCCGCTAAACCAGATGTCTAAAGACCTTAGTAATAACGTGAACATAAAATTCTAAATTCTGTGGAAAACAGTGGTAAGATTGCCATGTGGTCATCTGTACGTATGTACCCAGAACAATTTTATTTTCCCCTGCTCCTTCAGCCCAGTTATGTTTTTTTTGTCTTTACATGGGTTTGGCTGAAAAAAACAGAATTTTTCCTCTTGTTTGAAAATAGCAAATCACATTTAGCGGAACAGTCCATAACTCTCTGGGATAGTATGTTCATCAGTTACAAGGACCTGTTGTCTTACTCTGGTTTAGACTTTCAGGATCAGTCTCACCTATGTTATATTTTTATGAAACTAAACTCATTAAAATGGTGATTCATGTGGGTGCTGGGTGAAATCTCAGTTTGCAGACCATTTAGAAATGCAGAGATTTTTTCCTATGAAGTTACTATTTTCTTTTTTTTAACTGAAATTGAAAACTGGAAAATAGCAGAAAGTTGGTGTAATTAAATACTAAGTTTTTCTCTCCTTCAGATTAGCCCTTACCTTGTGATAAGCTGCCATGTCTCAAAACTGGTAGTTCTTCTCTCTTTCAGCTGCTTTGGTCTTTGTCTTCAAACGTCATGTGCTAATGCTTTATCAAATCTTAATGCTGCAATCGGTGCTGGAGGCTATTAATGAAATTTAGATTCTTCTGGAAATAGAACAACTCATACAAAGAGAAGCTTTAATGCCATGGAACTATCAAGAGATTAATTACATCTATAAAGCTTATCATATGCTATCAAAAAAAAAGAGGAAAAGATTGCTAACTTAATTTCAAGCAGTGGATCAGTTTTGTAAATTAAATATGCAAATGAGTGATAAAAGGAAACATACTCTCTGATATTGACTACTGAACACATGACTGATGATAAAATTCTTCAGTTTTCCAGCTAATTTCTGGATTGTTAATCTTTGCTTCAAGTCTCATATTGCATACCTTCTTGAAAACAACATTTCTCAGGTTTTGCACTCCAGAATTCTGCTATTCTAAGTGTGACAGGTGAAATTGTTTCAAAATAGGTCACTTGCCTTAAGGGTTAGCACTTGTGGTTTTTGAAGCCGACCTCTTTCTGACACAGAAAAGGTTTATGATCTCACCCATTAGCAAGGCCAGCCTGTGAACAGCCTTGAATTCTGGCAATAGACCTCTGTGCATGAGTTGATTCCTGGTTTTGCCCTTGGCAACTTCCCTTGAACCAATTTCTTCCCTGCCCCAGTCTGCTCCCATGCATTTATTTGTAGTTCATTTTGTGTCCTGCCTCCCATGGTTGATACTGTTCACCCTGAACAGTAAAAACAGAGGAGGAATATTACTCAGGTCCCCATCTCTGCTGGCTCCCACTTGAACCCTTTTCTGACTGCATACCAGTTTCAGAGTATTTTCACAGTCCTTGTTCATTCTATCAGAAGAATGTCTTTAATGTCTTGAGTTGCCATATCTTTACTTTGAAGGCCTCTATGTTCTTTCTGGCTTGTTGCTTTATGCATTCCTTAGAAATTCTGGTTTTACACCATGTGGGATCATTTTTTAAAAAGTAGTGATGGATCATTGTGAATCAATCCTTGGATCCTTTTGCTGCAAGATTCTTCTCTTTATGGGTCACAGATAATTTCACTAATGAGCGTACAAAAAGTCAGGCCTTCTGTGTACTGAAAGGCTTGCACTGCCCTCAGTGTAGTTGACTGAAGGCAGTCCTTGCCCACACAGTGCCCACATTGATTACTAACCAGCTCTAAATTAGCATCCTGTTGGTTCAGGACTGCTGGAAATCTGTGGGCTGTCATATTTAGAGTTGTGTGACGTTAATTTGATAATATTCATGAGGATAATCTTTGATGTTTATGATTTTAATATGGAAGATCTCTGCGCTCTAAGTTAAATTTTTGGGGATTTGGGGAAGACCCCAGCTGTCCGTGCAACTCTAATTTTTACTTTGCAAAAGTGGATTTAATGTACCACATAACTTATTCATGTTCTTCATCTCCTTTTTGCTTTGTATTTTTTAAGTGGAATGTTAGTCACTCGTTTTTATTTCCTATACAGAAATTTCCTGCAGTACCTGTTGTGATCATTCTTTTCTGTCGTGTTAACAGTGTGTATAGCTTCACATTTGGCATTAGTGGTTTGGATACATCCATTCTGGTATTATAGTTCCTGATTTTAATGCACAAGGATTATGGTTTTGCTGACTTTTTTTGTCCAGTTTCCTAGCCTTTGTTTCTCAGTGGAATTAGGCAAATATTTTCTGAGAATTGGGCTTCCAAATGCTTCCTGCAACTGGTATGAGGCATGCAGGATGAGAGAAAGGGTTGCAGAGCAAATGTTGGGGCAGAAAGAGGTCCGGAAAGGGAGAAAAGTGGCGTGTCTGAGGGCCACCATGCTGAGTTGGGATCTTCTTGGCTGATCTAGCTGGGACCTTGAGAGATGCCTGGTGCTGTGGTGCCAATCTTTGCTCTTCCCTTCCATCTCAGGAAGTGTTTTCTGATATTGCTGTCACAAATACAAACTTTGCAGGTTGAAGGTAATTAGAAGAGAGTACTTAGGTAGCCTAGCCAGCATCTGTCCTTTTTCACTTCCTCTGACTGTAGCATTTTGTCTACTGTGCTGTTAAAAATCTTTACTATTGACTCCTGTTGAAACTTAACCCTGTTGTTAAATGTTTTGCCGTCCATCATCTAGAGGTAGGGATTTTATTGGTGGTAGAGAGTCAATAATTTGGAGCTGCAGTAACATTTCAGAAGAATGTGACATCACTCTGGTATCAGCTTTCTCGGAGACTAGCAATCCTGACAGCCAAGTTGCTCTTCCTCTGGGTCAGGGTTGTGCAGTATTCACTGGGGAGCAGCTTTCAAGAGAAAAGGGTTGTGCCTCACATCCTTACGTGTTTTTTGTTTTATTTGTGTCAAGCTTGTGGTAAAGAATTAACTTCTCTGGAGACTGGTGAGTAATTCTGATACATTTTAACAACTGTTTTTCTTTAGGCATAAACCATTTCCTCCCTCTTTGGAAAAATGTCTTTTTTAAATGATTTTTTTTCTAAACTGGCATTCAATAATTCACAATATATGCAGAGTAGAACACAACATTTATAGCATTCAGGTTAAGATTTTAAATAGAAACCTAACTGTAGGTAGAAGAGTTTACTGATTTTTTTACTTACTGTAACTGTGTCTAACTTCCAAGATTTTTATTGAGGTATGCTTGTCTGCTAAAACATGTCTAAGAGACTGAATGTAGCAGGAATTTGAGCTTTTTTAATTAGCTTGCAATGCTGAATGGGAAGTACTTTCCAAATAGACACTTGTGAGTTACCTGATTTTAACATACACCTCACACGGCAACGGTAGTAGATGACCAAGTTTCAGATGTTATTTTGGGGGTTGTATGTGCTTGTGGAGGACACCAAATGGAAAACCAGATGCATTTCCAGTCAGTATATGTATCTGTATGTATATCATTTGCCAGGCTGGATGGTTATTTCTGTATGAATGTCATATCTTGAGCTGCAAAATCTGTCAGCATAAAAATTATTTAGGAAAAAAACCACCGACCAACCCACAAAACTGTATCTGGTTGTGTATTAGGTTTTAAATAACTGAAAAACACTTCAGTTTCCACTTCATGGTAACTGTTTTCTCATCACAGAAAAAAATATAAAATGCAAGTCTTTTTTTCTCCTCACTTGCACTTAAAGGTCTGAATTGTAAAAGTACTGCAGCACTGTGACATTTGGAAATCTTGGCAGATTCCAATTTTTAAAAGGTTTTTATTTTAATATGCTGATAATCTTCCATATTAAAGTTAGAAAATTACAGCACACTTATCTACACAGAGGTATTTAGCAAAGGAAGCCCAGGGGTTTTTTTGCTGTGTCACTTTGGGTTTTGTTTCTCTTGGTGTTTTTCTTTTAAGGATGACAAATCTAATCTTGATGGATGAATACATGCAAAAATACCTGTTTGATTCTGGGGAATAGTGCAACTCATCTCAGTAAAAGTTAGATATTGATTTTCATGAGGAAATAATTCCCAGACTGAATTTAGATGGTCTGAATCAGAGCTGTAGGTGGCTACGTGGATATCATGCATTAGCTTGCAGAAACCTGTGCTTAGGATAATTTCATTAATGCATCAACTGGCAATTTCTGTGATACAGTAGTGTGGTGATGATATACTGCAGATGCAGAATTGATACAATATTTATGATTTACGTGATTTGGAAGATTACTATTAGCATAGAAGTTCCTTTGTAGCTCTGACTCTTGATGTAGGTGGTTTGGCTCCCAACCCAGAACTAAAAGCAAGGAGCTGGGGGAAATGCTCTTTGAATTCTGTTGTCATGAATAGAAGAACTATTTTCTGTGTCATTATAGCTTGCAAATAAATTCTAATGTTGAAGTTTGGTAAATTTTAATGTTTCATTTTACTGAGACGTTTATTGTATCTACTTGCATTTTTTTTTCTTAAAGCTTGATAAATTACGTTTTATTACCAGTTTTATCACAGAGGTTTTTTTGTTGGTTTTGGGGTTTTGTTTGTTTGTTAGTTTGTTTTAAGTGTAATTTGGGCATGGCCAAAATGGAGCAGTTACATCAGACTGTCTTCAAAGATGTTTAAAGTGCATTGTGCTTTTTGATATCTACAAACCCTATTGAATGTGCTAGTAAATGGGAAAAAAATGGAGAAGCTATGCACAAAAATGAGGTGCTGGTAGGATTTTAGGTTTGAAATCATATAACTTGAATGGCACAAATAGCTATTTTGCTGTTCTGTTGACTGGAGTTTAGGATTGTGCATAGACTTCTAATTTGCTTCTTTTCTTCAGCAAAAGAACCCATCCAGCTATACTTTTAAGTTAATCAGGATAATCTGCTTAAATCCTTTCCAGAAAAAAAACCAAAACAAAACAAAACAAAACAAAACAAAACAAAACAAAACAAAACAAAACAAAACAAAACAAAAAACAAACAGGGAGTGGAATAAGAGGCCTTTCTTAAATACGGGTCTAAGGATGCTTATTACATGTGTTAGCTTTATCATGATTGCTGCTTTGAAACTTTCTGGTTTCTTTGGTTAAGTGAATAGGACCATAGTTGGAGTTAGTTTGGTCATAGTTGGAATTTTCCAGTTACTTTTTCCAACCTATAGGAGTAACATTCTTGCTCATAAGTTTCCGTTCTCTTGCAGGTTGCCGTTGGGGGTTTTTTAGAGGAGAAAAGGATACAGTTTAAACCTTAAAGTATTTCTTGATTTGAATGTGTGGCTACCTAATACAAGCTGAAGGAGGAGTATATTGATGTATTTAAAGCTTTTTGTCACCAAGCCAGGTGATTAAAAGAAACTCCTGGCTTTGTTTCTAAACTGAGCCCCTTGTATCACTCTGCCTGTTTTATTGGGGTAGGGGCTTACATGTGTTTCTTCTAGTACTGGAACTTTTATTTTATCTGAATAATACAATCCCTAAAGGAACACAGACTGTGAACATTCAGTGTGATCTGTATTTTCCCTTATCCAGCTTTAGAAGTAATTTTTTTTAATAAAAGAGTGAAATCCTCCATTCTGCCAGAAATTTTCTAAAGCTTAGGGTACGGTGTTTATTTTGAGGGGTGGAAAGAGGAAGGGGTGAATTTCTGATTTTGTCTGAGTATTGAAATAGTTTGGAGCAATGATCGTTCAACAAATTCTTTACCTCAAAATACCTTCTGCCTAATGAGGAAAAGTACGAACAGCATTCATGGCGAGGCATTACTGCTTGTTCACACTTGCTTTGGGGGAAGCTGATGAATTTATTGCTTGTCCTTAACATTTTGATTTGCCTCATATATTGATCTGTTTTCATCTTTTAGAATGTTCTTTTTTGCAAAACACTGAAAACACTTATTTTGCGAAGACCATGTTTACTTCTATTAAATACATACTGTGGGATCAAGATTCTAACCTGGCATTAAATCATTACAAACTTAGTTATGTAGCAATGTCAGTCATTTTCAGGGCCGAAACTCGCCAAGTAAAAAAGAAAATACATTTTATCTCAAGTTGTTCTACCAGTATATATTTTGGCTTGTGCATTTTCTGTTCCTTTAAAATGCATGAAGTAAGCTGAATTGTTTGGTTTGGATGGTTTTGCCTTAATTATCACCAAAAAGGGCTTGAGGAGGGAGGAGACCGTGGCAAACTTGTTTTGCTGACTTGTCATTGGCAGAGCATCCCCAGACTCCCTGCCTGAGGCAACCAGGAATCAGGAACGCGTGGTGTTAGCACATCATATAGTCAGCAGACACTGGGAAACTTCCCAGCCCAAGGCAACAATACAAACTCCCTACATTCATACTCCATGGAAGACTTCTTCAATTGACACTTTGTTTTCAACTTGCAAAACTGACTTTAGTCCCCATTCTTCATGTAGAATGAGAAATTGCTGGTGAATTTTTGTCTTCCTTTTTTTTTTAACCCAACCTTCCACTGCTAATATTCTTTGCTTTATGAGATTCAAAAGGGATAGGAGGATAATTAATCTTCATTAACAGCTTCAAAGGCTCTGTCTTCAAATGACATTTTGATTGTAATGTCTACCATTAAAGAGTAGCATTGTTGTAAGTACACCTCTAGCCAATAGCCTGTGTTAGAGGTTTCATTGCCACACTGATGAGAGCAGGCATGCACAATAAAAGGCTAATAAGGAGTTAGAGCTGGTCTGTGATACCTCTTCTGTGAGCTACGTGGTGCCTGGAGCTTTAGTGGGCACCAGGAATCTGGGCCTGAAGCAAACAAACAGATATTGGTATTTTTAGCTGGAAACAACCAGGGGTCTTTTTAGTGCCACATCCAGGGTGTTGGGTTTTTTCCTCTTTTATACCAGTGATAAAGAAATGTGCTGCTATAAACCTGCTGGCCAGAAACACATTTCAGAACTTGCCACACTTTGTAGCTAGGAAAGGGAGTAAACCCATGTAGAGGTTGGATATCCATAGAGAATGCTACAAAATTGGGAATACCAGAAAGAAACCATTCTGAAACAATTTAATGTCAAAAGGTACATAACATGTAGAACTGTATTGAGTAGCTGGAGAGCTGTAAAAATTTTGCATAGCATAGTTACTTTATCGATCTGGAATATCCCTAAAACTGCTGGTTCTGCAAACAGTCTATAAGGTAACAGATACTGTAAAAATACATTTCTTTACAAATCTTCTGTTTTATACTCTTGAAAGGTAGCCTAAAATTTGATTTTTTTT
>VXAY01007493.1:785566-884080 GCA_013399855.1 Oxyruncus cristatus | reverse complement strand
TTTTTTTTTTTTTTTTTTTTTTTTGATACAATGTGTAATCCAGAAAGAAAAAAAATGAAGGAAGGAGTTTTCACTTCTGGGTTTCATATGAATATTCTCTGCCTGGCAAATCTCTTCCTTATGTTCATGTTTTCTACTGGTAAGAGGAGAAATGAGTAATACTCCATATGGTAAACTGCAGTTAATCACTTGTTTGGATATGATTTTACTAGTCCTTTAGAATTGTTTCCAAAGCCAGATTCAACACAAGAAAAACTTAGACATCTAAGTTTCTAAAGAAGTCAGTAAAAGAGAGTGTTCCCACCCAGTACAGAGGGTGGTATTGGATTTTCTTTGCCCTTTAAAAATTATGTGAAGTGACTGACATTGTGTGATGTCTGCCATCCAAGTGTCCCTCTGTCCCTGACCTCTTGCTCTGACACAAATGAAATGATTTGGCACTTTTATGTAAAGTGCTTCTTAATTAAATTAGTCCTGATCAGGATGTTTTTTCATTACCATATAGTTGCACCTTTAGAAATGTCTAGTACAGATGAACTGCTCTGACACTAAAAACATCGCTTTTGCCAGCTTGAGGCTGAAGATGTAGTCACACCAAAGCAATAGTCAGCTGTTGTCAAAAAAGCTGGTTCCATCTCCCCTGGCTGCAGCCTGTGCTGTGGTCCTGCAGGAAGGTCGGTACCATGGAAAACAGTTCATTTTCAAGTTGTGTGAACTGGAACTCTCTGGCTGCCTGAGCCCTGGTGCCAGCACAGGAGCAAAGGGTGGAGTGGGCTGGTCATTCTGGTGCAGCTGGCCGTTTTCTCAAAGCAGTTGTGGGAGTGTAGCTGCAGGTCCCGGCTGTAAGCAGAAGAGGTGGACCTGCAAACAGAGCCAGCCTGCTCAGGTGGTTGCAGCACTCTCAGTTGCTTGGGGGTGGCCAGGCATATAGAATTCCAGTGCAATAAGTATGTGGCACTGAACCTGAAACCTGTGCTGCCTCTATCCCAGTTGCACGTTGTGGGCTATATTTTGTGTGTAGCATCAAAATACATTGTGTTACAGCTGTCCCTGCATTATGTTCGTTTCAGTGGTCTCTGCGAGGTGTGCGTGTGTGTCCTTCACATCAGAAAATTCAGCTGTTGGGATTAAAGCTCAAGAATTTGACACTGATGCTGTTAAGATTTTATTTCTCAGTATGTGAGAGAGCAGCCTCCCAGAGCTGGCCAAAGATGGCTAGTGTGTAGACTTTGAATGGCATGCCACAATTCCAGCAGCTTGGAGCCACCCAACAGCTTGAAAAAGCCACCTGTGAAAGAAAACAGCTCCAAAATTCTGGCTCTCACTGAGGTATGAATTTAATGCAAGAAAATGCTGGCAAGGTCATCAGAGGCATCATGTCTGTTCAACAGGAGGTGTCGTCCTGTAGCTTTTCCTACTGTTGCAGTTAACCTGTGGTTTAACCTTGGAAGAGACAACCTGGTGTGCCATTTTCTGGAGTGGAATGTGTTACTGGATCAGCAATAGCCTTTAATAAAAATTAAGTGTTATTTCCATTGTATTGTGGGATAAGGATACAGTTGTAAGAGTCAGAATGTAAAACTAAGGGATTACTGAATGATAATTCTTTTTACTGGATATGTTTCCTGCATAGCTGTCAAATGTGCTGACAGTTCATTTTGTAAATAAACTGCAGTTGTTCCTCTGCATTTATGAGGTAAAAGGATAATGCAGAACAGTCTGTGTAGGTGTTGAAACTGAAGATGTGAAAATACAAGGGGAGACAGCCAAGAAATACTTTTGTCAAATGAAAATTTCTAAACTTTCTCGAGCCAATGGTTTGATTAGATGAGACCAACAGGCATCAAAGTGATTGACAGTCTGCACAGAAGCAGTGGGTGTTAGATGTAAACTCTTGATGAGATGGGGTACTAAAATTTCAACAAGTAAATTAAATAATAATATATCCAGCTCCCTAAATGACCCTATTCTTGTGGTACTTGTTTTGGCCAGTTCACCTTCTAAAATACCTAACTGTATGCATTAAGCACATTCTAAAAAGCAGATCATTTTTTCAGTGTAGTACAGTCATTTCCTAAAAGATAACACTTTAAATAAGTCATTTGTGTTTACCAATTATGCAAATTTTTTTTATGTATTTAAAAAGGCCAAATTACTTTAATTAGAGAGAAAGTGTTACTCTTCATCTGTTCCACTTACCTAATAAATGAGTAACGGTGTTGCTGAAGTTGTCATGAATTGTTGCTGCCTCTTCAGCAGCCTGTCTAAATTGTGGGGTTTATCTACTTTATAAGAAAATTGGCATTGAGATGGGAAAAAGTAGTTAAAACATTACGTAAACGAAATAATAGTTAATCTTGTATTCAAGTTGGTTTGTTTTTTCTGCTATTTCTTAAGTAAGCTGGTTCTAATAATCAGTGTATTTTCTTGCATTAGCTCTTGCTGCGAATAATCTTTGTATGGTAGTATCCTTTTAACTGCTTTTTGGTTTTAATATACTTTTTTAAACTAAGCTGGCATTTTTGAGGTAATTTTGGGGAAGATGTTTGAATGATGTTAAAAAACTCTACACAGCTAGGAATCTTAAGTATTAGACAACAATATTTGATTATCACTATCATAATGGTATTGTTATTTAGGATTTTGGGGTGGGGGTGTGTTATATGAATCTGACTGTTACCTAACCTTGGACATTTTCTTTTTAAATCAGTCATCTAAATTGTAGAACCGTAGAATCACAGAGTGTTGGAGAGGACCTTAAAGGTCATGCAGTTCCAACCCTCCTGCCATGGACAGGAACACCTTTCACTAGACCAGGTTGCTCAGAGCCCCATCCAACCTGGCCCTAGAGCATTTCCAGGGATGGAGCATCCACAACTTCTCTGGGCAACCTGTGCCAGGGCCTCGCCACCCTCACAGTAAAGAATGTCTTCCCGACATCTAATTTAAACCTGCTCTCTTTCAGTTTGAAGCCATTCCCCTTGGTCCTGTTAGTGCATGTCCTTGTAAATAGTCTCTCTCCATGTTTTTTAGGCTCCCTTCAGGTACTGGAAGGCTGCAATTAGGTCACCCTGGGGCCTTCTCTTTTCCAGGCTGAACAATACCAATTCTCTCAGCCTTTCCTCACAGCAGAGGTGCTCCATTCCTCTAATCAACTTAGTGGCCTCCTTTGGACTTGCTCCAACAGGTCCATTTCCTTCCTGTGCTGGGACCCCAGGGCTGGATGCAGCACTGCAGGTGGGGTCTCACCAGAGCAGAGTAGAGGAGGCAGAATCCCCTCTCTCACCCTGCTGCCCACACTGCTTTGGATACAGCCCAGGATATAACTGTATAAATGCTCCCACCGTTCATTTTGTGCCTGGTAACAGAGGGAGGGCACCAGTCTGCAGTTCCCAGCTGTAATTTGTCTCTTCCTGTTTCCGTGGCATATTTCTCAACCCTTTTCTTCTTGCATAAAACTGTGAGTTTCCATTGCTTTTTGATCATATGTATCAAAGCAAGGAATTAATGCTGTAGTTTAATAAACAGCATGGAAGGATGGGTTCAGTGCTGCAAAGGGCTGGTTTTGCTAATTACTGGCAGGTATTCTTAGCACCAGCAATTAGGTGTAGACAGCCACTTAACTCTGACAGAGTTGAACTCAGTATAGCAGCAATGAGGCATCGCTGTGGATCAGACGGTGGGTCCATCTGGCCTGGCATTCCCTCCTTGATAAGTACTCGTGTAGATGTTTAAGTTGAAGTTGTGAGAGGAATTAGCACCACGTCAAAGTGTGATACTCTTCGGTATTTTTCTGTGGATAATACAATTGTGTTTTTTTCTGAAAAGCAGTATTTGCTGAAGTCTTGAGGCTTGCCTGATTTTTATAAATACTTGAAGCTAGTAAGATGAGTAGTAGGGAATAATGAATTTAAAACCAAATAAAAGAGGGAAAATGTGGCCTCTTTGCAGTTAGATCAGTTCTCAAGGCTTCCCCACAAGCCTGATTGACTTCCACACCTCTAGATTAAAATATATCTCCACCAGAATCTGAAGTCTGAAATATAAGCAAAACAAACATTAGGTTTGAATGTTTGAAGAAAACAATGTAGGTACTTTTTTAAAGGTTGTGAGTATGCAGAGAAAGTCCTGAGATAATTTCTCATCTACCTGTGATGTCAGACAAATCACAAACCAGTTTTATTTGTTGCTAGCATTTCAGTCTTTTGGAGCCTTCTAAAACAACTTGCTGCTATTCTTCTAAGGCAATAATATTATTTTTCTGAAATGATCAGCTCCTGAAGCTGTGTACCCACATGGGCTGAGGGAAACGAGAAAGCTGAGCAAGGCTCAGCTGCGCCCTCGGACCTTGGAGATGACAGCTGACACGTTCAGTGTTCCAGTTCAGTGCCACACTTTATACCCCGTGTGTCTCTTTGCTTGGACTTTACGTGACAAGCAATGAACAATTTTAATAGAGTTTGTACTCTTTTGTCTGAGATGAATGCAGGCCCACACATGGTGTAAGCTTCAATTAATTATCCTCTGGGGTCTGGTGCACATATTTGCATATGCTCTATCAGTGGACCACCAAAATCATTCAATTAAATCCTCACAATGGCTTTAAGAAGGCCAGTGATTAAAGCCTTAGCAATGACTGTTCATTTATAAAATAATTATTTTTGTAAATTTCAGTCGCTACCCTTATTTCTTGCAAAATAGGATCCATTGTGAGAGACAGCTTGAAATATAGGATGTGTCTGAATCAGTACCACAATTAAAACTGATACAAAAGTGGATGCACCAATATTTGAGCTGCTTTCTTCTGTCAGATTTTTAAAAGGAAGATTTCTAGTCATTTCCCAGATGAATGTATTTACTTTGCAGAAGTTTGCCAGACAGTTTTCTTGTCTCAGCAGACTTAGGAGGTGTCTAGTTACGACTTACTATTTTCTGATATAAGTGCATGATAAACATGGCTTTCTTTTAAAAGTTTTGCTGGGTTATTAATAGAAATGTGGTTTTATTTAATAAAATGGCTGTTTACTGGAGATATAATTGTGTAACTATGGCAACTACCAGGTATTGGTAAGTGATCAAGAAATTATGGAAATCATGTAGCTATCTGAAGCCAATGTAATGTTGTTACACTTCTGTGTAACCTTGGCTAAGGTGAATAAGGGATTTGCTCCATACACAGATAATGATGTGATTCACATAATCTTAAAAACAAACAACCAACCCCCCAGAACAACCTCAACATACCAAAACAAACAAACCAACCAGAGTAATGGTAAGGGAAAGATATCTGTAGAAAACTTGCCACAGGTAGAAAACTTTAAAGATAAATAAGGTATAGAATTACTTCAGTTAATGAATATCAGATTTTGATCCTGATGTGCTTATGTGGATTTGCAAAGCAACACAGAGTGGTTTTACCAAATGCTTCTTGAAATTCTGCTGTTGAATTTGAGGTAGTAATTCACTGAAATTAGAGGGGGGGTTACTTATTTATATATATATATATATATTCAGTTTGTAATTCAATAAATTAAGGAGCTTTACTTTTTTGCAGCTCTGTAGCAGGAGTTTATTGAACAACTGTGCTGTAGCTTCTGCAATCATTCTTTCAAGGCTGTCACTTTCAAGGCTGTCACTGCTGCAAGTAGTTTGAGACTAAACTAAACAAGGTTCTGAGTTATATTATACAAGAATAAAAAAATACTAGACAACTCATATCTTTTAACAAATTAACAAGAAGTCTTGAGTGAAGGTAATTGACTCTCTGTATAAGACAATGCTTCAAACTGGTTGAAAGAACTGAGATGAGGAAGTGCTTGTACCATTTATTGTCCTTGTTATCAAATGCACAACTGTTTCCAAATAAAACCCAAAGTTTTCTTGTTTTTCTGTGTCCTCTGATTACCAAATCCATTGAGATCCATTTTGAACTTGAAGTGGAGAAGGGCCTGGGCCGAGTGAGAGGACAGTCAAAGTTGTCAGTGCTTGAGAGGTGTAGGGAAGTGACAGGGATGCAGGAAGCCAAGTGGAAGTTAAGACATGGCAGAGCAGCTTTTCTCAGGGTGTACTAACTGGAGACATCTTGAGTTCTTTAAACTGTATGAGCTTGCAGAGAAGTCTGATCCAAATCAGACTTCGGCTGGGAATACTTTTTGACAGATTTGCTTTTTGCATTGGCCTTATATAAATGTATTTTAAAATATAAATACACATATGTAGGTATTAAACTGCTTACATTGTCTGCATTCACTTTTCTTTTAGGAATCTTTAGCATTTTTGTTTCGAAACAGAATTATTGAAAAACATGTTAAAATTGGGAAAAGCAACTGTTAATAAAGTAACTTTCTCTTGTAAAAGGTCTCTAAATTTCATGCAGTGAAGTGGAACCATAAGACAAAATTGCCTTATGAGTTCCTACTTCTGTTTTCTAACACTTATTCAACTGTATGTTTTACTTATGCTTCTAATAAATCATGAAGGCCAAGGCTTGCATAACTGAGCTTAGAGATATGTGGTTGGGATAATTTTCTGTCTAGTGAGCTTTGAAAACATTAAAAGTTGGTATGTAGCCATAAAAGCATTTGCTAAGAGTTTTTATTGAATTTGATGCTTATGGTTGTGGAGGGTGACTAAGACTACTGAATTCTCTCTAATTTACTTGGTGTGATGAATTGCTCCTGGTATTGTGGTACAACTGTGATCATGCAGCCAAAGTTCATTTGTCCCTTGTAAATTCAAGTCAGGTTTAATTCTCATTATGAAAACCTGTATTATATATAGTATGTGTAAGGAAATGTGAATTAGTAGTTTTTAATTAACCCATCTTAGGAAATGTACCAATTTATTTGTGTGATAATCTGAGTGGTCTAACTCCACCAGCAAAGAGAGCTTTCTCTTTATATTGGAACAACTGTATTTTTTTGTATTGACTGTGGCTTTTTGCCCTCCCTACAGGTTAGCTTTTACTACTTCTGTGCTCTACCTCTTCAGGAGAAGCTGCAGTGCCCCTCCTGCATCAGTGAAGTGACATTCTGTGCAGCATTAGCTGGTCAGACACCTGCTGTCAGTCCTCACAGAATCACAGAGTGGGTCAGATTGGAAGGGACCACAGTGGGTTGTCTGGTACAACCTCCCTGATCAAGCAGGAAGAGGCAGTAGCAGTCAGACCGGAAAATCTAGTGGTGCTTCTGGTCCACAAACCAACTGCTGAGCCGTGCTGCTACAAATTCCCTTCCTCTTTAGAAAAGTATTGTGGGTTTTCAGAGCTGTTATGTTGCTCTAGTCGTTGGAAGCTTTCTAGGTAGTTAACCATTAAGGGATGCTTGGATTTCAGCTATCAAGTCTGAGGCTTACAGGTAGTTCTGCCTTCTAACACTCATCTCACAATTCTCTTATATTTGCCTAAAATAGCAAACAGTGTGTTGGTCATTTTTACTGCAGAGTAATACTTACAGAATTGAAAATTTTCTTCATCTGCAGTGCTATTATCAAGGTACTGTATTAGACCCTGTGCCCGGGGCTTAAAATGTGTGTAATGAAGTGTTACATAAATTGATGACACATGACAGGTACATTTCACAAATTACCACACTTCTAGTTAAAGGTATGTGGCTTTTGGGGCCTTTATTGAGTCTCAGTATTCTATAAATTCCCAAATATGTTACCTGCAGAGTGAAGGACACAACTTCCACGAAGTTTTGGGAAACCTGAAAACAGTAACTTTTTCTGGCAATAGAGTGTTTGATTAGAAAAAAACAGTCTCTTATTAAAAGCTTCTCGATCTGTAATACAGAATATGCTTTTTTAGCAAGTATTTCATCCTAGCATTTTGAAAGAGTTTTTAAATATTTGCCCTTGCTTACATAAACTTAGTTTTACATTGGAAATATGTCATGAAAGCATATTAATCGTATCTGCTCAAGTGAGAAAAAGCTTTGTTTTTTGCATGAATATTTTTGTTGGAATATAAATGTGGGTTTACAATGGTCCCACTGAAAGGAAGGTTTGTAGTTTTTGAGCAGTACTGCTTAATCTTTTGGAAAATAAAAATCAATAATAAATGAAAAGCTGGAGTACAGTGAGTTGTACAGAAATGTCCAGGTGCTTTATCATTGCAGCAGCAGCAAGGATACCAAAACTACTGTAACTGTAACTAAGGAGGGCTCAAAAGGAAAGCCTACAGAACTGACATGGAGCCTGAAAAAATGTCAGGGTAGGCCAGAATAATGGTGGCAGCAGCAACTACAGTTGAGGTGTTACATTGTCTGCCAAGAAAATTTGTAGAATTTTGTCTGCACCTTCCCAGGCGTGTGCACACACAAAGGGCTAGAAACACTTTGTTCTTAGCAGCACATGTGATGTGTTACAGGTCTGTCAGCACTTTGCAAGTGGCTGTCTCTCTATACCCTCTTTTGTTCAGACTCCCTGATGTTAAGTTACCAAACTCAGATGTTTTGTGGTGGAGCCAATGCAAGCCTGGTTTTCAGACTTGCTGTTTAAAAAGCATAATTGAAAAAAGGCTCGTAATTCTAGGGTATGATAGCACTGGCAAAAAAGCGCTTGCATTTGCTGTTTACTGTACAGTGTGGCATTACAGATTTAGTAAAATAGAAGAGTCAGTACAGCCACAGACCACATCCTTGCTAACAGTTGTGTAGGGACTGCATTTACTTAAATTTTTTCTGAATTCAGACAACTCTTTGTTAGATAACTCTAAGTGGCTGCATTTATTTCAATTTCTTATGCTAGAAGGCAAGCAGACATGGTAAAAATTGCTGATTTGATTCACCCTCCACCCTGCTTGCCCATTTGAGGAATGAAGGGCTTCATGGAAGCCCAATAAAACTGGTCTCGACTTGTCTTATGTTCGTTTGCAGTTGAGCCTTACCTTTAAATATCAGTGCAAAAATTTAGCATTAATATAGAGAGGATGACTTTATTGCTCAGGTAATTTTGGTCTTTTTGCCTTATCTGTAATCTTTCAAAGTATTTTGTCATGAAGCAAATATGACAAATGCATAAAACTGCTTCTCATAAGAAATATCTCTGAGTAGATTTGTGATATACTTCCATAATAGAGATTAGATTGTCAGCCTTTAAATCTTATCTAAGGTGTAGAATAAATGTTAGGAAGCAAATATTTGGTGTAGCATTCTTCTGAAATGTGTTGTTCAGTGTTCATTTGTCAAAAAGATCAGTGTTTCCAAATTAAAGGTATGGAGGCCTGTTAAAAGTTGTCCTGGTTTATGATTTTGTTTGTATTCAGCCTTTGCTTTGATGGCCATATTGAGAATGAGCAAATGAGAAGGTCTTAGCATTTAGGAACACATAAATAAGGGCTACAAAGAAAGGACATGAGAGGAGCTTTGAAGTGGCGTTTAGTTTTAATTCTAGTGGGAGAAAACCAGATGTGTCTTTGGGAGCTCTGGCCCAGCTCTTTTTTTTTTGTTTGTTTGTTTTTTTAAGAGGACAGGAAGCTCAACCAAATCACACAATGGAGAGCCCCCAAACCAACTGTCCCCACCCTGGTACTTTGATCTTTTTCACCGGTTCTGAGTGAACTGCTCTTTTCAGAGGAAAGATGGTCTAACCCTTCATTTCTAATTGACTTGCATCATCCTGTACAACTGGATTATGTATTTCTCTTTTTCCAATTCCAACTGCAGTTATCTATTTCCTATGCAATATATAAAGATGACAGCAATTTCAAAACAGCAATGCTGGTCAGAATTTGGATTTTGCTGACTTTCTGAGGAGAAGTGTGTTAGAACAAAATACTGGTACACAGCATTTCGGGTCAGCAGTCCTGTAAACACAAGAGAGAATGAAAACAAAGAAACCTGCTTGTGTAGGCCTTCTGTTGGCCAGCACTGCTCCTGGAATGATGTGCTCAGTTGGTACTTACATCATTCAGAGATATTATTCTATTTGTATTTGAGGGCTTTTTTTTTTTAAGTAGCCTTTGGATCATATTAAGCCAACAAAAAGATTGCTGTTGACCATACAATTAGTGAGTAGATTAAAACTACACAACAAGGGTTTTTGAACGTGTTGAGAAAATAAGTAAAATAATCCTGTCTTCTAAAGAGATTAGGAGCTCAAGTAATGGAAAGGAGAAAGAGTCGATAAGAAGGCAAATAACGTAAGTCAAATTCAAGGTTGCTGTCAACTTCTAACCTGAACAAGATAAATCCTATTGCTCTGAGGGCTTGTCCATATGCCAAAACTAAGCTATGTGCTAAATTGATGCCAAAGCTTCCAGTTTTCAGACGAAAGGGTTGGGAAGAAGAAGTTTGAAAATTCTGAAGAAAAGAGGTCAAGTAAAGTAGGTGCATGTTAAGTTGATATATGGCACTGAGATATCTAAAAATGGAACCTGTCCCCATGTGAAGCTGTTTTGGTGTGGTTAGGGTTTTGTGCTGTGGGTTTTCTTATTTATTTAATGTTGGTTTGGTTTAGTTTGGTTTTGATTCTTTTGTCGCAGTTACCAAGCCACTACTGGAATCAAGAACAGAGTATTATCTTGGTACATGCAAGAACATATCTTGATACATGCTTTATTTTGCAGTGAAGTGCTTATCTCATGTCATCTTGGTCTGTCTTGATTTCTGAAGCCTGACACATCCAGGTAGCAGATATTAATGAGGAATAGTTTGTGCCACATTCCAAGTCTAGAGAATATGCTGATGAATAGTAATGAAATACACAGGGAATTTTTTTCCTGTCTTTGTCTCTAGCGTTTAGCATGCTATTAGGATGGATCCTAAAATAGTAAGGATCAGTTATGTCCCTCTGTATAAGTGTAGCAGAGTGTCTGTATAGTTATCCTGTGTTCTCAAAACATGCTGGAAGGAAAAATTGGAGAGAGAAGGAAGAGGAGTGTTGTTTCCATATACCTGTTGGAGGCTGTATCTCTGAATAAGTAAAAAGTATCACACTGTCTTCTAGCTGCCTGTGTCAAAGTGAATCACTCGCTTTCCACATTATAAGAGTACAGACACATAAATAACTGAAACTCTGAGTTACACGTTGGAATTTGTATAAAATTAAAATTAGAGTTCTCAGTAAAAAGATCCAGTTTATTTCTTTATTTCCCCTGAGATTTATTGATGATATATGTATTATTATAGTGCAATGTGAAATTCTAAGTGTGTGTATGGACCCAGAAATTTATAGATAACTGAACAACTGTCTAAACTGGATGTTGAAGATTGTGAATATTAAATTGTAGCTTGGTTCTAATAAAACTCTCTGCATCTGCAAGATGGAGTTTAAAACAAATGCCTTACCCTACTGTTATGTGGGAGGGTTATGACAATAATTATCAAGCTTCTCTGCACCTTGCGCAAGTATTTTGAGGAGTCTTGTCAAAATATCAGCTAAATTACTGCCAAAAATGCCATAATTAGATGAGTAATGAAAAAGTTTTCAAATGGAAGTATTTAAAACGTATTCATCCAGTTAGACATATTTACAGTTGACACACTTAGTTGCACAAGCTGAATTTCCAGTGTTCACTCATGAGATTCCACTTGCGTCTGAACAGGTTGTTTTTCCTTTGCATTGACTTTTTAGGAGGAACTGACTATACAGGTCTAGAAGGAAGGTACTGCATATCGTGTCTGTGATACATTTTTTAGCTTTTTTTTGTGTAATGTCAGCTACCCCCTATACATCTCAACATCAGTGTGAGCAGTAAGGAAAACAGTGTTTTGTCCAAGAACATTCTGATAGTTTTGGAATACCAACTTGATATGTGACTCAAACCTGAAACAAAATATTCTTGAACAGGTTTGTGTCAGTGCTTCCTCTCTTCTCACTCTTATTTTCCACCCCCTCCCTGTTTTCACTCCTGGTTTTATTTGGCCTCCCCTGTACAGTCATGGAATGTGGGCTCTTCTTGTGTCACTGTGAGCCAGGTGCACTTACACAAAACATGGGATGTGTCTCCTCTGTAACAGTCTTGAGCCAATGGTCCCTGAGCAGAAGTCCTGATCCACTTATTTCTACATTTCTGGATGTCAGCTGATAGCCCCCTACCAAGGTATAATTGTGAACAAGACGGCAACATTTTGGCAAAGCTTGCAGAGCACTGGCTCGTCTCCACAGGGTTTTTTGGGGTTTTTTTTCAGTGTGGTGTGAGAGTTTCAGAAATGTCAGAGGGAACAAAAAGAAAGTTTTTTGGAAGTGAAGAAGAAAGGAAATGACACCAAAATAAAACAACGCCGGATACTTCCACAGGAGGGTTTTGAAATTGAATTCTCTTCAATCTGGGTCGTTTTTGCTCGCAGGGCTTTGTATGACCACGGCAATTAGGAATGGCACAGAATGTCCTCATATCAACTCTTTCTTGTTCCCTCATTGTAATTGATACATTTCTGCAACAGCAGCTTCTTTAGAAGCTAAACTTAGAATTCTGCTGAATTTAGTACAAAGATAAAGTACCAGCATTTGCTATCTCATTAGTTAAGCTCTGTAACACATTCTGTCCATTTAGGTTTTTAAAATCCCAGTAGAGAAAGTGCAAAGAATTGGGCTATCTTTCTAATCTTGCTCTCTAGGTTTATCTAGATTTATCCATTCATTCACCATGAAAGTAGTGTGAATTTTTTATTAGGCTTTGGTTTGGAGGCAACTTTTAATTAATAATGCAACATAATTCAAAATGTTATGATCCAAAGGAGTTTTTTTAAAAAGTGGGGAATGTAAAGATAGTCTTGTTGAGGTTGTTTTAAAAAGCAGGAAAGGTAGAGAACATAAAATTTGTGAGATGACTGTGCCTAATTTTGAAAACCGAGATGGTTAAATGAATAGACAATAGAAGAAGTAGGTGTTAGGGATAAAGTGCCATTCAAAGGTTTTGTTGTTCTGCACCCCTTCTGCCATCTTGCAACTAAAGCTTTTTTTTTTGGTCACTGAACTTGTGATAAGAAAGGCATAGTATTATATAAGATACCTTCCATGGGAAACATTATCGCTACATACTCTTTGCAAAAGTAAATGCTGTCAAATGGAATTACTTTTTTCATGATTAACAGTGCTGATTTCAGATACTGGTGGGTTTGCATTGTATATTTTTTTGTTTATGAATACTTCTATAAGTGTTAAAAGAGGTGAGTTCATTTTGAAACGTGGATGATATCCAAATAACACACCTGCATTACATAGTCATTGCCTTTTCTTAGTCTGATTTCTGCTCATATGCTTTTAAAACACTGAACCAGGTTTAAATTCTGTCAGTGTACCTCCCCTGCTCTCTTTCCTACATTTTGGGGCAGGAGAGTTCAGAGGGGGTTGTTGCAATCCAGCCATCCTTGTCTGTCCTGGCCTTGTTGCTGTGCCAGGTGGCAACTCTGTGCTCTCAGGTGTGCTCCTGGTGTCACTGGGTTGGGATTCTGCCGCTTGCTTGGAGTGGGTGGAAAAACCCCTGTCTGCAGCAGGCACAAGTTATGACAGCCAGCTGATTGACATATCTGGTAGGCAGTAAATGATAGGATGACAGATTGCTTGGGGTTGGAAGAGACCTCTGGAGATCAGGGTCACAGAGCAGGTTGCACAGCATTGCGTCCAGGCAGGTTTTAAATCTTTCCAAAGGAGACTCCACAACCTCTCTGGGCAACCTGTTCCAGTGCTCTGACACCCTCACAGTAAAAAAAAGATTTTCCTCATATTCAAATGGAACTCCCCGTGTTTCAGTGTGTGCCTGTCACTGGGCACCACTGAAGAGAGTCTGGCCCCATCCTCTTGACACCTGCCCTTCAGATATGTGGATGCATTGATAACATCCCCTCTCAGTAACCTCTTCTCCAAGCTAAACAGGCCCANCCTGTTCCAGTGCTCTGACACCCTCACAGTAAAAAAAAGATTTTCCTCATATTCAAATGGAACTCCCCGTGTTTCAGTGTGTGCCTGTCACTGGGCACCACTGAAGAGAGTCTGGCCCCATCCTCTTGACACCTGCCCTTCAGATATGTGGATGCATTGATAACATCCCCTCTCAGTAACCTCTTCTCCAAGCTAAACAGGCCCAGCTCTCCCAGCCTTTCCTCATAAGTCCCCTCATCTCTGTAGCCCAGTGCTGAACCCTCTCCAGTAATTCCTTGTCTTTCTTGAACTGAGGAGCCCAGAACCAGAGAATTCCTCCCCTTCTCTTCCTTCCCCTCAGAGGCTGGAGGTCCAGATATTTCTTTCTTGAGTGGCAGCAGCTGATAGTTGTTGAATTTCTTCCAAACTGTGGGAGCCGCTGAGGTCTAAGGGTACCTGCAGTTCAGGGGAACGAGATACTGCACAGTGGGTGTTTGTGTGCTGCTGTGGGTGAAGCTCTTGGGCTGTCAGGCTCCCTGACACTTGAAGGTACTCCTGGGATCACTGCAGGGGAGCAGCACTCTGAATTAAAAAGTCACCTGCAAAAGTAGAACTGTGATTGTGATTCATCAGTCTTGTTCCAATCACTGGATATTTATCTGTAGTATCAGAAATTTTAAACTGGTATCTTCATGTTCTAAGGTAGAAGACAATTGCTTTACAGTAGTGGTAGTTTATCCTTACAGAGCAGTTATGTGTGTCTTGGGTTTAACTTGTCCCTGTCTAGCTGAAATCTTGTTTATGAACACATAAAGACATAGCTGAAGTGAATTATCTGTGTTCATATATGAATTAATAACTCTTTTACTGCCTCTAGTTTTTAAAATTCAAAATCATTACCAACCCAGTGCCAGTGTTTCCCATCTCTTTCCAAGGTATTAATGAAGATTCCTTAACGCTTGTTCTCATCCTTTTTATTAGTTTATATATATATATATATGCATTCAGTGTGTGTACACAGATGTTGTTATATGCCACAGTGAAATATTCATAATTGTTTTAATTGTACTGATAAATTCATTGTACCTGATTTACATATTTGAGTTGGAAAATCAAAACATTATTGCCTAATATTTTTCTATATCTCTCTTTCACAGTCATAATGAACGAAAAGTAACCTGCAAACATCCAGTAACAGGACAGCCATCACAGGACAACTGTATTTTTGTTGTGAATGAACAGTAAGTGCCATCTGTTTCACTCCATAAAATACATGTTTTAAAACCTGTTAATACTGAAGCAAGATTCAGTGATTACTAGTTGCAATATTTATTTTTCCCAAGTCAGATCAGCATGTATATAGTTTTACTTGATTTAATTACTTGAAAGTAGTATTAAATATTTAATACTAATTTTTAAGATCAAAAGCCATAGCTCAAATTAGTTGTGTGATAGAAATGCACCGTGTTTATGCACCGTGTGAATTTCCACTTGTCACTTTACTTATTCTGTAGGTTTAGCAAACAGCCTGTATATTATATAATAATCAAATAAACTTCCAAAAAGCAATAAATTTTATGATCACTTGGGGACAGTCACATGCTGTTAATCTGTAATGTTTTCCCTGATAGTTTCTCTTCATCTGGTTATGTTTTTGCCCAGTTGGGACACTTTTTGAATCACTGGATAACTACTTGAATTTGCTGTCTCTGCATTAGTTTTGTAGAATGCACAGCAATGCAAGAAGATATGCACGGAACTCATACCTGACCTCAGGATTTTGTGTGTGGTTGGTTTTTGGGTGTCGTGCTCACCACCATTGCTGAAACACATTGGACGGTGGCGAGAGTGAAAACCATGAGAACTGCAATTTGAAAACCTGCATGTTCTCACCAAGTGGGGCAAAGCCAGAAGGGCTCTTTGGAGGGCATTTCTTCCCATTTCCATCTCATGCTTATACCTGTCTTTTTCCCTTCCACCAACACCTTGCACTAACAGAGAATTCCCGTTTTAACGCAATGCCTTAAAATTCATCTATTATAGATTTGAGTTTAAAATACAGTGCAGGTAACTTTGCAATGAAGTGTGAATTGCTTTCAAACTGGAAAAGTAGGACACAGGCTGTACTAGGCTACATCTAGGGGTGCTTTTTATTAGCAGTCTGCACACACAGCATGTTCTAGTGCTATTACATATTCTATTTTCAGGACTGCTGCAGCAATGACATCTGAAGAAAAGAAGGAGCGACCAGTAAGCATGATATGTGAAGCAACTAACTATAATCTGACATCAGATTATGCTGCTCATCCAATGAGCCCCGTGGGCAGAGTAAGTCTTTATGTCCAAATAAAATTAAAATTATTCAGTTATTCCACAAGGTACTAGACAGTGCTATATATTAGCATTCCAGTGAAAAACAGAAACAAAGGATATATCTTTTTTCAGGGCACTTGAGCCCTTTCATGTTTAATTTGGGAACTGAAGTGTCTGAAACAAATTATCACTGTAGCTGTAATTTTTATCAGATAACTCAGATCTTATGACTTGCACATACTTAAATTGTTTACAGAATCTGACCTTTCTAATCTGTGTGAACAGCAAAATCTTGAGTGATTGATGAGGCATCTGGGCAACCATTGTTACAGAAATTACTCAATCACAAATAATTGACTGGATTTCTCCAAGTAAAACAGTTATAATTGTGTATAAGAAGTAGTTATAAGAGAGGTGGAAGGTGACCCTGTGGTAAACAGCAGGAGACATGATTTGCTGTCACTGGATGAGAAATAGAAGTTCTCCTTTCCTAGAAAAATTCCTGGAGAAAGTTCTGGAGGTTCCTAGGGTCACTTGAATTTGTGTCTTACTTCTCCATTTGCCCAGCTTCTCAGGTGGTTAAGGTAAAAGCCCAGATGTTTTTATCAACTTTTATCAAGTTCTGGATAAAGCTGATGAGCCTATTGTATGCATTTTTTTTTTTTTTTTTTAATTTTCTGGACAGCCTTCCTGACAGGAAAGTGCACTTGATACAAAATTAAGATGTCCCTTAAGTTTGCTAAGACACCAAGATAACAGCTTTGGTCAGCAATGACAGACAAGAGCCCTGTCATGTCTTCTGCTAGTACTTAACATTTAAACAAAGGGAAAAAACCCTATACTTTGCTAGTCATTGAAAATTTTAGTCCTGAAAAGTGCTTTTTTGGCAGGTTAATCCAACCTGCAAGAGAAAAATAAACTTTGGAATGTGTTTTAACTGAACAAATTCCTTAATTTCAGAAACTTGGACTGAAATAATTTATTTTCCATGTGGGAGAAAACATTGTAAGGTTTCTTTAAGTGCATTTTGGAAATATTTGTTGTTTTAAATGTGGAATGAGACAGACAGAATCCTTGACCTGCATTAGAAAACTTATTTCATGAAAAAACTGTCTTAATCTGTTAATGTTGCTGGGGGGAAAAAATAGTCATGGATGTATTATAAACAGTAACAAAATCCATCTCAACTTTCATGTTTAAGTCCATGCAGGAAAATGAGTTTAAAACAAAACAAACTAGAAAACCCCCAAACAACAACAGCAAAAAAATAAACTCTGAACGAGCTAAGCCCTATAACAACCAAGCAAGAAAAATACCCAAGATAACTTATTGCTAGAGTCATAATAGTGATGTAGAATGCAATGGTTACACAGCTGGTTCTGTTGAAATTAATTTTCTAGGAAGCAATCTTAAGTTAAATGTAGGAAATTAATTACAATTTAGGAACATGTGTTTTACAAGCATATTTTTCACACTCCTCTTTCAAAAGAGAAGTTGAAAATGCCCTTTAGTCTAGTGTTCTAGAAGGAAATTCAGATTTCTGTGGCCCAGTTATTGCGATTTCTTTACTTTCATTGATCAATGACACTTCAGCTTTCTGTGCAAATAATATTTTAAAGAAACAGATTCTTCTTGTACTTTTCATTCTTCCTATTCCAGTTATTTAAATGGACTTAAAACATTAATATGGTTCTTGTGGCTGTATGTATAATTAGTGTAAATCACTTTTTACGTGTGAATTTGTCTGAAGTATTGCCACACCGTTTGAAAATTGTTGTTTTCAGAAGGCGAATGCTTGTAAAGTAGAACCACAGCTAATACCAGTCAGGATTTTCTGGCATCTATTTAAGGATAATGAGTTAAAACACTTTTAAAGGTAACTGTATAGAAATTCCCCATGGTTGTACATGGATACAAAACTCATTTTGTTGTATGTTTTTATTCACATCTTCCAGCAGTAGGACTTGAAATTCTTAGCTGTCTTATCAACTTTTGAATATAGTATGTAGAGGGTCCATGTATTGCAGCACAATGAAAGAGGAATAAAATGTTGTCGAGGAAAATAAATTACAGAGCAGAAGGATGCCTTGTGTGGTTGCTTCATGTATTTTTTAGGTGTTTCTGTTTTCAGAGATAACTCATGAACACACCTAATGCTGGAAGGTAATGAGGAATGGAACAAAAGTTTGTGGTACAACTAAAGTTTCAGACAGATGAGGGGTATGGAAGTAAGTTCTTCCTTTCATTAATGTTAATTGATCGCAAATAGATATGGAACTTGGAGAAGTTTCTGTTTTGTGGCAGAAAGACTCTGCTGCTGCCCAGAGGCTAATATGAGGTGAGGAAAAGGTCAGTCTTTCCCCAGTAAAAGTCTTAATTCTGATCCTCCTTTCCCACTATATACCTGACGCTGGCCAAATAACACACTACAGCTCTGTTAAGTGCTGCTTCTTCCCAGTCAGCTTGAAGGGTATTTTTAAACTTGAAGCCGTTAGGACAGACCTCTGACCGTGAAAAAGATCTGCATAGGCTTGAAATTGCTACAGAAGTACATATTTTCACCTCTCTTTGTAGAATTAAGAAGTTGGTTTTGTAGTTGTCTGTTTTATTTTATTTTTTCCCTGCTGTTAAAATCACTACCTAGACAAATATGATTATGAAATGCATTCAGGGAATCGGCTTTTTAATGTGTAAAGTCACAAAGTCATATTACCAGTCACCCTCCACAGTTCATCTCTGCTGCTCTTCATTGCTGTCCTGATTATCAGCAGGATAAAGGCAACAATTTTCTCACAGCAAGTGGAGTGGAGTGTTAGCCCAGGACAGATGCTGCAGAGCTCCTGGTGACTCTATTAAGTCACTGTGATGTATCACGATGTTTATAAATATTCATCACTTTGTTTATATGTATTTCATACACAGCTCAAGAGAATCCAGCTTTAAATGGTTAGTTTAGGTATAGCCTTACCTCTCTTCTCAGGATTCAGGTTAGCTGGAAATTTTGGATTAATAGACATGAGGTTCATTAGCAAACAGCACAGTAAACAGGACTGTGTGAGGGGCAGTATTGGTGCTCAGGCTGAACATCTGTACTGTGTTTCCATAGTCAGGCTAGTCCAGTAGGTGCTCATTGTGTATCTTACATTTTAGTCTTATCCTAAATTAAATCCAGTTTGCTTTATTATGCAAACAAAAGCACGGTAAGCGTGAATGATTGGGAGATTTGCTTCAAGAGCAGCCTCCTAGTCCAAGCTAAAATGCTGAGGCAGAAACCTATTGAGCTTATGGAAAACTGCAACATTGGAAGGCACTGAAATTGCCTACAAAATCCAGAAGGCAGCATCCTGTTGCTTTGTGGTTTGGAAGATAATGTAAGCCTTGAGGACTGGAAACATATTTTTTAAACAGAATTGGAAAGTAGCAGAGATACAGATTTCTGTTCTCTGAGTTTACATGCAGAAAGTTTCCATACTAGCAAGGGTTTCTATCTGTGTTTTTCAAATATATATACAATAAGTTTAAGGTTAATGAATTACTTTTGTTCTAGTTCTGAAACTGGGCAAGAAGCCTCCCATAAATCCTGTGTCCTCTACCAGCTAAGCAGGAAGAAAAGCATCTTGCAGAGTGATGAAGTGTGCAGCCCCAGCTGCTGACTGGTCTGTTGCCCAGAGTTCAAAAGCCTGCGGGTGTTTGTTTTTTCAGTTTGGGGAAAGAGTGAATATTACTGGCTGGACTTCCTGGCTTTCTTCTCAGTACTGGAACCATACAGGGTCCCTCACTTAGGTTCTGGTTTTGGAAACATAACAGTTGCTTGGATCATGCCTTAGAAGGGATCAGATGGTACCAGATGTGATTATGTTTGCTTGCTCTGTTAACTTCTACTCCTCCAGCAGGTAGTTAGTAGCTGGATTATTTATTCACTATCCTCCTTTTCTCTTTGCCTTCTCCAGAAGCTGGAACTCTGCAAAATATCCTACATTTTTAGTGCTGTGAGGTAAAAAGTACTTGAACCCTTCAATTCTTTTTTTTTCCCCGTCTTCCTGTGTCCGCAGTTTGAGATAATTAGATACGTGTGGGAGAATATGGAATGACCAGGGATCCCAGGCATAACAAGAGGAGGACGTGATCTAAAAAGTCTTGAGAACTCATATTTAGTTTATACATGCACCTACAGTATTTCAATATCCTAAAATACTTATTGTCTCAAGGCTCAGAGTTTGTTGTGAACAGTTATTCTCTTTATGCAGTGTGAGGTAAAATAATCACAAGTCATCTAAAGTGTTCTCTGTATGAACTAAAATTAGAAAGCACTTGTGATGCTGCATTTAATTAAAGGAAGTTTGTATTCACAGTTGGTAGGATGTATCCCATTAAAACTTTGCTGTTAGCTCAGTGAAATTGGAGTCAATATGGGTTTTTTATCAGACCTACCTTAGAGAGAGCTGTCTGAATTATCTGAATTTGTTGGTAGACTTGACATTAGTAGTACTTGTGGTTGGTTGTGTTTTCAGAAGCACCTTTAATACATTAGCTATTTTTACAAGTATAGGAATTCTGGAACACTCTTGAGAGGTTTTGACCCTTTAATACCTAATATTAGAGCAGCTATGAGTGTTATAAATTATTTCTAATCAAAATGTTGGCACAGCTCTTGTGTGATATGCCAATATCAAGTCATGCAGGTTAAATGAGAGAGATGTAGTTCACTTTATAACTGGATTGTTATAGGTTCTCTGTGTATTGCTTTTTCACAGCTGGATGTCATAATTGTCTTGGCTTCTTACAAACCTTTATCCATTTTGCAATGGTAGAATTTTACAGATGAAAATGTGGAAGATTTTTACTCTTATTCTTAATTTGCTTTTGAGTTGCTTGCTCTGTTGTGTTTCCCAGAGCTAAGTCAAATTTCTGTATCTTCAAGGGAAATTACAAGCACTCTAATTGTTTTTTTATATTCCCTCATGATTCTTGCAGGAAAAGAAAGACAAAATGTCCTTGTTTCATTGTGTTGTAGACTTTAGGCAAACACACATAGTCTATGTAATGTTATTCTTTTTTAGCCAAGCAATGTATCCTTCAGTTAATGGCATCGTTGACAAAAGCTGCACATAATTTTGAATTAAGTTATCAGTTTATGATTTTAGCCTACTGTGGAATTCTCTCTGAAGCATGTATAAACCTCAGCTTAGTTCTGGGATATGTGTTGAGAGAATTTCCGTAGAGAACCCCCATACCCCATTTTGCAATGAAACCTGAGTTTGTGTTTAGCAGTCCTCCTTCAGCAATTTTGCATACCCTCATGATTAGTCTCAGTAGCAGAGATGGGGAAGCTGAGACACAGGATTATATTGTCTCAATTTAGCTGGTGGATTTGAAGCAGAGCCATGAATACAGCTTGAAAAACTTACTTGAATTTTACTTCTTTTGCTCTATCACATGGCATGGTCTCCGAGGCACCAGTTCTTACAGAATTTGAAGCACAAGTAAACGTTCAGCTCATTTAGTTGCCTTTCTAAATGCAGGCTGAGAAGAATGGAAGTGTGAATTGGCAAAGCACTGCACATTTCTTTATGCCTTTTCCAATTTCTTTTGGTTATTCAAGTAGAAGGATAAAATCTAAAATGGGTTGTTTTTCCTACTTCTTTTAGTCATACGTGATCATTGAAAGGTTGTAAAAGGTACAAGCAACAGCAAATATCAGCACTGGAGTTTCAGGGCAAAAGTTTGAAAGTAGACCTTAGTGCAAGCAGGTAAAATAGTGAATGTTCAAACCAGCCAAGAGATCACAGAGCAAAATGTTCTTGAGAAGAAAGAAAGAATAAAAAAAATTAGTATGTGTTAGGAAAGAGGGAGTTATATCTTGTTGAAATTTGGACAAATTTTCATATATTAGTGTTGGAAGCAAGAAAGAGCAGAATTTTCTGCCCAGGCGATGTAATTTTTCATAATTAATGAGAGTTCTGAGAGTTTACTTCTCTTTCTACAACTCAGTAGGCATTCTACCTTCCTTATAAAAAGGTCAGATTTGTATTTATTTGGTTTTTTTCCTTGTTAAAAAAAAAATCTTCAAGTATTTGTCTTGGGATTTGTCTTTATATTTTCTGCAGAAGAAATGAAAGAAATGCTGAAACCAGCAGAACCATCACAATAATTATTTATCTAAAAAAGGAATACAGTTTGTGTTCTGTAGTCCCCCAGAGGAACACATACAAGAAAAAGTTGTTAAAGCAAAGAAAATATGTTATGATTTTTCAACAGATATTGAAGTCATGGTTTCTTTAACCTGTTCAATTCACTTTAGACATCACGATCTTCAAAGAAGGTTCATAATTTTGGAAAGAGATCGAACTCCATAAAGAGAAATCCTAATGCACCAGTTGTCAGACGTGGCTGGCTCTACAAACAGGTACTATTACCTTCTTCCCCCCCTTCTTTTTTTTTCTATAATGTGTGTAATGTGCAAAAGACAATAATTTATACAAAATACAGTGATAGCAGAGTGAAGCTACAAACTGAGAGGAACTGACTTGTGGTTTTCAATTAATTACCTACTTACTGGATATCATTCTGATACTAATGAGGACATCAGACAAGTAAAGAACATTGATGGATTATATATACATAATTCTCTCTAAAATACGTGGAGGACTTGAAAAATCTAGGCAGATGTTGGTAGTAAATAGCTGATTTAATTTCCAGCATGTCGGGATGATGGGACAAGGATATATGGCCCAGAATATTGGGAGATTTTACTTTTATTTTTTTTCTTTTGCTATATTCTTAATTTTTTTTCTAAAAATAAGTATTTTCAATAAAAAAATGGGAAGTTGAGCCATTTTTTCACATATTTTGCATAGGTGTGCCTAATTTCCTAAACATAATCGTCTTAAAACCAGAGATGATTTTATATTTTCCTATTGAAAATATTCCTAGTATTTAGTGACAGTGTTCCTAGCCTGCAGTAGGTTTGCTGTTCTGCAATACCAGACCACTTGCAATACAATGGTTTGCAGGAATTCAGAGTAGAGTAATATGGTCCAAAAAATTAACAACAAAACTGATTAGGCCATATTAGGACTATATTTTTAAAATCCACCAAGCAGCCCTGTAAGAACTTGTAATTTTAACTCAGCTGAGACATGTGTGTATGTAATTTTGATGTACATTGTCATTTACTGTGCCTACTCAGAGAGACTGGAATGACCTGCATAGCCTTCTGGATGCTGTTGATGAGTCAGTTTTTAAAAATTACTCAGATAATATGATCTAGAAGTGAGTGTTTAGGTGGAAGGTTTTTCCATGTTTAGACAATCCTGTGGCCTCTACTCTGGTTCAATGTTGAGTGTGAAAAACCCTCACAAAGGTGAGAGATTTTGTTGCTTTGTTATGGGGCTGTAAAACTTTTTAGCTTGAAAAAAGTAGCTCTATTCCTGAAGGGATGTTTTCTGGATATATTTTAAGATCACAGAACCCCCACAGTTGTCATGGTTAGAAGGCACCTCGTGGTTATGTAGCACAACCTCCCCTGCTCAAGCAGGCTCAGCTAGAGCAGGTTGTCCAGGACTACATCCTCAGGAATGGACACTGCACCACAGCCTCTCTGGGCAATTTGTGACAGTGTTTGACCACTCTCACAGCAAAAAAGTTGACCTCTGCTCAAGTGGAATTTTGTGTTTCTTAATTTGTGCCCATTGTTTCTTTTCTTGTCACTGGTAAGTGTTTGCTCCACCTTCTCTGTACACTCTTACATCAGGTATTTCTACACACTGATAAGATGCCCCGTCTCTCCGGACTGAACAGTTCCAACTCTCTCAGCCTCTTTTCATGTGGAAGATGCTCCAGTCCCTTCAACTTTGTGGCCCTTTGCTGGATTCGTTCCAGTGTGTTCATGTTTCTCTTGTACCAGTGAGCCCAGCACTGAACGCAGCACTCCAGCTAGACCTCCCTAGTGCTGAGCAGAGAGGAAGGATGTTCCCCCTCTGGCTGCTGGCAGCTCTGCTAATGCAGTCTGGGATGCCTTTAGTCTCCTTTGCCATGATGGTGCATTGCTGGCTCATGGTGGTGCACGAGGTTATTCCTCTCCAGATGGAGGGCTGAGCATTAACTTTGTTGAACTTCAAGGGATTCTTCTCTGCCCCGTTTCCCAGCCTGTTGTGGTCCCTCTGAATGACAGCACAACCATCTGGTGTATGAGCCACTCCTCATAATTTGTATTATCTGCAGACTTGCTGAGGGGGTGCAGCTCATTAATGAAGTTGTTAAATAGTCTTGGCCCCAGTATCAGCCCCTGGGGCGGATCACAAGGAACTGGCCACCCACTCCATGGGCCTGGCAGTGAAACCAGTTTTTAATCTACCTCACTGTTATGCTGCTTATTGTTGGACAGGGCTTATGTATAAAATGATTTAAACAGTGTGATGTTTGATCGGTGTTTGTAAGGAAAGGGGCTGCTCAGTGTTTCCATGTTGTAGTAGTAATTGAAAGCCACTTCAGTCAAGGGTTTTATCAACAGCTACAATCTTCAGAACTTTATAGTCAAAGCTTGTGCAGGTTTCTTTTTGATAGTACAACATGTTTATGTACTCATAGAGTGGCAATTTTTGTTTAACTCAGGGTGTTCTGTCTCAATGCACGTAATGATACTCTTCTTCCATTTTTCTACTTATTTTTAAGTCCAAAGCCAACTGTTTTTTTGGAAGATGTTTGCAGTGAGCATATTTTTTCTGAATAATATTTCTTAGCTAATGCTTGGTTTACCTTTTCTTCTTTTAGCTCATTTCCCCTACCCCAAAAAGAGAAGAGCTTGAAATATGAGGCTAAAAATTATGCTGACTTTTGCCAGGGGTTGGTTTTGGGGGGGGGGGAGGAGACCAACCCAAAACCAAACTCACTCCACCCCACAGTTTTTCGTTATAGAATCCCTCTTCTTGGTTGTCACAAAAAACCTATTTACTACAAGAATATTGATAATTCACACATAGTTTTCTTCTTGGAACAGATTAACATATTTGTTAAATCCGATTCAACCAGGATGTGTGTGCTGCAATGCTCAGGCTTATTTACACTGCAGTAGTGGTGGTAGTCTTTCATTCTGGGTTGTGCAGTGTAAATTGGTTATAAGCATAAAAGAAAATGAAATTGCTTTAGGAATAAACTTTATTTGGGAAAGAAATTTGCTCTAAATGTGAGTGGTAGTAGAAGATGAAGTTCAGCAGAGTTTCTTCAGAAAACAAAGGAGGATGTAGCCCAAGTATTACCTTGCTCTTTTACTTAAAAATATATATATATATGTATATATAGACACACACTTTTTTTTTTGTTAACTGTAGATTGTAGCCTCTAGCATGCCTGGAGAAAAGGAGGCTCAGGGAGGGCCTTCTTGCTCTCTACAGCTAACTGAGAGGAGGTTGTAGTGAAGTGAGGGCTCTTCTCCCAGGTAACAAATGATGGGACAAGAAGAAACAGCCTCAAGTTATGCCAGGGGAGTCTTAGTTTGGATATTAGGAAAAAAATTCTCACCACAGGGGTTGTCAAGCACTGGAACAGGTTGCCCAGGGAAGTGGTTAGGTCACCAGCCCTGAAGGAATAATTAGGCATGTTGATGTGGCACTTGGGAACATGATTTAGTGGTGGACTGGCAGTACTGGGTTGGACTCGATGATCTAAATGGTGGTCTTTTCCAACCTAAGCAGTTCCATGATTCTCTGTTACCTTCAGGCTTCCCATGTCACTTGTATGCAGTGACAAATCGTGATGAAAAGTCTAAGTTACTTAAAATAGCCAAGAAAATGAGCTACTAGCACACTACGACAGTTATGGAGTGCCTGGTTTACGTTATGAACGGTTGCTGTCAACAGTCTGAGAGGTCTGACCTGATCACTTTGGTTAATACAGGATAGCACTGGAATGAAGCTGTGGAAGAAGCGGTGGTTTGTGCTCTCCGACCTGTGTCTCTTCTATTACAGAGGTAAGTTCCACTCCCGACACCTTCGTTTGCTAATTTTACTGGAAACATATATTTTGACACAGCACTCAAATGTAAGAAATAAGAAGCTGCTACTTAACTTCATGGATTAACAAGGTTGTATAGCTGCCAATATCCAGGCCTGCTACTTTTATCTTTTGTTTTTTTTTTTTTTTTTCTTGCTTCCTTAATTACCAATTTCACATAATTGCTTCCTGCCTGTCAGGGTATGCTCAGAGGGCAAACCCATTCACAGCCACCTCTGTTATTAAATTCTGGATTGCAGTTTTCTCACTGCTTTTGTTGCTAGAAAGTATGTCAGGTTAAATCTGATTTTTCATGCAATTTAAGTAACTGAAAGGGATGGGGATAGGGAAGGGATAGTGCAGGGGAGCTGAAACTTTGCCTTTGGAATGATAAGAGGATATATACACCTTTGGGAACTCTAATCAGGGTTCATGAATACTTATGAAGTGAAATGTTGTCCAATTCCGTAAGAGTAGAAGTCTCTGCTGTATTTGGAACAAAGGAATCTGTTAGTAACCATATGTAGCTACATCAGACTTATTTTACATGGGAAAAATTAGCTGCTTGTAATTCTAGTCTGGAGTTATGTGTGTTAGAAAACTGATTCCTTCCCCATTACAGATTATTAACTGTAGTGCTCCTGAGGAGATAAACAAGTGGGATTTGTGCATATGGAAACATATTAAATCCTGAAATCAAGAGCAAAGAGGGTTGTAAAGCAAAATAGAGGAACATGAACAGTTAGGACCATCTGTCGCCTTAGCTGAAGGTGGAGAGTAAGAAAGGGTTTTGGTTTGTAGGATGACTTTAGAAATGGTAGAAGAGGTGCTGATGCTGGTGATGCTGAAAGCAGTGACAGATAAATTTAAAATGGTGTTCTGTTAAAGTGCAGCATGGATCTAAACAAAGACAAATCAGGTCAGGAAACATAAAAGGTCTGTAACTGTTTGTGACTGGTTTAGTTAACAAATTCTGAGTTATTAAAATATAATCATATGGCTTCATTTCTCTAGCCTAAGAAATATACATAGTTGGATAAACCACTGCAGAGTCAAAATTAGGCTTTAATTTCAGTCATGGAGGCATTGACTGATGCAGTTACACTGTGTTTACTTAAGGGCTTTACTTAATCTCTGCCTTCTTACAGGGTTTTCTTCTTTTTAACAAGTCTTTAGGTTTTCTCTTCCAAAGGTTCTAAAGAAAGTTCTACTTTGTGGCTGCTCTAAGAACGGGTTAAATTGCTTAAGCACAGAACAGGAAGTAATTCAAAATAAATTTAAAAAAAAAAGCAATAAGCAAAAGAAACAACAAATAAAATAAATCCAGACAGCTGTATAATCTTACTTTTTAATTTCTACATGTTAATCTGCCCAGTAAGTTGAAATTCAAACAGAACAGCCTAAATCGTTTACACAATAAATTTAGCTTTTAGCTACCACTCACTAGAAAGTAGTTAAAGCTGTAAAACTCTGATTAAACGTGTAGTGATAGTCCAGAAACTTTCAGGCTATGCCCTGTGCTTTTATGTTTCTGTTAGTTCTATCTCAGACATTGAACAATAGAAAGGGGGAAGCTGTGCTGTTGCCTCCAGATTGCAAGTCGTGTTTCTGGTTGCGTGATTGTGGTTGTTCGGGCGGTTTTTTTGGTTTTATTAGTAAGTCTTACTGAACATCTGCAATTGTGTTACAGTGTTAACAACTCAAATAAAATCTGCAGATGAAAAGAAAATCATGTCACTGTATTTTTTCAAAGCTGAGAGAATACTCTGTTTCACGGAGGGATGAAAGACTGTCCACTGTCATGTTGGAAGGTTATTGTTGCCACAAGTTCTTAGAACTGGACAGAAGATCTGCTATTTTTCTCTTGTGCTATTCATACAGAGCACACAAGTAAAGATGGGTATGGAGCGTAGATAAAAGCCAGTCTGATTGGAAACAGATTTTTAAAATCTGGAAGTGGCATATAGCAGTATGTCTTTAACAGAGACCAAAGTCTTGCAGACCTGCAGCTGTTCAGTGGAACGAAAAATGCCTAATGCTTTTATATGGCACTGGTGGGTGTGACTGACTCAGTAATAAGTCAAAATATAATCTAGCAGAAGGGAAGAATTTTTCCCTCAAACAGCAGTCCAAATAAAGAAAACTCCAGGATTTGCCATGTGTTCGAGGACAGGGGGGAAAAAAGGCAGATTTTTTTTTTTTTTTGTGGCTCGCGGGGAGTAAATATTTGAGAGGGGAAGGTGGGAGGGTTTCAGGCATACTTATGAGTACAGTTGAGTACCTGAAAGTAGATCCACTCCATCTCTGCCTATCAGAATAATTTTATGCTCAGCTCTCCAATTAAATAACCATCCTAGAAAGCATAATTTTTACATCTAACCTGCCATGTAATACTAAAATGGGTGGGCAGAGCTTTGCCCATATAAATAACCTAAATGAAGGTTGTGGCTTTTCAAAATTTAATGAGTAAAGGAGAACCGAGAAAATATTTTTAAATCCACGCATAAGCAATAGCTCTTTCTTGCTGTTTAAATGTATTTTAATTGTAACAGTGTTAATTTTTCATGCTTGAAATTCTGGAATATCTATGTTTTCATCCTAATTTCATAGATATACAGTCAGTTATTGTGGGCACTGTTTTCCACTATGAGAAGTGTTATAGGGGACAGTCTCCAAGATATGACTGAGAATAGAAGTTCTCTACATGAAATACAATTAAAACTGACTTTGTGAATTGGATTCAATTATTCCATTATTAAAGTATAATTGGATTTAAAAGCTGGTTGTGGCTTCCAATTAAAATGTCAATTTATTATTATAACGTATTGTTTTAAAATTGTATGTAAAACAGGGTTCTGGGAAAAGGGTGTTTGTTTAGGGGGAGAGTTTGTTTTTTACAAATTATCTGAAACATATGCATTCTTACAAATAGAATGTAATCGAGTGTAAACTCTTTGTAGGAATTACAAAGGGAATTATAATTAAATACTATAATGGGAATTATGTAGCATAATACGCTTGAGATCAGAAGAAGAACGTGCAAATTTTCTCAAAGGCCAACAATAAGCAGTGTTTTAGAATACTTGTGGTGTCACAGGTATTTGCCATTTTTGCAGAGCAATAGATAGCAGGTGTTACTGTTCTTGTCAGTGAATTAGAGGCTTGGCTTCCATCTGCTCTTCAGTTTTGAAGTCACAGGCAAATAAGCACTGATCCCCAGGAAAACTGTGGGCGTAGCTATTTGTGGTGTTTTCCGTAAGGCAGGTTCCGTGAGGGAGCTCACCTGCTTAAACGTGTAGAGAGCTGCACGTTCAGGATGGGTCTTTACGCTTGTCTGTCCTGGGGAAAAAGTCAAAGGTGGATGAGGTTTCACAGTGCTTGGCAGGTTTTTGGGGGCACCACACGTTCTGTGGCACATGTTGGCAGAGAGGGGCTGCACCACTGCCCTTGGGAACTGCCCCCTTCTGAGACTGCCCACGGATACCTGTAACACAACTCAGTCTGACTCTCTGGTTCTCTGATGCCTTTTCCTCTGAGGTAGATGTCTGGTTAGTGGTCTTGTGAGATTAAACTTAAGAGTTTGACTAAAGTGTCTGAATACAAGTATCATGTGTCGAAATGCTGTTTCTCTAATCAAAGATTGTGCGTTCACAGATGAGAAAGAAGAGGGAATACTGGGTAGCATACTTCTACCTAGTTTTCAGATATCTATGCTGTCTGCTGAGGACCATATTAACCGCAAATATGCCTTTAAGGTAAGGGAATCAGTTCTTCCACTTGATTTTTGTATCTGAAAGCACAGTAGCTTGGCGATAAGAACTCATTTTACAGAGTTATTATGTACAACAGGATTGACAAACAGCTTCTGAGGCTGATCTTTGCATAATACAGTAGCAGAAGCTTCAAGTATTTAGCCTGATGTAAATACAGAATTACTAGAATGGGAAAGTGGATGGATATCACTCACTACTAGTATCTTAGATCTTAAATACTGTGTGGTGCTTTAGAGTTATAGACCAGTGTCTGCATCTGAACTTACCTCAGTAATGAATGTTCTTTAGTTATTTAGGTACAAAGTATCTTTACACAGAAATAAAAATAAGGATTTATTATCACTTAAATCACAATATTACATGAACCATTGTTAGGAGTGTTTCACAGGCGATCTTTTAAATCATTATATAAATGACTTCACTAAATATTTTCTCCTGACTTTTTTTGTTGTTGTTTTATGAGCTCCTTTTGGCACTTCATTTGGTCTCCTAACCAGAACATCATTTATTTACTATGGTAAGTACAAGTGAAAACTTACTGTATCATTCAGGCTGCCAAAATCTATTCCAAAATCTTATTTATAATAATGATATCAATTTACATTAATGAATGATCAATACAGTTTTTAATATATTGAAGAAATTTAAGGGCTTTTTATTTAGCATATTAATGAAGAAACAGCTATGGTTGAAAATTACTGGCAATTATTTTGAAAATATGAGTGCAGTGAACAAGAAACATTGTAGTATTCCTTTCCATATTTTTTCTGATAATATTATTTGCAGAAATCTTATTATATAAAGCATTAGAGTGAGTATGCAGTAACAATATTTACCTCTTTTCTTTTACAGAATCTTATATTTTTGTTGCAATGACCGTGTCATTTCCAATCAGGCAGCTCATCCAAACATGAGGACCTATTATTTCTGCACAGATACAGGGAAGGAAATGGAACTGTGGATGAAAGCCATGATAGATGCAGCACTTGTGCAAACAGAGCCTGTGAAAAGGTAGTGTGGATTGACAAAACAGTGGAACAGTGTATTATTTTCTCTTACTTAGTTTGATTTATGTAATGAAAAGGTGTTCCTGAAAACAGAATGTAAATTGGCTGAATTAGTTTCTCCTTGTGTTGAAGACCCCTTACTAGTGTAACAGTGCTGGATAAAATTTTGAAGTAGTAAAAATAACCTAAGTTCTGTTCTGAATATTGATTGTAAGGAGCTAGAAAAAAACGCCTGACTTATTCCTTTAGCCATCACAAGAAGTGCAATGACAAATAGTATGTGTAGGCATGTTTGACTTCCCCTGCCCTCCTGGCTGAATAGCAATAGCAGCTCAACTGGTGGTAGCCCTTGGCTTAAACCTGTCATAAGTCTCAAATTCACGACTGGATTTTTCTGGCTAAATTAAACGGTTGTACCTGTGGGCAACCTGTGGGGAGCCATTCTTGTTCATCATTAAGCTGTCATCAAATTTATACCCACCTATCTGGAGCCTTATCTTTATGTATCCATGTGTTGACAATGAAAAGCAAGTTATCACCGGGAGCCTTGTGCTCTCAGAAAGAGAATATTGTCTGCTGCTGTCTATCCAGTGGGAATCATTTTCTGTCGGAATGTGGTCCCTTGGGTCGGCTCCATGACATCTATAATGGAAACCTCATCAATTGGAAGTTTAAAAGCTCCTCGTTATTGATGGCACAGAAGTTATTGCTGATGGCTGCTGTCACTTGATCTATTCTCCGCTCTGTTAGTTCCTGCTACCCCGGAGCTAAATGAATGTCAGCAGTGCTGAGAAATTTTAAGTTTTTAAAAAAAAAAGTAAAAAAAAAATCGCACAGGTGCAGCACCAGAGAAGCTTAGTGAATAATAAAATTAATCTGAAAAATCAGTCTGGTATTGCAGATACAATGGTAACTTACATATGGAGAAATTATTAAACCAAATCAAACCCACTTCAAACAAAAATCATATATCAATTGTATAAGCACTTTGTAGAGGGAATAATACTGAAGGGGGTCATTCTGAATCTTTTTTTGAACCACTGAGATAACCTTCATTTGATATTTGCAGTACTGTGAATCTCTGCCTGGGTATCACAGGCTGAACAGGCTTGCCAACAGCCAAACAAGTGTCAGAAAAGCAACTTAGGTAACACCATCTTGTTGTTTTAATTCAGGCAAGAATGAAACAGAATTAGATGTGACCTCTTTGAAAACTTGGTTAGTAACCTTGAAATAATTACTTCAGAGAAAATACATTTCAAGACCAAGTCCTGAAGACTTTCATGTCTGTTCACTATAATAAGGAAGAAAATCCTTCAGACATCTGTTTTCTATGGAATCCATCTTTTGGCTATCAGACCAGTTCTTAAAATGAAATGTAGCAGGATATGATCTTATGCAGAAGAAATACTGTTCCTTCCCTGTAAAAATCTGTTGAGTATTAAGTGTTTTATTACCTCATCTCTGAGTAACCTAAAGTTTGGCATGCATGCAGCTCCAAGCATAAATGGGGTTGGTTCAGTCAAATTTAGCCAGTGCTTTTGTTTCTCAATTGTGTGTTCTCTGGAGGTTCTAACATTGTACTGAATACAGTTTTCTGGCAGACTAGATACTTGCAATACAATAGATGAGTTATTAAGAATTGCTTCCTTAAATATTCATGCAAGCTCATGTTGAGCCACTCTTAAGTGCTTCTTAATATAAAATGCCCAATGCTAAATCAAGAGATTTTACAGTATAGTTCTTTAAATCTAGAAATCAAGGTACTTCACGGCTTGTGGTACTCTGGAAATCAAAACCAACAGTCTGTTAAACCAAATGTTTTAGCTTTAAATAATTTTAGAGTTTTAATCTGCGTCTGTTTTTTCTGGGGATGTGAGTTCCTTGGAGAGAAAAAAAGATAAAAGGAATATTTAAAATATTAAGTTGGGGGAGGCAGGGTTACCTGTTTCCCATAAACTATTACTTTCCACTTAGAGTTAGCTGTATAAAGCAGAAACAAGATACTGAGGTGAGAAAATAAAAATGTAACCATTTCTCTCAAAACCAATCTGCATTAACAGCAGAAAAACTCCCTTCCAATGTATCGCTGCCGGGAAGGACAAATGCAGTTTGGTCCTATTGACTTAATTGTAATTACTCCTTTCTAAACATTTACCTAGATAGTAAATTCAAGTTTAATAGCGTACTGAGAGACTTATCAAAATAATTAAACACAAATAATGTAGTCAGTGAGGAGCTTTTGACTCAAAATACAATCTCAAACAACCTCTCTGGATCAGCGAAACATCTTGCTTGTTCCATGTTGCGTGACTGCGGGCCTCAGTTGAGTTGTATCTGAGTACTTGCTTGTGTTTGTAGGTGGTGATGTCCACCAACATACTGATTTGACATTTTTACCCTGAATGCTGATTTCTCTGCTCTCCCATGTTTCAGTGTAATTCTTCTAGTCTTTCACTGTCGGCTTGTGTATTAGAGCCTTTGTTTCTTCTCAGGGATGCAGAATGGACTAAGGAAAGATTTCTTTTTTTTCCTCCTAGTGTAGGTACTTTTCCTGAACAGCATAAGCTAGGCTGCCCAAAAATCACTTGTTAGCATAGTGGCATCCACAGTGGGGGCTTACTGATGTCACTGTGCTTGGAAAAGATGGCTTTTTCTTTTCAAATGCCCCTGCCTGGCTTTGTTAAATCACAGGCCTCACATCCATCTCATAATTTATTACATGCTTTCCCCCCAAACCCTTTCAGAATTACTTATTTATGTAAACCAGCACAAAATAGTACTTTTCTTGTATTACAGTTCCATACATATTATTCCTTTTTGGTTGTAGAAGTCTATAAATTGCATCCAGCATATGCCGAAAGACACGTGTTCAATGCTCATTCTCTTCCTCTTCTCCCTATCCCGTCCTCAAATAGCCTGCAAGTCTTTGAGAGCTAGCTATAAATATGGAGCCAAATATACATATGGATTTACGTTTCTTACATTTGCCTGTTAGTTTCTGATAATTTTTTTTCCCTCTTGGATCCTTCACTGTGGAAAGAGATCCCTTGTTCACACAGAGTTGACTGATTTGGTGCACCAAGGTAAAGGAGAGCACAGAAGTCTGTTTTGAGCATCAGCCATTCAGGCTCTACACCATTGCACAGAATGTCAAATATAAATGTGTGGCTCTGCTGTGTATAACCATAGTAACCAGTGATACAGCATTGAGATTGCATGGAAAAACAATTCTGTGATTTGGGGGGTTTGTTGTTTTTTTTTAATTAAGACAGACAGTGGAAAGCAGTGTGAGACTGTGAATCAAAAACTGTTCTGAGTCTTGACCGCATATATGATGAATGTCCTTAGAGATGCCACTTTCCCTCTGCACTGTGGGTTTACCATCTCTAAAATGGCAGCTGTTTCTCTGCTCTAAAGCTTGAGAAAAATTTATAGGAAGTGTTATGTAAAGGGGTAGGTGGTGCTCTTAAGGCATGTTGCATATATTAATGCCCATGTTTAGGATTATTTGCAAGCTAATCTGTACATTTATTTGTAAACTCATGAGTTCTGGCTGAAAGCTGAAATCTTAATGCCTTTTTTTGACTTGATAATTGTGTGAAATAGAGTTTTTCATTCAGATTCCTGTGTGGGGAATTCCTTTAGTTTTTGGTTGAAGAGTAGGTAGTAGAGTTTTAAGGTGAGAGTGAGGAGGTGATCCTTTTTTTTCCCCCCATAATCTTGAGAAGGAACCTAGGCAGAAATATTTGGGGTTTGGAACAATTTAAAGTCTTGGGGGCAAAAAAAGTAAATTTAAAACCCCTCACTTTTAAATTTCACTTTTAAATTAGCATAGCATTTCTTTGCTGATACTAGGAAATTATAGAAAAGGTGATGTAGTAGTTCCACCTCCCTCACAAAAGTCTATGTAAAAACTGTTTCAGCATCAAGTTTTTTTTTTCTAGAAATTATGGTTGGCAGAAACATTTACACACTCCTTTCTTCTAGCTGAAAACATCAGATGTATCTAACATCTGCATTTATGTGTGAGAAAAAAACACCGAGTTTAAAAATAATGCCAACACACGTAGTCAAAGAGATGTTTATGTTAGATTATGGGTATGAATGTTTTCATTTGCACTACATTTGACATGTGTGTGCACTTTTGTGTTGGCAGCTCAGGAATAATCACTGAAATGAAAGCACTACTTTGACCTACATATATTCACTTATAAAGTGGATTTTGGGGGACTTTTATAAACACCATGAAACATCAAGCAGAGATTGGGGTCATCACAGCTTTGTGAGGAAGAGGCATAGGGGGGGAAAAAATCACACCCTTGTTAACATGCAAAGCGCACAAGCATTTTATTTTAACTGACACACAGTGTCCAGAGGACATTGGTGTCTTGCTGTTTCTGAGTGATGTGTTTGAAATGGTGTATTTGTCAAGGCAGGAGTCTCTTGTTTCCTTCCACATCCCAGAGCCTTCATAGCAAGAGTAGGGTGGTAATGCATTTAAAATTAAGCGTCCAATATTATTAGCAGTGGGTAGTGTTTTATTAGGACCGTACAATTTTTGGTCCTTCAGGTATTTGCAGAGGTTCTGTCCCAAATTAGATGGCCTTTTGGGAGTTCACAGCTTAAATAATCTGTTGGGGAAGTGTGAGCTTGTTGAACATTTAAGCTTCTTGTTCAAGATGGGGTAAACAATGATGTTTACAGCCATGTATGTAGTTAGTCTGCTTGGAATTAGAGCCCTTTTCAGAGGAGCTCTAAGGTTCTGTCTGTGCTCTTGGTCAGCTGTGTATGCGATGGCCTTTTTAGAGAGGCTTGAACTGGGCACAGTTATAAATATGAATAATGCATTTGCAAAAAAGATGCAAAGCTATTTAATTTGACATCATCCTAAAAATAAAGTGTTGGTCTTAGTTTGGTTTTATACAGAGATGTAATCTTAAAAAATTACATCTCTTACTCTTCTTTCCTACCATACCAAAAAATGCTGATCAAAACATTTTAAGATGGTGCGTTTTTATTTTTCTTTGAACTAAAAAAGTCACTGTTTGAGCTAGAATTGAAGTTCAGGTCCCAGTATGTAAAAAGACACAATTTTAAAATTTGAAATTTTCAAATTTTACAAAGAAGATCACTAATAGAACTGCACACATTGAGTACTTAGGTAAATTCTGTAAAGCACCAACGGTTCTAAAAATACCATTATTTTGTGGTACAGTTCCTTAAGCCAGCAGCTATTTTCCCCCTTAAATTTAAAAAAGCCACAGTCATTTCCCACAAAGTCTATTCCAGCCAAAGCGATAACATACCAGAGAAACCTAATTGATACCAGTGACCATGAGAAGTCATTTGCTTTCTTTAAAGGAGCTCATTATTTGTTAAATTCAGCAGTGTAGTGAATCACAAGCTGACTCTAAAAATCATCTGAATTTCAGTCTATTGACATTTGGAAGCTGTAGCTCTTACTCCGTGAATGTCCATCCCTCCAGGAACTGTAAATCCACTTTTTCGGACTCTGGCTCCATTTCCTGTTGTGCGTATTTTCTCTAAGGGGTTAATTGAAGGGTGACTTAAAAAATTTACCTCATGTGATAATTGCTTTTAAAATAGCAAAGAAAGAGAGAAGTGTAGAAGAAAAAATACTCACACTCTCCAACCAGAAAAACCCTAAATCAGCCAACCAAAAAAACAAACCAACCAAACACTACCACCAACCCCAAAACAAAATTAAAAACAAAAGAAAAATAGCAACCTAACAACAATAACAACAACAACAAAAGAACACAACCTGTCCTTGATTATTGTGAAAATACGTCCTGATTTTTTTCTCTGAGTCAAGATACTGTTGTAAAATATCTGGACAAGGATTCACTGAAATAACCCTCATAAACATCAATATGTTCACTTTCAATTTTTTATTACTATTTTTAATGAATGTTCTGTTGGTGTTATAGCTTGTCATATATTCCCTTTCAGAATAGAGAAGCTAACCATTGAAAATACATCACCTCGAGAGGCAAATAATATTTCAAACCACCGGGTGCTAATTAGGCCAGAGGCACAAAACAACCAGAAAAACAAAGAAGTGAACAAAAACGAGGACAAGAAAGCTTTGGAAGCCGAAAAGTACGGGTTCCAGAAAGTTGGGCAAGATAAACCATTAACGAAAATTAACAGTGTGAAGCTAAATCCTTTGGGATCCGAGTACAGGACTTTGCCCATAAGCACGATCCAGGCTGGACACTTCAGACCAGTCCATTTGAATGGGTCTGAGAGTAAAGGTGGAGTTGTCCTGGCAGACGCTGGGGATGGAGCTCATCACAATGCAGTGCCGTCACACGCGGAGTCTGAGCGGGTCATGCAGAGAACTAACTCCATGCTGCAGCTGGAACAGTGGATTAAAATACAGAGAGGAAAAGGACAAGAAGAGGAAACAAGAGGGTAAGTACTGTGAAGTAATTTTATTACTTTTTTGCCTGCTAGGCTTTCTAGCTAGTAATACTTGTATCCTGGTTAGGTTCGTTGGTTTTTGGTCTGTATGACATAAATACATTATTCATTGTTCTCTGTAAGAAGTGCCTGGGTGACTGCTCAGAACAATTTTATTGAAGTTTCTCTTTTATTACCATTTGAGTGAATATTATTAATTAAAGTATATTAATAACTCAGTAAATAAAAATGGCCAGAAACCATTTTTGGGTGTTAGACGTTTCTCTGTCCTAGCAGAGAGATGTCATCAATCGTAGCAAATCCTTTTCCTCTTAAAATGTGTTCTTGAAATTGCCCTGTCTTCTGAATTTTTTATTCACAAATTCTTGTAATAATATTTTATTTAAAATTCTTAGAAAATATTCTAGGGAGCTTTTAAACTTTAAACAAGCTTTAATTGAAGAGAGACAGAAGCTTTACCTAACGGTAGGACAGAAATCTAACTAACTTGATGCTTAAAGCTTCTCTTCTTATGAAATTGAGTATCTCCCACTTATAATATTGAGTTCTAGTGCTTATTCATGAAGCTTTAAAATTATCTGTGAATGATTGACACTATTGAATGTCATGCTGGTAGCAGTTTCTCTGTCTGACAGAAGTGTAGGGACGTTGCTTCCAGGCTGGCTTACAGATGAGCAGCTCTAGCAGTAAAATATAAAAGGTTTCAATATTACATTTGATAGGAAGTATGGAGATGCTATCACAGGAGAAATTTTGAAGAGCTGGAAATTAGGGAGTGAGTGTGTAAGATGGCAGAGTAGAGGTTAAGATAGAACGAAGTTCAGAAAATGTGTTTTCCGCAAATTTCAAAATATGGGTTGGGGGCTCTTCAGTTTTTACAAAATCTTGAAAAATTTCCACTAGCTTGACTTCTGCTTGCCAAAGTCGGTTGAAAATTTCCTCATTGCCTTTAGTCCTTCATTAGATATAATTAGGAATTTTTAATGTGTTGTTTCATGAAATACTCAAAATAAGTAGTTTGATCAAGTTTGAACTTGCCGTGCAGACAGTGCCTCGCACACCCTGACATTTATTTTATTATGCGTGTTTGCATAATGAGAACCAAGAAGGCTCTCTGATGCAGTTAATTTTTTTTATTGGACTGTAAAACTTGCAACCAAACAGTAGAAATTAGAATAGCTTTGCTATTTTTCAGTTGTGAACAAGTATAAAACCCCTAAAACTGATTTCATTGTGGGAATCAAATACAAGCAAGTGCCATTAACAATATGTTACTAATTAACAATATTTTATTCTTCACTACAGGGAACACTTGTTCCCTAAATAAGGGTAGTGTTGATAGCATTAAAGGGTGTGCGTTCAAATGCAGTTCTACATAAAAGTATCAAACAGAAAAAGAATTGGCCTTCAGCTGTCTTTTTTGCTTTGTGTGGAAATGGCCTTGAATAATGATCCAAATTTCTAATTTCTAATGTATATAGTGATGTCTTTTAAAAGTGGTTTCATTTAAATTTAAAATTCTATTTTTGTTCAGATTACCACTCTCTGTTTGGAGACAGAAATTTAAGTAGAATTGAAGAATTAGAGTAGAAAGAAGCTCCAGCTTATATTAAAGCCTAAGGTTGGGGTGAGAGGTTAATAAGGCTATTTGTAGTAAGACCTGTTCCACTCAGAACTTGAATTTTTGAATAAAGTAGTCTTTACTTAAAGGGGAAAAGTTGCTGACTTTTAACAAAGCTGCTTTTCATTGCATCTGTCTCTCTCGTGTGTTAGAGAAATCATGGGGGACCAAACTGAGTATCTCTGGTGTCAGACTGAAAAAAATCAGCTCTTTAAGAATGCCTAATTGTCAACAAATCAGTTCAATTACATAACTATATATAAAATAGGAGCTCTTAGCTGTCTTCAATGTGGAATAAAAAAAGTTCACTATACGTATGAACTACTAATTTTTTAGAGGAATAGGCTGAGGCCTTAGTAGTTCAATTACCCAAGTAATGAGAATGATGGCAATGTAGGTTTTAGTTCTTGAAGCTGTTATTTGCCATTTCCATGGATCTGGACATCTAGGTTTTAAGAGCCACATGAATAAAGACAATTGCTGCCTTGGGGAAGACAAACCTTTTTGAAAACCAAAAATAAATGTGTTTTAAGTAAAAAAATAGACACATTCCACTTTCAGTATCATTTTATTGAATTAATTTTGCCTAAGTCACTTTTGAATAAATGTTTTCACCAGAAGTGGTTCAGTTGCGTGGTCTTTCAAATGTGCGTGGTACTGAGGTATTATGTTGCTGGTAACCCAGGGTGTGAGACTGTCTCTCACCTTTCCCATATAAGCCTCATTCTAAATAATGCATCAGGTTTTTGTGTTCACTCTCTGCCACCCTTTGCTTAATTCACATGGGAAGTTCTGTATTCTGGGCCAGGAGGTAGCTCTGTTCTTTAGGATGAAGGACTGTTTGGAGGTTCCAGTCTGAGGGTGTTCGTAACTTTGCAGAACTGAGCCCCTGAAGGTTTAGCAGCAGAGCTGCTTTCCCAAATAAGCCAACTTGGACACCAGAACCACTCTTGCTACCAAACAGTAAGCCTAGAGACAACCTCTAAAGATGTCTGTAAGGAGTCTACGAACAAACGTGGAAGCCTTTTTTCCATATGGGAACATTTATAGGGAGCTATTTATGATGACATCTGCAGAAATATTTTGCAACCTCAAACCCAGCTGCTGCAGTCTGCCCTAGTGTGCAAGGCAGTAGTGTCTGGAGTTAGTTTTTGGGTTTGACTAGAATGGTATTTCTACAAGTATCAACAGTAAATTGGTGTATCTGTTTTGACTTTATTGAATTATGTAAAACAAGGCTTGACACTGAGGGGATTGAGCTTTTTATAGTTTTTGCAGTTTAACAATTGAAGATGGATTATGTTATCTTTCTAAATGTTCTAGAATATAAGTAATTGTATGCAGACTTTAAATGGCTGTCTTTAACATAGTAAGAACTTCAGACAGCTCTTCTTCAAGTGGTTCAGGATATCTGAAGGAGCCAACAGGATTACAATGCTCATTTAATAATAAAACAAGAGAGGAACTTTAGTGAATGAGTTGGGTGTAACTGCCAAATATCTTCATGAAAATGTCAAGCTTCACTGTACTTGTTATGGGGTATAGCTACACTTACATTTTGAAAGTTAGAAGTGGAGCTCAGAGGCATCTTGTTTGTTTGTTTTTAAATATGGAGATGGAGAAAAGCCTTCTAATTAATGGTATGTTACTAAAGAAATGTAGAGGTATTTAAGCAGATTTTGCAGCAAAAGACTAGGACTTAGAATCTCTTTCCCCCTTTCATTTTCCTCTGAGAATGGAAAGCTGCCCAATCTACAAAATGGAGGTAATACTTCATTTAATCTTGAAAAGCTTCAGAAACTGTAGCAGATATTGTATGTAAAGCTTTTTATAGTAGTTTTCATCTCCAAAATGTAACAAGTGACCATAAATACTCAGCTTAACTATTTTCAGTGAAAAATGGGGTTTACCATCATCAATTTCCTTGATAGTTACTCCATAAGGATCTAACATGCTTTATGCTGGTTTACCTTTCCATTTGCTCTACACCGTTTCTTTAATGTTTTTCGTGGCACTGGAGTAATTCAAAGCCATCTTCAGGTTCTGGTGCTTGGTGGTGGCAGGGATTTTAGTTGGAGTTAGTGTGGGGTGTAGCTGGAAGCTGCTGCCCTCTGATGGCTAAATCCTGCCCAGTGTGAGTTGTTTCCGAGCAAGCATCTGTCATATGCATGATAAGTAGCAAAAGGTTTTCAGAGCTGCTCATTTGCATTTTAGATAAGGGATGAATGAATCAATGTTTATGACCTAGATTTTGACCTCTGAAAAAAATCCAAGAAGTGCTTTGTCACACTTAGGCACGTGTCGATACTCAGTATGTAAAATTCTGCAACTAGTGCTTAAAGTTGCTAAATGACTGTAGCACCCCAGAATTTTAATGTGGCGGCAAATTAAAGAATAAGCCTTTGAATTCATATCTGAGTTGAAAAGCAATACAATATTATTATCAAACAAAGAAATATTTTGCTGTTTGTTTTGCTTGACTAGCTGATATGGAATGGCTTATCCTTGACAATTACAAAACATAATTTCTTTAGGCAATTACTGCAGTTTTTCTTTGGTCTGCTGTTAAAAGAATCTTTTTTTTTTTTTAATGTCCATAGTAATTACTCAAGATTTTCTTAGGGAAACAACAGGGTATTTGTTCACTTTTTAAAAAGAGAACGTTTCAAATGAGCTTATAGGGAAACAGTGTAGAACATTAAAACTTTAAAAACTTTGACCTATCCAGCATATAGACAATGTGATCTAAACTTGATACTACTAGACTGGTAAAAAGATGAAATACAGATTATATTATCAAGAGTTAATAGTAGAGAGAAGGATCCAGTTTCAGCTGCTACGGTGCATTGTCAGTACAATTGATTCTTTAATTGTTGTCTTGATTGTCTGCCATGCTTTTTAAATGGCGTTTGAAGTATTAAAAAAGATAAGAGTCAGCTAGATAAACCTAACCCATATTGAAAAACTTAGCATTGCCATCATATTAATGCTGTCCACTGACAGAAAGAAAATTTGTGTTGCAGCATAATCTCTTATCAGACGTTACCAAGGAACATGCCGAGCCATCGCCCTCAAGCCTTACCCCGGTACCCAGAGGGCTACAGAACACTGCCAAGGAACAGCAAGGCACGTCCAGAGAGCCTCTGCAGTGTGGCACCCTCGGCCTACGACAGAGCCATGGGACCCGTCACCGCCGAGGAGAAGCGGAGGTCGATGCGCGACGACACGATGTGGCAGCTCTACGAGTGGCAGCAGCGCCAGTTCTACAACAAGCAGACAACTCTGACTAGACACGGTACTATAAGTAGCCCAAAAACTATGATCAACATTTCTGATCAGACCATGCATTCGATTCCCACCTCGCCTTCTCACGGTTCCATCGCTGGTTTCCAAGGATATTCCCCACAGCGGACCTACCGATCGGAAGTGTCATCACCAGTGCAAAGGGGAGATGTGACCATTGATCGCAGGCACAGGGCGCATCATACCAAGGTAAAAATACTTAATTTAATAGCTAAAAAACCTTATTTACGAGGATGTTTAGTAGAAAGTATGTGATTACTGTAAAGCTCGTGTTGCATTGTAGTGTATTTTATTATAATGAAGTTTAAGTGACATTGCTGTTTTCACAGAGAAAGGTTTGATTTTAAAAAGTACCTAAAAATCCAAGAGTAGTAAAAAGGCATTTTTCTAATACGCCAGGTGAAAACATGCTGTCCTAATATTACTGTCCATGGTCTTAACATTTCTCTAAAGAAAACAAAAAGGAGTCAATAGGCAAATTATTCAGAATAGTTTGTACGCGTACAGAAATCTTTCCCCTTTCTAGCTCCAAGAGGACTCGAAATCCCAGGTTTCTTTCCACGTGCTGTTTTCTTCAGCCACAAGTTTGGCTGCCTTGGGTTCCAGCAGAAGACAAAGTATTGTTTCTTTTTATGCCTTTTGAGTTGTTAGGGGGATCCCTGAAGATCGGAGTCTAAATGCACACAACCTTAGTGCTTGACTAGTGTTAACTCTGCTGGTCTTCACCAGTGAGTGGGAGACGTGGAGAATTCTAAACTTGGGTGCTGTATATGGCTCTGCTATATTTGTCATGCTTGTGCTATCATGGTTTTTAATAGATTGGAAATAATTACATAAAAATTACTCCTTCAGTTGATGTAAAATGCTCCTGAGCATTTTTTCCAAAAACTTCATCTTGGTGTCTTTGTTTCTTGATGCAGGCAAAAAAAATCTACAACTGCATCTTCAAGCAATTTAAGCAACTTAGAGTTGATTATTAAGTCTTGGGTTTCAAAGTTTTCAGGTCTCTATCAACAAAGGAGTCATTTTGTTTTGACATCCTTTATGTCTCGACTGCTCTGGAAATTTAGTAATTAGTGCCTCTCATACATCTGACAGATATAACCATCTCAGTGCAGCAGAGCATGTGCTTACTTGTTCTTTCAGCCATGTTTGTCTTCTTGATATTTTTTCCTTGTCAAACACTTTATGCTAGTATTTTATTGCATATTTAGTATCATTTGCACAATACTAATGTTTCCCTTTGGGTTTTCAAGCTATTTGGTTTGGGTTTCATTAGTTACACAACCAGCTTTTGGTGTTAACTTAAAAACACAGACCTGTTTTGAAAGACTGGGTAATTAGGAGACTGATTATTTGAAATCAGTCGGGTTAAATTAAAGATTTAGACCCCATCTTCATAGAGATCTTGGGCTTTTCAATGACTTTCAGTGGGAGATGAAAAACTGAAATTGTTGTTTGCACAGGCTGTCAGGCAACAACAGTGAGGGAGAACTGTTAATTAAATGAATTATGAAAGTTGGGGTATTTCTAAAATTTAGAGTTAGACTACTTGAGTGTCCTACATAGTAGGTCAGCAGGGAGCACAACTGGCACAAATCATAGCAAATTTTCATGAGTGTGAAGTTGGCTTGATTTTTCTTTTCTTTTCTTTTTTTTTCCTGCATTTAAATGTTTTTAAGTCTTTAGAAATAACTGTGCTATTTTTTTTTGTACAGCATGTCTTTGTGCCTGACAGAAGGTCGATGCCAGCAGGTCTGAGTTTACAGCCTGTTACTCCTCAGAGCCTCCAAGGCAAAACAGTGAGTTGGTTTTTAATTTTGTGCATCAGGGGCTCTTAAGAAAAATTCTTTAAATAGGAAGAGGCAACACTGAAATCTTATTGTATTCAAAACTTACATTAAATGTAGCCTTAATTATCAGAGATTTTTATAGCAAGTAAAGAAATACTCTGTGGTTCCACTGAATTCTGAGAATATCATGTAGCTGCTGAGTCAAGATTTTCTTTGAGAAATGCAGATTTATTATTTTTTAATTATCACTGATACATTGCTGAAATTCCTGGGAGAGGGTAGAATACATCACAAAACACTTCTCCATTAATTATTTAGAAAAAACTAGTAGTAAAGTTTGACTTTTTTTGAAATCTAAAAGATACTAAAACTGCATTTTGTATAATTGGCCTTTCTAATGTCTCCCATTTTAGTGTGGTAGAGCTGAAATTCTCATTGAGGGTATTTCATCAAAGCAATATTGGTGAATATGGTTCTCCTTCCTTACTACAACATGACTCAGCCAAAATCTAAGATATTGTCCTCAATTTATGTATTTTCTTTACCAGTTTTTGCCTCCATTCCATAATCTTTCTCTGTCCATCTGAAATTACTGATTTCAAGAGTTATGAATTAGGAACAGATTTTTTTTGAATCACACTGGGGGCAGCAACTCGCAGTCAATCCTTCCACTGCTTCAATCCCTGTTTCTTGCACTTCCCAGCACAAATCTCTGGCACCTTCAGGAGTTTGCGGGTTGGCCTTGGGCAGCTGGTGCCTTACAGATGTTTCTTTGGGTTCAAGGCCCCCTCGGCTCTCCTCGGCCCTGCTGGAGCTGAGCTGATGAGGCGGGTAAGGGGCAAGGAGGTCCAAGCTTCTGCCTGTGGAAACCAGAAGTCCTGCCCCCACAGCACAAGCGTTGCAGGGGCCAGAGGAGGGAACCTGTAGGTAGCTCTGAAGAAAACTTTGTGTTGTGGTTGTTGCAAGAGTCCCAAGAGCTGTACCAAACGCACAGCACTTGCAGCAGCATCAAAAATGTTTGCAACGTTAGGAATGTCTAGAGACGAGTAGGAATTATGGTTTGATGGGCTCCTCTTTGGAAAAGGTTTACTTGCAAACATTGGATTTAAGTGCCATTAAATATTTTATTCCTAACGCACTAAAATCGGGCTTTTGCAGAACATACCGAGAGGAGTTTTGACCTTGAAAAAGTGGATCAGTGTTCCCTTTGCTTGAAGATGGTACTTTCAATTCTCATATTCCTAAAAATAAGATGTCTTGTGCTTTGAATTGATGTTAATTTTCAGACTGAAAGCACTGTCACCTATTTTTGGAGAGAACTTGAAAATGCCTTGTATAGCAGTCTAGATTCTTACATTTACTCTCTGAAATTAAGTATTTTAAATCCAGGTATTGAAAGAGTAGTGTAAGAACCAAAACTGCCATAGACAAATTGGGTTTGGTGTTGGTTTTCCGTCAAAGCAAATGGTTTTGCCAGCTGCAGCTGTGTGGAAATCCCTTGCTCCCTCTTGTGGGCTACTCTGGCCCCAGCTCACAATAGTGCCAGTGCCATGCTTATTCTCAGGGATGTTTCCTCTTTATTCTAAGAAACTGGTATTCGTTTTCCAGTGTTTCAATATGTGGTTCTCTGGAGCTTTTTTTTCTTTACTTCTTTTCTTTGGGGAAATTCTGTGACTTTGGGAAACAGCAAGCTGGGTTTTAGGAGGTTTTCGTGTTTGGGTTTTATTTAACTCACAGAACTTGTGAGAAAATCAAAATGCTGGGTGAATATTTAACCTCTTGTAAGATTGACTTCTGGAGAAGTGTAAGAAACAGAAGCAAACACAAACATAACAAAAAAATACTTGTGATGTGAAGTGGTTTGTATTGCTAATAGAAAATAGTTCCCAGGAATGGTTCAGGTAGAGTTTCCCAAACTGACCTAAACTGATCTGTGTGGAATTACCTGACAAATACCCATTTGAGTGTGACTTTCTTTCCATAATATATATAATCTTGGGGTTTAAATACTGTTTCTCATCCCTTCCTAAGGCTTTGTTGTACAGCTTAGTCATAAAGCAATAAAATAACTGATAGCCTCAGACCTGTGAAAGGTGTGATGGAAAATTATTTTTGTCATGCTTGTTCAGTTTTATTTTGTGAAAGGTGATGGTTTCTGAGGCAGTTCAGTTAAGATGGATTTTTCATTATTTTTACTCTCAATTTTGACGCATACATTTAAAGAATTATGCTAAAAACTAAACTTCCTTGAGGGCATGTTTTGATTCTTTCACCAAGCTCAAATGGCTGTTCATGTACAGGTAGTGATATCCTAAGAGCTAGAATTATCTCCCCCTCCTCTTAAGCCAATATCATCAATTTGATATGCATGTCAGAGGAAGTGTGAGGACTGCACAGACTTTGTCCTGCAAAATCCTCCCTTATTTTTGTCCTTTATACAGAATGTTTCACTCTTACATCATTTGCAATATCAATTGTTTTGAGTAGTTAAAAGTTAACCTTTCATTACATATCTGAAAGTGGTCAATTTTGGGGGGATAAGATGATATTTCTTCTGTTGTATCGCTGTCGAAAGTTTTTTTTTGTAAGAAAGATACTCAGAAGCCTTATTTTATTTAAGTGTTGTTTGGGATACCAATTAACCTTTTTTCTACTCTTTGGCTTCTCACACTGCACTCCTTCAGCCAGAGGAGCTCACGCTGCTGCTCATAAAGCTGAGACGGCAGCAAGCTGAACTGAGTAGTATCCGGGAACACACACTAGCACAGCTCATGCAACTAAAACTTGAGGCCAGCAGCCCAAAGGTCAGCTATAAAGCAATGTGTGTCATGTACCATTCTCACTAACCTGTAGTCATCCATTAATCAAAGTTTGCTTTGTACTTCGTTAGTGCAAAATTTTCTGACTGTTATGTGAGTAGAATAGAGTAACTTTGGTTCTTTTGTGTATGTGATGTTCTGCTATTAACCCTTTGAGGTTTTACTTGGGGCTTTTTTGAAATAAGCCAAGTCAAAATTACAGAGGAATATTTTAAAATATGTCGTAGTTAAAGATTTTTAATCTGTTGGTATCACAAACAAAATCAGTAGTGATGGATCATGAGATGAATTTATTGTTTATACTGCCTCATGTCAGATATCTTCTTATTCATAATATGTCTGCGAACAGCAGGACATGTTTAAAACACAGATTTATCAAAGGGTTTATAGTTGTCTGTGTAGTGGACATTTACATGAGCTTACTATATTTTAGATGTAAATAGAAAATGTGATATAGTGATGTATAGCCTAATTTGTGGTAAACTTTTATCGTTTTGGGATATTCTGTTTTGGGATCAAGACTTGTTAACAGTTCACAAAAAAAATGCAGTTAAAAGCAGCATTATATTTCTACATAAAACAGAAAGATCACTGTCTAGTTTACATCTTTTAAAGCTCTTTTCATGCATTCTGCACCTTCTATCCCTTTCCTTTTGCCCTCTGCCTGCTGCCTACTAGAATGAGATTCTTTCACATCACCTTCAAAGGAATGCTATATATTTGGATCACCAGGTGGGATTTGCAAATTTCTTGTGCGTTTGAGTTTCTTAATGCTTTTTACCTGCTCCTATCAAAGCTGGAAATATTTGGGGAGAAGGATTTTCAGTGCTTTTTGTGAAATTAGAGGATGCCCATAGCATGGAATATCTTAATCAATTACAAATCTGACATGTTACAGGGAAAAAAATGGCCTCAATTTAAAATTTGTCAGAATACAGCAGGAAGTCGCCAATTAATTTTTCTGTTCTTCATTTCCTTCTTACAATAACACTAACTGTAGTGTTTTAACTTCTTTAACCAAAGTCATAATTTATTTCCAAGCTCATATGACACACATGCAATTTCTAGAAAAATTATACTTCTGAAAATTTCTGTTTTCCCAGTTAAGGAGAGTTAGGTGTTTCTACAGGACACTAAATTAGAGGAAGGTCAGACATGAAGAACTGTTTTAATCAAATCATAACATGCCTCATTTTCTCATTTTGTCTCAGTTAATTCTTGAAGATTTATATAAGAATAAGATTTTACTTTTTTACAATTTCTGATAACTTACAAAGCGAGGGTGCAGTTATCTCTTCGCTAACATAATTGATTGCCAAGTGGAAAATTGTGATATCACATACCTCTCTTTTTGGCTTTGTTGCATGATCAAATGGGATTTCAGTGCAACTTATGTGTGAGTTTTTAAATGGCTTTTTTTTTTGCTAGAATATATAGAAGACATAAGTGCTTAGAAGAAAAATAAGCAGCTAGGTGACCATTGCTTAAAAATATAAAAATCACTATGGCTTTTTCTTTTTTCTAATAATCTGTCTTTGAATGAAACTTTTGAGCCTTACACTTAAAACCACCTGATAGAACTTTTATATCCTACACATTCCTCTAATGGGATTTCAATGAGTTATTAAAAGCCCCACCTGGACACAGAGACATACACACTCCCATGTGGACTTGGCTCACCCAGTGACTTCATTTTCCTATTGTCTCTTGAAAACCAGGTGTGAATTATGATCAATTTAGTTTGATTGCAACGCATTTCTAAACACCTCTGTCTTGTTTTACTTAAGGGGTTGCAGGAGGTCCAAAACAGTGGGGGAAAACTGCTTGCTAAATTAGACCAAAATATTTCATCCGACTCAAATATTTCCAGTTTATAATGTTTTGGAATAAGGGATTGAGTCTGTCTTTAGTGTAATTTGTTGCCAAGAAAGGGTAACAGTCATGTGAAGTGTAAAACGGTGTACCATGCTGTTGCCTGATTAGCCAAGCTTGTGAATATGATGGGCAGGATTAAATGGAGGGAATTGCCTTTGTGCAACGTGCAGAATGGTAAAAATTATTTTCCTTTTACTTGTATCAGATAAAATATAGAAATGTGATGTGGTAAGCATTAATTTAGGAAAGTGTCTGAATCTTATAGTTGTGCCATAATTACCCATACCAGAGATGCAAAGAATCACTGCACTTCTTAACAAAGGAAATCACTATCAAGTCTAAAATATATTACCTTAAACACAAAATCATGGAAGAGCAGGTTGGAATACTTGTCCCAGTTTCTTTTTCTCTCTTGTTTTATAATACTGTCATCTACCTGTAGCAAATTAATCTCCCCAACTGTCTTTTTACTTTGAGAATCACTGCTTCTAGGGTGGTATCACATTTATATCTTTTCATTACTGTGTTCAGTGTCAATTTTCCGTTATGTTGGAAAGAAAAAAAAAATTCCAAAAAATCAAAAGGCCTTTCCTCCTTGTCAGCTGCATCTGTAACCAGCGTGCATAATCACTTTCCTTCTTCGAATTTTAAGTGTCCAATGTAATTAAATTAGGTATTTTCACTTGTGTTTAATCTCTGAAAATAGTGTCAAAACCTGCTTTGCCTAAAACATGTGGTGGGACTCCAGTTATCTTCAACTCTCACCTTCTTGGTCACAAAGAATTCAATGCTGTACATGACAATAAATAGTAAGTGTGTACTGAGGTTGCACAGGTGAATTTTCAGGCAGACTCAAGTTCATGTGTAGGGAGGGTTACTTTTATATTGTTGCAATAACTTGCTGTCTGCTGGTTAGGTGGTTTTCTTATCAAGAATCAAGACTATTCGATCACCTTTTTGAAATCATGCTTCATTTTTGTACTGCTGTTTCCTTTGGAGATGCTTCGAAATTCTCATGTTACACTTTCTGATGTTTTTGTGTTACGCTTTCAGAATTTTTGTTGTTGTTGTTGGAGTTCAGAGATAGAGGGGGAAAAAAAGATCAAAGAGACTGGCACACATATATCCAGCCATATGATTTCTTTGATGTCTTATGGCCAAAAGAATGATTGTCCAGCACCCTTTTCTTTTTAAACCACTCTGCTGGCTCAGGGTTTGTAGAGAGTTGGGAAAGAGATTCATCTGCTATTTGGGAAGTAGTTCTATGGACATAGATAGCAACCCTAGGCAAACGATGATTTGTTTGCCAGTGTGGGATGTTATGAGTACATGTTAGCGAATTTTAAAGGATCACTTATTGTGTATTATTAAATTCAAGCCAACCATCTCCTTAATTTATGTGTACCCAGTAATTACAGTAATGAAACGCAGGAACATAAAGGTGGTTTGTTGTTTTTTTTCAAATACAAGCTAGACGTGCTTTTTTGTCCTTTGTAACTAAAGCCATGGCAGGAGGTCCCACTTCAGTCTTTCTGTTATTATCAAGAATTCCAGCACACCAGTCTCTTAGTAAGCTTCTGAATGTCATGTTGATTGTAAAACTCTTCTTGGGCTGAAAAGCCCTTTTCTACTGAGCTAATGCTATCTATGTAAAACTCTCCGTGCATGTTGTTGTATTGCTCTCAGCATTTCCCAGGTAGGTTTGTCACAGTAGAAGTTTTACTAAATTTCATTTCAATTAGCCTCCCCCCACTCCCCCCCTCCACCCCCCCCCAGTTTTTTGAAATAGCTGTTCATGTAAATAGTTTAGGTGTTAAGTACTTAAAATAATTCAGCTGGTACTTTGACTTTTAGTGTCCTTCAGTTTTCGAAGGTTGCTTAAAAACAAACAGAACTTGAACAAGAAGTTGTCCAATAAAGGAGTGATGGTCCCACAGCCAACATCCTTGCTGTCTTGGTCATTTGCTTCTGTTTTCTCCTCTTCAGCACCTTGCTTCTGACATGCTGAAGGTGGTTCTGGGAAAAGGCAGTAGATTAGGGCAGGCTGGAATGGTACAAGGAGGTTTGGATAGAGTTGACAGATAATCCTCTATTGTATCTGGTATCTTGTGTTTCAGCCCAAAATTTTATGTCCTATGTTAGCAGCATACAGGATACTACTCTTACTTGTATTTTTCATGTGGAAAAGGTGGGGTGGCCAACACAGCCACCACTGCTCTTTTTACTGCCTTTTTTTTTTTTTTTTTCCTTTTCCCTCCCCAGGGGAAGAAGGGGAGACTCGAGGACAGGGACTCTCTAGGGTGAAAAAAAGACTGTGTGGAAGCAGAATTGCTGTAAAAAGAAGACAGGAAGGAAAAGTGCTTTTTCCTTCTTTTTTTCTTTGGACAGAGGATTAAATAACAGAGGGAAGGTGGGAGAAAAGCTTGGTCAGGTCTATTGCCACTGTCCTGGTAGGCAGCCACTATTCCAGATGATCACTGCCACCAGACCAGCACATCCTGAAATGTCATCTGTGTAGGGTGTTACCAAACATGGAAGAGAATTCAGGAAAAGGAGGGAAAAGTTGTCAATAGCTTGGCTTGACAGTTTAAAACACAAAATACCCACTCATAAATAAAGTAGCTGTTCATATAGTTCATAGGTCAAGGAGGTGGGGTTTTATTGTTTCCAGCTGGAAAATGTTTTTTTATAGTACATTAGTACAGAAAAAGCAAAGATGAAGCATCACTTCATTTACTAGAAGTACAAAATTATAAAGCCAAGACTGCTGGATTTTATTGGGATTTACTGCTGTGTTGCTGAGTGACACTTTGGTTTGCTTATGGAAATCTATTAATTCCAATTTTTGTGACTTCTTTAATTAGAGAGACTCTATAAATATAATAGTATTACATGTAGGCTCTAAAATCTGTCCTTTGCTGTACAAAAATAATATTTTTTTTTTCTGAAATGTATGAGAATCAAGGCTTGCTTCTGTTATGAACAAGCAATTATTTTACCTTGATCTATTTATTCCATGTGAATAGTGCCCAGCTTCAGTTTGGGAGTAGACTTGTGATAATGCTTGAAGAACACAAAACAGGTATTCTCTTCACCTTTTAGAGCATGGGACTTGCCATTGTGTCCCATGTAACTCTGGTTTACTTTGCCAGTTCTCGAGCACGCTCTGCCTCTGTGTGCACTACCTTTCATTTATTGGAAGATCTCTGACAGAGAGATGCTCTCTCAAGGTCTGAATTTCTCAATAGTTGATTGTCAGTATTTTTTGGAAAGATTATTTCCTAAAGGGGAAAAACACTTGCTGTATTTTGACTGCCACAAAGGCTCTTTGGTTGGCACTACTTCATCCATTACCTGGTTTTTGATCTTTGTTCCACAAGGGCTTAAGGAACTGTGGCTCTCCTGGATATAAGTGCCCTTCGCAAATGGTCTTAGATGAGCATAGTTAAGCACAACTGGTAGTAAAGATATTGGAAGAAGTGCTGTAAGTCAAAGCTGGAGCTGTCTGGAGGACAGAAGATTACTTCAAAATGTCCTTTGAGCAAATCCACTTTGCTTATTTTCTAATCTGGATGTAAACCATCTTTGAACAGTTCAACAGAAATTAATTCTGGCCTTGGCAGTTATTGGTCAGAAAGGAAAAATTTGAAATATTGTAAAAAAAGTATTAGCTAGGGAGTATGAAGCTGTAGAAATCCTCCTAATAAAAATGCCTCTAAACATGTATCTCCTAATAAAATCTCTGAACCTCAGAGTAATTTTTGTTTTACAGTAGTTGGATTGCTCAGCTTTGGGCCCTATTGTTAGTCTTACTGTTGAGATCTCTTTTGAAATCACCTGGTGCACCCAATCTCTGGACAAAATTTTAATGTAAGGGGAGAGCAACTTCTTGGGTCAGTTCTAGTTTTCTGTTTATGTGTGCTATAGATGATGAAACAAATGGTAGGGGTTGCTTGTTTAGTGTTTTTCCCGCCTTGAAAAAACAGAGCATCATAAGCTTGCCTTCTTATTCTGCATTGGCTGATTAACTCATCAGCTGATCAGACTTTATTATGTATAAAAAACAACAACAACAACAAAAACGTCCTCTATCTTTGACAAGAAAATATGTTTCCTATAAGGAGAAAAAACTCTACTTCTCCAAACGTACAAGTTAGATTTTTTTCCCTAAATAAACAGGAGCAAGAAGTTGCAAAAGACATCAAAAACTTATTCTGTGGCAGTTCAGTCTGTGAAACAAAACCTTGCTATGCAGTTTCATGGTGAGTGTGAATATATACACATACAGAGTGAAAGATCATAAATATTCCTTCACACACTTCCTGTGTAACCAACCACACTCGAAACAGGTATTCCTAAAGTTTCCAACACATCCTGAAGTTTCCAACAAAAATAGGATTATGCATTAAGTGACTTTTGAGTTTCTTTTGGAGAAGAAAACCACCTGTTCTCATAATTTCTCTCTTACTGTTAGGAAAGTCTCCTTTTTAAAACCAAAAGGCCCACACAATTTTTTGTTGCACACTTTTCTGAAATCCTAAATGTATGCAATGTGTAATAAGGCATCTGGTTTTGACGTTTGCACGCGTATCAATAAATACTAATCACTATAGAAACTGTCTGACCAGTTCCAAAATGGTTTCACACCTGTATATGGGGGTGGATAAATGCAACAAGCAATGGTTCAAAGTCCCTAAGGATATAAATCAGTGCAGGATATAAAGGCATTTTGTGATACATGAACATGAGCCTGAACCGCACTTCAATATTCGCAGGCTGGGGATGCTTATACCTTTTTAATGTACAATAAGTTATTAAATCTATAATTTAAAAGGTTTTCTGATAAAGGTTTGAGTGTTCCTATTGCAAAATCTGATAATACTTTTCATTTCAATATCGTGCAAAGCCAAACTTATCTTAAGCATTTTTATTTTTAAAAAGGGAGAGCGTTGGTGAATAAATATTGCATTGGTTCTGATCATTTATGTGGTTTTGATATATTTGTTTGATATTATTAAACTTTTCAGAATTTGATATTACTGAATGATGGAATATATAAAAAGCATGGGTTAAAATGTAATCTACTGCATTATTAGAAAAAATTAAAGTAGAGGCTATATTTTACAGTGTCGTCTTTCAAATCTAGCCATGCTGTAAACTGATGTTTGCTGTATGCTCCTCCTGATTTGAAATAGATGAAAGAGAATGAACCTTTAATCACCATGGTTCACACTATGATTGAGAACTCGGCGCTAAGACCGCAACTGTACCAGCAAGTAAGGTCTTGGATAGTGAATGAAATTGCTTTATCATCTGCGAAAATTTTCCTTAGTGACAGTTTTGGTTGTTCCTCAGATTTATTCATGACATTGGTGTTTCTCTTCTTTGCTTTGGAAAACCACAAGTCATCCATGCTTTATAAAATGCTGCAATATCGTTAGCATGGCTTCTGCTGCGTTTTTGTTGTTTAGTATTAAATGTACAGTTTTGAACAACCTTTTCTGTCTAGATGATTTAATTAGTTGATGCTTTATGCAGGTGTCCAGTAAATTCATAAACCTTCCAATAAGCTTCCAACATTTGTCTTAGCATGATTCTCTGCAATTAGTGTTCAAAGGTGCTTCTTTCTTTTGACCACTACAAAAGCATGTGAGTGGTGCTTACCTGGTCATCTCTGGCAATTTTGTTTCGTTCTAGGAAGTGGATTTACAAGTTTTTGTTTGCACCTACCAAGCCTTTAGCCACTGAAGAAAGGAAGGATCAAAATTACTTTGATCTGGGGACTGTAAATCCAAAAGGCAGTGTCTGTTCATAAAGTCACAGCAGACTTAACTGTGCACACTTACTGAGTAACTAGTGATGGTTGTAAATGGTAAGATGGAAGAAGAACCGGAAATGTGAATGGAAATATTGTCTGTGAGTTGAGACCTGCATTAACTTATGAGCATGGCCAATCCATATCTGTTGGCACCGCAGTGTCTTAGGGATGCTGGGGCTTAACTGAATAGTCACTGTCACATCAGGGGATGTTTAAGAAGTTTCTTGCCTCAAAAATACAATGAAGATGTTTTTCTTACAAGGGATATCTGACCAGTTCCATTGCATTTACATTTATGCTCTTGTGAGCCACGATTACATATAAAGGTTGTGTCATTTGAAGACAAGGAGATGTTCTGCCACATAAAACAGTCACTTATTCATGATTAAGGCTCTGCTATGTTTCTAAAAATTTCTGCAGCTTAACTGCATGTTTCTTTTTTTTTTTTTTTGAAAATCAATTCCACATTATAAATTTGCTTCTGATCCGGAAAAGTTGCAAAAAAGATCTCAGCTTTCCAGAGGAGTTGGGTTGTGACTGATTTTATGATTGTCCAAGTTGTGCTTCTCTGTGCAAAACAGGTTCTTTAACATGGAACCTGAAGGAACTACTTGGAGAGAAATGGGAGAAGTAAGGTGCCCTCAAGCCCTAAATAAAATTTTGGAGTTTCTGTTGTATTATTTTAAAGAAGCCTAAGGGTTACAGGGTTGGTTTTTTTTGAGTGGATCTATTTTCTGCGATAGAATATGTAAGACAAATAAGTCAATGTATGTAAAACGAACAGAGCTCATTTAGATGTGTCAGTGTGAACTGGCTCATGCTTGTGAAATTATTATAGACGTTTTTGAGGTACAGCTGTGCCTGGGCTAATCTGCTCAGATATTTAGGGATACCAGTAGATTTCCAGGTGCTGCCCTGACGAAGCTGTGGTGCATAGCTCTGCCTTCACCTTGTTAGCACACCTGCTGCTGCTTTGTCTTTGACACTGAATAAACACCTTTTTTGACATTCTTGTCAAAGAAACACTGACTAACAGGTCATGGAGACTGAATAACCTGTTGTCACTAGAGATGTGGTCTCTTCAGGTTCAGAGTGTTTGCTGCCTTGTGTGGAAGAACCCATGTGTTGCCTAAACTGTAGAGTGGCAAGATCTTTTACTTTCATGGATGAAGTTACCTTTATGAGATACTGCATTGACTTACTTCCAGGAAAGGATAAAAACACACTCAAAATCACACTGCCTAAATAGTCTTCGGAACTTCCGTAATGCAAAACTAACCTGTTTAAAATTCTGGCAACTTTGAAGTCTAAACAGACATACAGGTTTTTTCTTCAAATAAAATAACATTCATTTTCCCTGCTGCAGTTTTAAAGAGTTGTAAACAACTGGGAGAAGCCTCTGTGCAAGTGACTGAAACCTGTTCTGTTGTCAAGATGATAAACTAGATTCTGATGACTGTAACCATTCCTGCTGATAAAGAAAAGGATCTTTATTTGCTTCAGTTTGTTCAGTTTTATGACTGATCTGATTTGGAATTAAGCAAAGGAAAGCAAGAAAAGCTTGTACTTAACTAAAAATTAAAATGTCTTGCTTTCTGTTTGTTTGTAATGATTAATGGTTCTTTAGTAAAATAGCAAAAATATCTACTATTTCAAGTGTGTTATTTACAAGACTTTTTTGTTTGTGATTTGTTACATCTTCACAGTTATTTAAATCACTTTGGCTTACATAAGTCTGCTCTACAGACTGTACTGTAAATTCACAAGTAGAAGCCAGGAAAATGATTCCATAGGTACAGACATGAAAAAACAAAGACAGTTTTTACAGACTGGACCGATTTCTACCTTGTTTGGTTCTATTTCTAGTACTAGGTGAGGAGTGTAATCTTGTTTGCTAAAGCAGCATAGGCTGATTTTCCTCAATTATTCGTATATGCGTGAGTTCCCTAAAGGGAGAAAAGTTAAAATCTTGAGTGCACCAAGCTAACATCCAGGTCTTTCCATGGATAATTGTTCTTAATACATTAAAACCAGAGAAAAGTAGCCCTTGATTTTTTTGCTCCTATAGGGATGGGGAGGTGTTGTTTATGGCTTATAATTGTTATTACAGCTGCATACATTTAAACTATTATGCTTGTTAGATTTTGAGATTTGTATGAAGAAGTATTTTTCAGGTTTTGTTACGAATACGAGATGGTCATGTTTGAGCTAAAAATCTTCTTTTTCTAATTTGAACATGTTATATGACAACATTATTCAAAATTAGAGGAGAACCTTGCTTACTGTGGGCTAAATGCCCATTTGCCCTGCTTCCTGATAGCAAGAAGTATTTTAAAAAGGAAAAGAAAAAAAAAAAAGGTCCTCTTGGAAGTTTTGACTTTAATTTAAAAAATGCCCCAGATTGTCCTGCTTTAATTTCTTAAGTGCAGTATCTCACAGAGCTGTGTAGTGTGGTTTTGGGATGTGAAATTTCCTGCCATATATTTATTGAATCAAAACAATTAGTGGAATCTAAAAATAGCTTATAAGGTAATGAAATAATACTGTCGCTGAAATGTTTTTAGTATTTACAACTAAAATAGGTTTAACCCCTCATGTCTTCATCTGGTGTCGGTGTGAGATGGAGATGGGGACTGTGCAGTGTACGGTTGATAACAAATTATTTCTAGTGTACAATGAAGGTTCAGTTAAGGTCACGTCACCTTTTCATTTGCAAGGTCCATGTTTGGCCAAACTCCGCATGAGCACTTTACCTTTCAAAAATAGTAAATTCTATTTGTAGGTGTCAGGGTGCTGCTCCCTAATGTTTGGGAGCTGTGCAGTGTGTTTCCCCACGTTTAGAGGAATGGACTTTGGTGTGTTCAAGCTGGCAAATGTCGAGGGAAAGTGAAGTCAGCAGCAAGTCAGGTCGCTGGTTCAGTAGGTGGCACTCTTGCTCTGAAATCACTGTCCTGGCACAGGGTTTGTAGGAGCGATTTGGCGAAGAAAGGCGTTTGTGGAACGTGACAGAAAGTACATTTTGATAACTTGGTCATTGGAGCTCTTATAATGCGTTTTCCAGGGTTATGAGGTTGTTAACCTTGCTTGAAATGTGTAATTGCGTTTTGTCTGCCGCAGTTCCTCCTGTAATTCCAGTAGGATGTGATAGCATTCTGCACTTTTTGCCTTGAGCAGATTTATTGATGTGCTGTGAAAAGTGAAGCTGCTGTTTTGTCAGAGATGGATTAAGTTATTCATATTATTTTTGGAGTTTTTACCCTAAGTCTATGTAAAATGTTGCAGTAGAAATGTTGAAATGATGTGGCTCTCCGGCAGTGCCTCTTGTGGGGAACTGGTACTGCTGACAAAAGCAAGAAGTTGGCAGCAATTTTAAAAGTGTCAGAGGATTTTAATAAGAAGAATTAGCACGTGTATAGTGTTCTTTGGAAATGTGTTTTCGTTTTCAGAATACTGAAGATATATTCCTTTCAGGAGGTACATAGGGATAAGGATGCTGAATTGGCTAACTGTTTTAAACTCAGCTATAATTAAGGTTGAAATGCCAAAAAAAATAAATGTCCCTCTTTTTAAAGAAAGTATAAAAGTACTGACTTGAAAAAACAGTATTGCATTTTTCTAGCCCAGCCACATGAAATGCTGAGCAGTGACTTGGGAAGCTGTATTTATCTAATAGGGGATAATCTTTCTTTTGTGAAATCTTTCTGTTTTGAAATATAACTAGGTTTTCTCTGTAAGTTAAAGACATTTGGCCATGTTTATGAGTTTTATTTAAATATTTCCATTCCTCATTTTTCTCTCATTGTGATAAAATCAACAGTAAACCACCAAAACTCTACGATAGTGCGAGTTTAAATAGATATCTTAATTTGTGTGACATTCATGAGGTGCAGAAGTGCTGTGGCTTTTTTCATATTCCAACATTCATTTTCATAAAATGTCCATTTCAAAGAAAGTTATCGTGTGATTTTAATACACTATACATACTTTTAAATTGTCACCAGGTGCATTTGCATGAGGTATGTGGACATAATACCTTGAAATGAAACACTTTAGTTGTGTTGAAGATTTATTTTATGTTTGGAATGCTTGTCTCATTAACCCTTCCCTAGTCCTTTTATTTATAAGTGTCCCTTAACATGGACTTGTGTTATTATAGTCTTTCTTGTACTGTTAACCCATTATGACCTAATTATGACAGACACATGGAAAGAAAGCATCTATGCTGGGACTCAGTGTTTTTAATTAAATCGAATATTGAGCTTGATAGTGTTATGTCCATGCTTGTAATGTCCTTGTATAGGACATTAAGTAGTTGCTGTGTGTGACAGTCCATTCTAAAATGCGGAGCCACCTTTTTTTCTTGTAAAACATTTTAAAATCTCGTTACTTGTAAGTAACAGACTGAAAGAGTTTAGAACTTCATGTGAGGAGCTCTATGAAAGTAGTCTGAGGATACTTTGCCTCCTAACTGGCAGGAGAAGGCAAGTTTGCCTAAGCCTAAAGATAAAATAGAAGGCCTTCTATTTATGGCATTTCTGGTAATGCTCTTGTTGGTCAAGAGAGAATCCCTATGAAACAGTAGTCAGAAGGTATTCAGTGGCACTTAGTTTGCATATCTATAACAAGATATTTTACAAATATGTTGTAAACTTAGGTCATTCTGTTCTGGTTTCATAGTCACATCAGAATATGCTCCTTGTGGAAACACCTGACCTTAGTGGGCCTAGAATGATTAATTCCAAGTAGAATGAGCGAGCCCCTGTATTTACAATTCACATAACAAAACTTAAATAATGATGTATAACTGTGTCTAGGTTTACTCTGGCAATTTCATCTTCCCACATTATCCATGTTTGATTAAGGTAGTTGCACACCTTTAAAACTCCAATTTGCATTAGAAATGTAGCCTGTTAAGTTAATGCAACTTTCCACTGATAGTCTGCTTGACATTCCATTTACTTACCATCATTAATATATATTGACAAAAAATACATTGTTCGGTGTGGTATTTTAAGTGTGGACATTTAAGCAAAAGCTGATTTCTGTGTTAAAACTCTTAAGCTGAACAGTTGTTTCATTTTCATCGTCCAATTAAGTTGTTTTATGGCAATATTATTCTTCCTTATAGTTAACACAAGAAGAATGTAGGGGTACACTATACAAATATAGAACTGAAGAGCTGGATATTGATGTAAGTCCTTTGTATTTCTTCTTCCTTGGAAATATTGCTATTTGTCTCTTTATTTTGATAATAATGTCCCCCTTGGCTTCTGTGTTTGAAACCCATTTCATATAGGTGATTGTCAACAGAATTTTCATTGTTAAATTGAGGGGCATGAGACTCTTTTTATAATAAGCTTCTAACTGCAGGAAATATTACATTGTAGGCTGAAATTTCAAGTAGTATAGCTGTTCAAAGGTGAATATCTTACGGAGAGGAATTAATTACTTTACCAGTGAAAAACTGTAGTAGTAGTTCAGTTATAAGCACGAGAGATGTAATTTCTCTGGAAATATGTCGGAGACACCAAAACTGAAATTTGGCACAGGTAGTTACCATTCAGAGTATTGGGTTGTTAGTTCCTAAAGAAGAGGGGACTGGTGTAAAACTGGTGGTGAAAAATACACACACAGTCATACTGTATATGCATACATAGATGCGTGTCTGGTCATTCTTGCACAGTGCAGCTAAGAGTGGACATAATGATTTAAGAGTAAAAAAGAAAAGGCAAAGTAGCACGAACTGAACCAAAAAGGTTGTTCAAATAAAAAAGTAAACTGTTTCAAATTGTTTAGAGTGCACTGAGCAGTTATTTGCTCAAAGTGGAGCTGGAGTGAAATGGTTTTAGTCATAGACAGGCCTCAATGGGAGCTAAATCATAGAAGAATATGGGAATAGTATGGAAACTATGGAAAAGTGTCACCTGAAAAACCACGGGACAGACTGTGAACATATACAATAGTCTTTGTAATACTAAGCAATATGTAAATTAAAGTGGTATTTAATACCTGTTATTAAGTTGTAAAGATTTAGCTGTAGAATCATAAATTGCATGTTTTGAGCTATGCTGTTTCTTAAGTTGTAATAACACTTATTTCATAGTTTCTTAAGTAATTTTCAAATGTAAGACTGATGCCTTCATAATTTTAGAATTCATTTTTTGTTTTAATAACATTTTATAGAGATTCATGTAGTGATTCAGTCAAGTTACATTTTGATTACTGAAGATGTGAATAACAAAATTCTAACTGTGATAATTTTGTGTTCTATACTAGGCTAAGCTTAGCCGTTTATGTGAACAGGATAAAGTTGTGCAAGCACTGGAGGAGAAGCTTCAACAGCTACACAAGGAGAAAGTAGGACAATTGTATTTATTACCTAAAGTGGATGTTATTTTACGTGCTTATTATCAGAACATTGATAACTGAAATAAAACGAAAATCAACCCAATGATGCAGAACACTAAAAATAATTCTTTTTATTACAATAGTACACGCTTGAGCAAGCTTTGCTATCAGCAAGTCAGGAGATAGAAATGAATGCAGATAATCCCGCAGCCATACAAAATGTAGTATTACAGAGAGACGACTTGCAGAACGGACTCCTTAGCACTTGTCGAGAAGTATCACGAGCTACTGCAGTAAGTAACACCTTCAAAGTGTGAAATGATTACATTCATATCCTTAATTGGGTTGTCTTTGCTTAGTTTTTATTGCATTCCAGCAAACATCAGTTGTCTTTTACTTGTCTGTGTTTTTGCCAAAGGCAGATGGAAAGTGATCTTTTCCCTACATTTGTCAAGTAGTCTTTCTTTTTTGTTTGTTTGGTTTTGGGTGCATATTGACTTTATTGGTGTGATAATTATCATCTGTATAATATGAAAAATCGATGAAGTAAATAATGCCAATAAACTATTTCACGTGGTGGCAAAATAGTGGCAAACAAACTTTATTCGAGCAGATAGGTGACTTACTTCAAGCAAAAGCAGCTGCAGGATGAAAAGAAGAAAAGATTATATTGCCATGGTCTTTCTTAATAGTGGGCCATTGTAGTTAAAAGATTTTTCAAGCTCTGCACTTTCAAAAACTTTTTAAAAAAAAGGAAAGGAAGGAAAATGCTGTCATCTGTCCTTTTCCACTTTGTGATGGTTTCTACACTGAAATGACACGGCAAAGAGTCATTTTTCTTTACTGACATATATATCCAATAAGATATTTCAGTGTCAAATTCCAGTGGTGAGCTGTGGTGAAATTGATATGATGTAGGGGCTGAAATACTGGTTTTAATCTGAATGTTAGACTGTCTTCTTAAAGGAATCGGTTGGACAAGGAGAAGGGAACCAGGGGAAAAGAAATCCTCAAGATACACTTTCTCTCATTAACTTTTTAATTTATTCTAAGTTGAGTAAATTGCTTGATGTAGGCTGCAAAAGTGAGATGGTAGAGCTGACCTCAAAGAAGAGTTTTTTGGGGTTTTTATTCCATCTTTCCTTCTGGTGATTGTAGTTTCACCTTTGTAAAACAGTGGTGTATGAGCAGGCCTGGGGCACTCACAGGCAGCTCTACAGGCAGGGTTGTATGACTTACATTTGTCCTGCATAATGCATTGCATATGCACACACATGCTGTGCACTCACACATGTGTATTCTGTGTGATAAAAGACACAAATTTGCATCCATTTTTGTGGGTTTTCTGCTTCAGTGGAGAGACAGCTTAAGACCCACATGCCTGCTGACTAGAAAGACGTATTCTGAAGAATTTCCCCTTGCTTATCTTTTTTGTTTGTGAAAAGACAAAATGCTGTTTGTTTGAATTCCATTTAGTATCATTATAAAATCAAAAAGCTGTTTGAACATCGCATTCTCTAAATTACATCTTTATTTATTGCTTTATTTATTGCAATTTATTTATGTATTACTTCCTGAAATCTCATGCCACTGAACAAAGAAAAAAATTTGTTTGGGTTTTGGGGGGGGGGGTTGTTTGTTTGTTTTTTGTAACTTGAATGTGCATCTGTAATTCTTTACTTTTGTGCATACTTAGGAACTGGAAAGAGCTTGGAGAGAATATGATAAATTGGAGTATGATGTAACTGTAACAAGGAACCATATGCAGGAGCAACTTGATCGGCTTGGAGAAATTCAGGTGTGGCATAGATCTTAGAGTACACTTAATTCACTTTGATTTTCTGTGAGTTTGTTTAAAAACTGTATCAATGAAAAAAGGTGGACATGTGGTGCATTCACTTACGAACTTGTAATTTATTTTTATTCCTTGTAAGTTCTGAAGAAGCCTTCAGCTTTTCCTATTTTTTTGAAGCTGTAGCACTGGTTTTCCTGTGTCTGGAAGCTTCCTCTTTCTGTTTCAGTGATGTTCATCTCCACCTGTTTCAGGGTTCCAACTGATGGTTCCTTTTCTATTGTTGTACATAGGCCTCCTGCGCAAAGTTTGCTTGGATTTCCTTTGGAGACAGTAGATAAGATTCTGTTCTTTAAGGAAAGTTTGAACTAGCAGATTGCTGTCTAGTTAGCCGATGAAATTAGTTAATCTTATACTTTTTGTTCTGGGCAGTATTTGCATGTTGCACTTTTACGGGAAAGGAGAGTGTCATTACTGTATTTTATTTTCCTTCATTGTGAAAGCATATGCAGTGTAGTCCAAAGAAAGAAAAAGGTTTTCCCTTGGTTTTTTTTCACTTGCAAGGTGTTCTAATATATTGCCCATATATGCTGTTTACCCACAGACTGAGTCGGCAGGGATACAGCGTGCTCAGATTCAGAAGGAACTGTGGAGAATTCAGGATGTCATGGAGGGTTTACTTAAACATAAACAGCAAAGAAATTCTTCAGAGGCAGGTAAACTGATTGTTTTTATCTCACAGGAAATGAAATTGGATCACATAAATTTATAAACTAAAGCTCCATCTTATTTTTGTATGTTTGAAAATGTTGTACAATTACTGAGAAAAGAAGGAAGCAATGATCTGTTTTAAGTTGATGCTTTTTGTAATTTGATAGCAACAGGTTGTAGTTCATATTTTAAAAGCTGTGTATTGAAAACATCTTTTCTCTTTGTTTTTCTACACCTTTCCCCCTTTCCTCAAACAGGCATCATGGTTTCAAGGACATTTTCATCCATTAAATATAAAAATGAGGTATGGTTTTAGCATATTTACTATTTTAGCATCACTGAATCTGTAATATAGCTATGATGAAAATAAGTATCTTAAATATTTTAAGGATGTCTGAAGTATGTATTCATTATGTTTCTGTGAAAATATTGCATTATGAACTAGATTTAAAGACTGATAGCTCCACTAGTAATTCTAACACTTTCATTTTTTCTGTCTTTATATTCTCACTGGTGTGTTTCTCTTTTCCATTTCTCACCTTTTCCTCTCCTTAGGCTGTTACTGTAGAAATATAAACCCCGATTTACAGATTTGTTTTCTACCCACCACACTTCTCATGGGAAAAAATAGATTGCTTTATGTGTCTATTCAACTATTGAGCCGGGTTCTCAGGTGGCCAGAGCACCCACAAGATGAGCCAAAACTGTGGGAGCTCCCAAATGTTCAAGTCCTCTGAAAATCTGGCTGGAAGTTATCATTTTAAAGGGACATTGTCATGGCTATCTAAAGTATATGCAAAATACATTTGGCTTACAGAACCTTCTAAAAGTCTAATTTATGTAAAAATATTTTAAAAGATAATGAATTTAATTTTTAAAAGGACGATTTAGAGAGTTCATACATGTCCAACAGAAAGTGCAGGTGTTAAGATTTTTTTTTTTGTTTTTAAATATGACATTGTCCCTTTAATTCCAAAATTTATAGCTGGTGTAGCCATGGTAATGTATTTTTCTTTTTAAGTTATAAATAATTGTAACAGGTGTGCACATCTAAATAAGGTGACTATTCTACAATCTTTAGGAAGAGGAAGTAGTCCCACCTCGTCCTCCACTCCCTCGGTCCTATGACTTTACAGAGCATCCTCCCATAATCCCCCCTCTGCCCAGTGATAGCAGCTCCTTGCTCTGTTATAGCAGGGGCCCAGTACATCTGACAGAAGAAAAGAAGATTTACCAAGTTCAAGGATATCAGAGAAATGGATCTTACTGTGTAAGTGGCTTAAACTGCCACGTTGTTCTTGAAGCTTCCTCCTTCCTTTACGCAGTCACAGTTTTTATTTATTCATCCAGCTACTTTTGTGTTATGGTTTTATTTTTGTGTTATGGTTCTACTTTTGGTTACTTAGTTCTATTTACAGCCACATCATTTGCTCTTCACATTTTCCCGTCATATGTTCTGTGCATATATAAAATGTCTTAAGACTTAAATTTTTGTACCTGAGTACATTTCAGAAAATTAGATTCTTCTCCTCACTAGTTCTTAAAAAACTTGGGCTCAGTTTTTGAAGCTTATACCAATTTATTTCAGGAAGATCATGAAAAAAAAGCCCACAACTCTGCATTCTTATGGCAGTTTTTTTCTGTAATTTCTGAACGTCTACAAACGTTACTCAAATTGACGACAAAGAAATACCTCTGAAATAGCACTTGAACGATGGAACTCTGTCTTAAAATGAGAGCAGAGTCATCACAGAACAACTGGTTTGAGTCTTAAGACATGAATACTTGTACAAAAATGCCTGTTTATTTACCTCATAACTTGATGTTCCTCAGGGTCCTGATTATAGGCTTTATAAGAGCGAACCGGAGTTAACTACAGTAGCAGAAGTAGATGAGTCTAATGGTGAAGAAAAAACAGAACAAATGTCAGAATCAGAATCTACTACTAAAGGTTTGTCCCCGGGTGCGGTGTTTACAACCTGTCAGTTTTTTTCACAAGGAATATGGAGCTTAACTGTGTTATAGAAGCTGCATCATGGTTTGTATCTTTGTAGCCTGTCCATTTCCCAGTTTGATGAAACAGCTTCCACAATAAAATAATGATTTAATTATATGACGAGAAAGATTTCAGTCAATTACACCGCAGAAAAATCAAACATTACACTCACCAACAACCCTGAAATCCTTATTGACACCATGTCTAATCACATCACTCACATTCCCCACACACCATTCCCTTGAACAATTACCCATTTTATGTTCTTGCCCTTGAACAATTACTCAGTTTTTGAATCAAGCTCCCGATGTTATGTCGCTGGAACGTCCGAAAAGGCAGCACCACAGAATTTTCAGGCTCTCATAAGGCAGGGAAACAATGTCTTTTTCTTTTTTTTAATCTTTTAATTGTTGAATTGCCTTCTGTCCTCTGATATAATAGGAATAATGATCATGACCTTGGAGTGTACAGACAATAAAGGTCTTTGCAATTGCTAAATGCTTTAGATTCTTCTCTTCATCTAACCTCCATAAAAGCTACTAATTGCTTGGTAGAGTCTTTCACCAGGAAGTGCTTCTCAATTCTGTTTGTTAAAACACACAGAATAGTTTGTTAAAGGTGACTTCAGGAAAATGCTCAGCTTTAGCACCTCCCAAAAACCATATTAAGAGCTTTGAGAGAAAGTAACTAAATTTAGGGGGTTTCTTACTGTAAGGATTGGTGTTTCCAGTGCCAGCAGGATCACTGCCTCTAGTTTTGGGAGTTTGACTCAGCATTAACAGAGCAGGCTGGTGCAATGGTACCAGAATTTTACCAAGAGTTATGATCATACAAGGATATTGTTTTCATCAGAATGGTAGGTAAATGGAGGCTTTTAAAACTAAGGTTAGCATCGTTTGGGTATAAACAATGTGAAGGGCCCTATGACATAATTTAAGCTTGCACTTACCAGACAATTAGTCAATTCAGATTTACTGCGGTATTTGCTGAGATACAATGTTAAGATACATAATAAATTTCTGTTAACTTGGTGGAAAAAAAATGCAAGGTTTAGCTTTAGCCTGAGATTTGCTAATCACCAACCACCTAAACTGAGGAGCTTGCCTTTCTGAAAACATGCCTAGGTTTTATTGACCTGTGATAAACCAGATTACTCATAGTAATTTATGACAAGAGATAAAGTAATGATCAAGATAAAATAACAAAGCCTACACTGACCATATAAAGAAACCCAATACTTTTTGTGCACCCCAGTCTGCTTTCTATCTTAAAGACAGAAATAATTTTGTTATACCATTTGTAGAAAAACACTCAAGGAAAGCAATAATACAAATTCCTCTAACACAAATAATATTTAGGGGTGGGGGACAGAATAGCTGCAGTAAGAGGCTTTCTATATTCTTAAACTCACTTCATTCTGTTGTTTATCATAGCTTGTTTTATCATCCAGTCCACACATCTGAGCATATGACTTTTCTAACAGGTATTTCTTGTTCTGGGCATTTACTCATGATAACAATCCCCTTGCAGTAGGAAAAAAAATCTAACCACTTCTGATTGTTTGGCTGTTTATTTAGAGTGTGCCATTCTAGCTATATGCTGTTTCAACAAACATTTTTATGCCGTTCTATCTTAGCAGTTTTTAAACTGAAAAGGAAACAAACTCAAAGGCAACTCATCTTCTGCATTTTTTCTTTCTTGCTGTTTTAATAAGTCATACCTAAATGATGTAGTTTCTTTTTGAGTGGTTCTAAAAAAATTAATAAATTTTAGGAGGAAATTTTAAAATGTTTTTCTAGCTCACTGTGCACGTAACTGTACTAAACAATTCTCATGTCAGTCTTCTCTCTCTTTTTGAACATCAGCAAATAAGGAAAAATGTTTTAATGGGACTATGTAAAGTAATCCTTACAGCTGTCTCAGACCAGAGAAATATTTATGGCCTGTGTAGTACATAAACGTGACAAAAAAAGAAAATGAACTTCTGCTGTGTTTTATCCTTTTTATGTCTAAAGGAGACCCAAACTGTTGCTTTACAGTTTTTGGTTCGAGTGATGGATTTCACTCAAGGGCATTCAGATACCTCCAGACTATTTTGTAGGCCTATCAAACAATTTGGAGATGAGCCTTCACTGAATCAATATATCCTCTAAAATCTGAGAAACCTCAGGAAAAGCAAGTAGAAATAATTTGATTGTTAAAGTAGTCATACCTAGTTTTTCAGGCAAAATCATCAAGGAAACAATATTTTTCATAGTTTTATTTCCCGCATGTATAAAGAAGCAAAAACGAAGAGTTACTTAATTATACCTGTATATTTTGTAAGTTTTAACTTACTTCAGTTTTCCACCAGCTTAATTACATTTTGGGGTGGCTTGTCTGAGTTGCAAAACTGATGGGGAAGCTGAATAGGAGAAGCTGAATGTAGCGGGCATCAGACAGAGAACAGCTCCTGTTCTGTCTCAGCAGCTGACCAGGTTCAGAGCTCACCAGCTGATCTCACACACATATAGACACTCACATGTGTGCACACAAAAGTGAGTCCACCCAGGAGCTGCTGGACTTACGGTATCTTCATTCAACTCTCGGTACCTCTGGCCTCTCCAGTTTCCAAATCCTAGACCTGAGGTCTCTTGGGCAGCTGGCTCCCACACCATGTGTTCTGCTTGCCATGTATTCTGCCCTTAAGTTCTTTAGGACCTCACAGACAAAAGCTTCGCCCTGGTAGCAGGTCTGGACATAGGGTCCCTGTGGTGGTCCACCCTCAGACCCAGAGTCTTTCCCATTTTTGGCTCCCAGACCTCTGAGCTGTCTCCTACTCACAAGCTCACCTGGCTTGAAGATCCCTGGCATCTCTCATATATCTCTCTAATAGGAAGATAGAGCACGATGCAGTGCTAAAGCATGGGCCTTGCCCAGACAAGCACAATGACAAGCAGCTTGCTTATGCAAAGCTGGCCCCTTTTATTCCCCCTCCTCTCTGTTATTCCGAACATGCCTGTTATTTCCCAACCGCCTGGCTCCCTCCCTTTCACAGCCTTTGTTTCTTCCCAAATATAAGCAACCCACAAATAATTACTTTTTGTCTTTGGTCCCACTTTTGCTAAATTCTGTATTTTGACACTTTGCAATCTTGTAAGCCTGGCCCCAAGTTGACAGCAGTGATAGGGTTACCTGGGCACCTCGCAAACTCTGCTCCATAAAAAGTCCCAGTATGGCCGTCCACGAGCTGTGAAGCTCAGCCATTATCCCTGTAATTCTCCCTGAGCCATCAGTGAAATTGCACTGAGGGCTGTCTAATATTTGTCTGTTTCTCACTGTTATTTTTATGACCAGCAGTCTCTTGTGCCACCTGCAGTCATTCCCCATGTTTTGTTCTGTTAGTGCAACCTCAGGTCGGGGCAACTTTTCCTTAAAACAAACGTAGGTTAGGCATTAAGATGCTTTCTGTCTTTTGAGGAAGAGTTCCCAACATCTGTTTCCTAGAAAACAAATCAACAGTTTTGGTGGTGTTTTGCACAACACTTAGTATATTTTGCTTTACTGTTTTGCAGGCTCACATTTTCCTGTAGGCGTTGTACCACCCAGAACCAAATCACCAACACCAGAGTCTTCAACAATAGCATCCTATGTCACTTTGAGGAAGAACAAGAAGATAGATCTAAGAACGGTACTTTAAAATAACTTTCAAGCATTGATGGACAGTGATACAACCTTTCCAAGTTTAAGTTCTGTAGTTACTCCAAAAGCTGAAGTTATCTTTTTAATTTGCCAAAAAAAAAAAAAATCACTGCTATTAAAGCACCATATACTAAGTTAATGGAGATGGCTGTAGAAAGGATGACAATATTATAAATGTTGTGTATGTTAAACTGCATGGAGACGCTCAGACTTGGCAAGAACTAAATGATAAGTCCACTAAGCTGCTGAAGTTGAGACATGAGTTGAATGGATATGAAGCACCTTAGACTAAAACTTTGAAGGACAATTTCGCAGCCCCTGTATTACAAATACGAGCTTTTATTTATTTCATTACTGAAGTGATTTGGGAATTACCTAAAGCAGCAAAAAATAAGGATACAGTAAGCAGCGTGCAGGTAATAGGCCTGAAATTTCAGATTAGAGAGTTCTATAGGCTCTGGGTTAAAGACAGACATTTATATGAAGTGAAAGGAAAACTTGCCATAGTTGCAGCACAGATAAAAGAGAAGTTGTAGGAAGAAGGGGAGAGGAGAGAAAAAGTCACAGGATGTTGACCGGAGAAAGAACTTTCACTTTTTGTCAGTGAAATCAGTTACTGTGAATGTACTGAATGCAGCTGATTAGCCTGAAGTCAATTTTTATTTGTTATACAAAGTACAGATCTGCCTGAAAATCAGTGAATTTCAAGAAGAAAGTAGGTAAAGTAATGGTTGTTATTTTGGGAAAAATACAATGCTTAGAATTACAGATTTTTAAGTGGTGATAAATTCACTTAGTTTCAGCCTGCAGTTGCTGTTAAATGATGCCCAGCTGTAGTTTTTCTTGAAATAAAAAGGCAGAAATCACTATTAGATCAACTGGTATAAATGTCCTGGATCATTAAATTTCAATTATGTTTCTGTCTCAGTCAAATAACTCGTGTTTCCCAGTTGTATAATGTCTGGTAAATTGTTTTAGCTTGAGAGGATGGCTTTGAGAGAGCATCTACCCATTCTCTTAATGTTTATTATTGATGGTGGCAATATTATTGCTTAAAAAAGCAAATCATTCCTTCCTTTTATGTTCAAATTTGGTGTTCATTTAATTTAATGATTGGTTCTTGTACTTTTTTTTTCACATACATAGGAGGTCTTTATTTGCTCATTATTTTTCTGCTTTTTAATAAATCGTTAGGTGACCTCTTCTGAAGTTGGAAATCGTGTTTTTTTTAAATCACACATATACATACTCTTCCATTTAAGGAAAGACCAAGAAGTGCAGTGGAGCAGCTGTGTCTTGCAGAAAGCTCAAGGCCTCGAATGACTGTGGAGGAACAGATGGAAAGAATAAAGAGACACCAGCAAGCTTGCCTGAGAGAAAAGAGGAGAGGACTCAATATTATTGGCGTTTCAGACCAGTCTCCTTCACAGAGTTTGTCTTATGTCAGAGATAATCCATTCAAATTGGCACAGGTGGGTCCCATGTTGATCAGAATCTTTCATGTGTCCAGTTAAAAACCAAAGGTGTCTATTTGAGACTGCTTCTGTGGAGTCACAGTTCTCTGCCAGACACAAGAGAAAGGGAGAGGACAATCTTCATGCTTACACCTAATCACAGAAGTCACTTCTTTGTCTTTTTGGAACATAAATAGTTCAAATCTGCACACATTGTGATATTTGTTAACAGGGTTTTGTTGGGTTTTTTCTTTTTTGAATTTAGCAGACATGAAATTGCAAGGTTTGTGACTAAAAACAGTATCAAGAGAATCATGGTTCAGTTGATGTTGAAAGTAATATATTCAAACATCTGTAACATTTTTAGGTAGGAATGTATATTTATAGTCATGGCTTCTAACTGGTACTCTTTTGCTGTGGTTTTTGAGCTCATAAATTATACATAAAAATAGAACTTGCACTTTTGTTTTCACTCATTCTTAAACTTGCTTCTTTTACTTAACAGTTTATTTAAAGTTAACGGGTAGGGAGAGCCATGAATGCTTTTTCATAACCAGGAAATACTATCCTAAATATTTATCTAAAAAGAACCCTTAACAAACAAACAGAAAACAAAAGCCCAACCAAATCCAGATTCAGGATAGTGGATGTTAGGCAGCCAACTGCTTTATAACTGCCAAGAAGTTGTTTTCTTTTTCAATAGCTTAATGGGGTTGGGTTTTTTTGTTTGTTTGAGGTTTTAATCTTCTGGCATACTTTTTTCTTCAGACCACACTGTTTATTGATTTGGGCGATTTTATTATTTTTTTTTTTACACTGGTATGGAAATGCCTTCTTTTTTGTTTTGTAGGCATTTAAACATCTGATTTTCCAAAACCAGATTAAATGCATTGCAGTGTTAAGCAGTCACATATTTCCAAATAAGTTTTATGTTGGGTTGTTTTTTTCCGTCTGAGCATGTTAAACTGCCTTCAGAGCCATACAAAAGTTCCTTTTCCTTCAAGAACATTGGATCCCCCAGAAGACACTCAGTATCTGGGCTGACATGAATGCTATGTATGGAGTTCCTAGAAATACTTTTGTGATTAACACGGCCTTTCTCGAAAAGAGGATGCGCAGAGCAAACCTTCGCAGATTTTGCTTGGTAGTTTTTATGGAGGTGTTTAAGCTTTACTGCTTTCCTGTGGTGTCATTTCCAACTCAAGGTGAGGAAGCTGCAGCCACATCTGTCGCACGTGGGTAGCCAGCACAGTGGGGGAAGGGGCCAAATCCTCTGTGCCAGAACTCAAAAGAATTTTGTTCACGTCAGCATGTCCTTCAGCCTTCTGTGTGAAATCAGGGCTCTGTGGATGATGTCTGAATTGAATATTTAGCTAGTAGTCCGTGCTACAAAATCACTTTTTCTACCACAGCTTTAATTCTTCCACAGTGCTATTTGGCAAAAAGCCCCAAGATGAGGTATTATGCTGTAGTGATAGTTTTTTATTTTTAAAAGCATAGTTTCTATGTCTATTGATTTTTAGAAAAATGGTGCAATGGCATTAACTGCTGGAAGTCTTTTCGTCTGTGGTTCGGTTGTTTAAGAATTGTAGGAAAAAATGGATTTTATAAATGGCCTGCTGTGTGATTTTTAAGTGATTACCATAATACAAAAGGAAGTTGCTTCACAATTGTTACTGGGAACAGCATATGATAAGGATTCCGACTTTAATTTAGGAGAGTAAAGAGATTGATTTATGGACCGACTTACATGGAATTTCCTCTTAATAGTGTGCATGTGTTAAATCACAGGAATTCAGCCTCAAGATTTACTGCTTTTATGGCTCCCACTTTTCTTAGCCCCAGTTCTTTGATAAGATGAACCTCACTTCAGTTCAGTTTGCTACTCTGCCAACATAATGTCCACAGTTCACAATCTTAAGCCACCTCTACCATCCTTCCACAAAATTTTTATATCAACTTCTTCTCTGTGCAGTGGATTTTTTTAGGGAATAAGTAATATCCTCTGCCATTATCAAATGCTATGTTGTCCTTTATTAAATCAGTTCACAGCATAGGCTTGGAGGATACCCAAGATAATTGCAGAAAGTGCACACAGGTGCACTGTGAATTTTGTGCTGAAAGCAGATTTTTATCCTTTTTTTAGCCAAGAAAAGCTATTTTATAAAAAGAACAGTGCTTATGAATGCAAGTAAGAATGCTACTAAGCTTGTGTGTGACTGAGCTAAATATGAATAAAATTTCAGAAGATAAAGGTGACATTGAAATGCTGGAGATGAAGGGGGGGGCACAGAAAGTACAAGTCTTACAGACAAAAGGAGTGTTAGGCTGAACTGTTTTAAAAGGTACAACAATGAGAAAAATCTAAGTCCTAAACAATTTCCATTTTCCCTATTGCAATGTGGTACACATAAGGTTTTTTAAGTATTTTATTTTAATCCCAGTCAGAGAACACCACCAGACTCAGAACCGGAACAGTGACAGTTTTTTTAAGAATACATCTATGTATCAATTTTGTTCCACAGAATCGAAAAAAGGATGATACTGTATATAGTAACATGAAGGAATTAGAGAGCACCGGTAGAGAAAATAATTTGAGACAAAATAATGGAAGTCCTGGAGAAGAAATAGCGCAACTCAAACACGATGGAGAACAAGAACATAATTCAGGTTTTACTAAAGAGGTACTGAACTGTCCCTTATTGAACTGTTCATCACCCTGTCTTGCAGTAGAAAAGTATTTTGAGCCACAGACAGCAGAGTGTGGGAAACTGAGCCAGTTCCTTTTGCTTGGAAAATAAACATTTCTTTTTGTATGTACAATATTCTATAGAGAATCACAAGATTTTATAAGATCTGTCTACAGCTGAGACTTTGAATTCTCTTGTGTATGGCTTTTAAATAATAATGGTTGGTTTCTGTTCATTGCTTAGGCTGTCGAGTTTTTGACAATCATTTAATACACCTGAATTTTTGTTTGGTTGGCTATAGTGCATCAAATAGTTTATAGAAAGCAGAATAAAGGTGACACAATAATTTACATGTGGAAATAGGCAATAACTGTACTTTGTGCTGTTTGGTCACTGATTTGATTTCTGTCTTGAAATAGTTTCAGACTCACCTGGCAGTGAATTACCTTGGTATTTCTGATGCTAAAGTGTCCTGAACACTCAGCAAAACCAGGCTAATTGTGAGGAATATTCTGCTGGAGTTGTTTTTGCATAATCATATCCTGCTTATAGTTTAATATTTTTTTAAAAGATTTTGTAGAGGTTTTTTTCTTCATCTGTATCTGTATTCCTCAATCATCCTTTGCTTTTCCTTTTCCTCATTTTTCCTTTTGTTTTCCTATTTTATATTAGTTTTTATAAACATACATCTGATGGAGAATGGTAAAAAAATCTAATAACTGACTTCTGTTGTTATTCTTCAAAACCACTTTCTCTTTGGAGTCTGTTGCTTTGTTAAATATGTAAATCTTTTAAAGGAAAATTATGTCATACACTTATATTGGCTATATCTAATCAGACCTTTAAGGGCAGCATTCAGCCTTATCAGCAATATATTCCAGTATCTGGAATCTCTGTTGGCATTGTAAAGAGATGGATAGCATGAAAAATAGGCAGGCTGCAATCCAAAGAGTTCAGATAAGTTCTGGAAGTTATTTAGTCAAGCCCTGCCCATTGGCTCTGGTATAAGTTTAAGGATAACTCTATTAACCTGAGTGGTATTGATAAAAATTTCTGAAGTTATGTAATTCTGAGTTACTAAGTATACATGATGGCAAAATTTGTCTGTTAATAAAACTGTTTCCTGGTACTGTATTTCTTATCTGCCACTTAGTATGTGTTACAGCTTTTTGTTTCATGATTTCAATTTTTTTATAGCTGTCAAAAACTGGTGATCTTTTATCAGATGCACATGTGGCATCTGACTCAAAAGAAGTGAGTAATGAAGAGAAAGCAGAAAAGAAAAATAAATTGGAAGAAACACATGATGGTGATATAAGGTAAAAATAAAACAAGATGTTCAGGGACTATTTTAAACTTGCACATTTTATTTATTAGCTGAACGGACCAAGCAACTGCCATAAATACTGAAAAGGTAGATTTATATGTTTCTGAGTGGTTTACATATAGGGAAATCTGGTGAGAAGCTTGACTGCTGCAAGGGATCAGTAAGAGGTGATGAGTTGGTGGGTGAAACAATGTTTCTTTTCAAGTATTGTTCCAGTGATAAACAGAATATGTTCATAATCCTTGTTTGGCCTTGTTATGTATTTCATAATATCAGTTCAGGCTTTGTATCAGTTAATTATGAACACTCCAGCCAGGAGTGTTCATAGCAAGCTCTTTACTGCTGGTATTTAGGAGCAAACTACACATCTTATTTTACATCTCCTGCTTTAATTTTTACTTCACTATTTTGGAGCATTGCAGAATTAGAGGGATATTGCGTCTTGAACATTTCCCTCTGAGGATCCATAACTTCTGTGTAAGTTGCACTGCAGGACCTAAATGAGCTCTTACATTAGGTCATAACTTTCTCACAGGACCCTTCAGCAGTAGGAAACTGCAGGAGTATGTAAGGAAAGGAATTAAATTTTGAGTGCCTTTTTTTAAAGTATAACTACCTAAAGTAGAAGGGTTTCAAAATGTGCGCTTAATTTATACTGCATGGACTTGCAAGTTGCAACTTTTTTCTGTTAAGAGGAGAAAATTAAATTATAACTCCTATACTTAGTGGTTAACACCTGAAATTAAGTTGGAGCGAGTTCTAAACGCTGTGCTTTTTTTTAACCAGCTTTCAGAGTGTGACCACAGTTACAAACCACAAACCCAAAACCAGCTCAGAAGAAAGTGAAGTAGTTAGTGTTCAAGATCAAGAAGGGATTATGTCTTCATTTGAATTAACAGCACAGTCTTCAAAAGGAAATCAGGCAACAGCAGGTATGGAAAAGAGTTGGACTGAAGCACAGCTTACACAGTACATATGTAAAAGTTTATTTCATTTTGGTTACGTCTTTTGATGCTTTGAAACCCTCGTGAATTGAAAGTGCTGAGCTAGTCTACATGTCAAGTGTAGAGTTTTATAATGGAGAGAAAAAGTTTCCCACTGGACAGCTACAGAAATTCCATTTTTCTGAGGTTTCAATGTAGATTTTACAGTTGCATTTAATTTTAGGGATTTAAATAACTGTTGCCAGGAATTGAGTCATACTGTAGTTGTTGGTTGGAACAAACACTTCCCTATTCATCTTGTAGTACAGCATCTCAGTCTGGATATGCTTAGATTCTTTTACTATTGCTCCTTGCTACTGAGTGGCCTCAGATATGCCCAAGATTGCGGAATCCTCCAGAGTTTCCAATATATCTCATAGACTTTGAACTAGCAAGTAAAAGACCCCAGTTTGGTCCTGTTTTGAGGAGTAAGAAAAGATGAAGAAACAGAAAACACTGGTACAATGACTGGTGGTCTACTACTTTGTGAGAAGGCTGGAATTAAGCAAAATGTATTCTAAGGAGGGGGGAAAGAGAGGAGTAAGTAGGGGAGGAAGAAGGAAGAAAATAGAGTTGAAGACACTATTAGGGTGATGAAGACACTATTATTGCTGATGGGAATGGTTAAATAAGCCAAATGGTTCAATTTATGGATATAAGAGGTGATCTGGACCTTTGTAGTACAGTCAGCAGTCCTTTCTGTGACTTGATAATCAAAACCAGAACTCATATGTACGTTTTGTAGAGCTCAGCAGAATAAAACAGCTTAGTTAATCTGAGCTGGGATATAAAGGTGGGTCTGGGAGAGTATCCCAACTACTTAAATTTTACTTTTTTTTTTTTTCCTCTCTCTTTGCAGCATAAATAACACATCAGCATTCATGTGTTTGTTCTGCTTGTTATTTTAAGTCTGATAAACGATCTTTCTTGAGGACTATTCTCTCCCCTGATGTTGTGCTTTTTGTGCTGATCAGATTTTAAGTCTTCACTTGTGTAGCTTTTATTTGTTCCTGCATATGTTTACAATGGCCTGAAATAGCGATTTTCAAGCTTGTATTTGTTACTGCTTCTGTAACTTGTATTTTTTGTATTTATCTTATTTCCTTTGCTGTATGACTCGCAGTGAAAAGTTTGCCTTCTTCACCAGAATCGTCATTGTCACCAGCTCCATCTACACAGACACAGCTCACAGAAGGATCACATTTCATGTGTGTATAGTTACAGAGAAGTACGTCTTTTTTTTGCCACCCCTCCTGTTCCTAATACTTTTCTAGATATATGAACTCTGGTTATTTTCTTGAGAAATGTCTGTAGGCAATACTCAGCAAGAGAAAGCTACCTGCAGTGTTGAATATAAACTAACCAGAAAACAAACAAATTCATGTATTGATTTGCTTGCAAGGAGTGTATTGTCTCTCCAAGTACAAAGAGAAAGGGCTAATTGGTTTATCAAGCTGAGTTCTCCACAACTGGCAAGATAATGGCCCTTTGAATTACATGAGAGACCCGAGCTGTTACAAAGCAGATAGTTAAGGTATCAGCATCACTGCACAGGTGCAAATGAATCTTGATGCTTCAGTTGTGGTAATAGGCAACTACAGCTTGGGCTCTCAGTGCTGCAGGGAATGGTCTGACGGCCTGGAGAGTTATAGCTTAAGACAGAGGTGACTGAGGCGTGACAAGGGGAAGGGAAAAAATGAGGGTGGAAGAAACATAACAATTGCAAAACTACTTCTTTTTTTTTTTCTTTCTTTCTATAGAGGAAGCCCTTGTCATAATGGGTGATTGCTTCTAGGAATCACGTTTCAATGCATGAGTTAGGCTAGATTTACATGTTCCTACCTGTAGTGTTACCTACTTAATGAATCACAATGAAAATACAAGTATGCATGTTTGTTTATACAAGGGTTTAACGAAATTAGTAGGATACCAGTGTGAATTCTTCAGCACTTTACCAGCATTTAAATCAATCCACATTTCTTTGTTGTCAGGAAGTACCTGTTTAAATAAGCTTTCTATAAAAGAATGAGCTTTATTTCAATGGCAGTGTTAAATGCCATAGCTAATGTAGCTTCAAGAAGCTTTAAAATCGAGAAAGTTTTAGAACAGAGACATTTTCATTTACTTAGCGTGAGGAGACCTGAAAATGCATTTTTTTTTATTTACCCTCCATTGCCAGGCTTTCATCTTAACAATATTAGACTTATTAGTCATCCCAGGTACCTTTATTATATGAACTAAGGGCAGGAAACTATTTATACTCTTCAAAAAAAAAAAAAAAAAAGGAAAATTATTTTAATCTTTTTTCCTTTTGTGAGAGTGGAAAATGCCATCTTCACATTCAGTCCTGACACTGTTGCTGCCTTCCTGATGGGTGTGGTCTGACATGACTAGATTTAGCTTGAATCTATGTATTTTTATTCAATTTTTCATTACAGATCTATTTAAAAAAGACAAGTGGAACTTTTTTCCGGGAAATTCTGATTTGTGTTGATGCATTTCAGTTTCACTGTATGAATATACACACATTTATCATGCATCTCCTTTTTAAATAGGGCAAACATTCCCCCAGCAACTCAGTTTTGGGTCATTAGCAAAACTGAAACTGCACTGCTGGATTCTGTCCGTGGCCACAGCACACCTGTCTTGAAAGGGGAAGCAACCAGAAATTCATCACCAATTGCTTTAAGTTGCTTTCAGTTCTCGTCATCAGCTCAAATGATCAGATCAGCAAATCCATTTTCTTAAGGATTTATGCTAAATACGAGACCAGCAAAAGCAAAGCCCTCATTTAGTGACCTGCCTTGTAGCTTTACTGCCCAAGCCGTGGCACCCTCAGCAAGGTGTATCCCCGTGGCCAACACTGCAGCATTCCTGTGTCAGGGACAGTTCTGCAAAGGGGCCTTCGTTGCTTATGGCAAAATGGTACATCTGGGATGGCACTTGTAAAACCAACACCCTGCTTACACATACCTATCCATGATGAAGAATGGATTCCAGAACTTTGAATACATCCGTTGTGGCTGTTTAGTATTCGATTTGAGTTGGGAAAAGCTTTCAACTATGTGCATATACATTCCACATTGCTGCATTTGATGCCTCTGTTGATTGTTTCCTAGGAGTTCCAAACCAAATTCATCCCATGAGCTGGGCTTAGCATACACAGGAGATGTGTGAAGCACAGTCTTTACTGCCCCTCACCTCCTGGAGCTGTGACTACAGTATTCCAGTGCTTTGTGCTTTGCTGAGAGACCTCATGTCTTTTAACGTGCAGGAACTCCGTGTCTCTCAGATGCGAGGAGTCCTGTGTGGCAAAGGCAACTTCAAAGCTGTGGGATCAGCTCTGTTCACATGCAACCAAATTTTTCAGGCAGCATCTGGAAAATGTATAGTAGGTTTCAGAGAATAAAGAGGTAATACCTATATTTGGCTTTTACAGTCAATTAGTAAAACGATACTCTTGGCTCGATACCAGGGGAATTTGGCATGGGGAATTCGTGGCACAGGATATTGTAGCACTAAGGAGAAACCTGTTATAACACAAGGCTACTTTCTTTTCCACAGCCCTCGCTTTGCAGAGACAAATCTGTATGTTTATCACAAACACTGTTAGATTTTAAGCACGACGTTTTCTCTTGTGCAGCGCAGGGATAATGACATTTTACATAACACGTGGATTCAAAGCTCAGAAACGGTTTTTGTAATGAACTGTTGAAAGGTATTTATAGAAGTCCTAGCATCAATTACCAAAATTCAGCAAGCTCTGGGTGGAGCACTTGAACTTCAGAACACCTTTATAGCTACGCTGCCATTGCAGTGTAGCATCTGAATAATTCTGCATCCCTCTTCAAACTGTGCCCATCATCTATTAGAGCAATTAGGGTCTTTGCTATTATTGCTGGTTGAATATGAAGAACATTTGGGGATGACCATGTATTACAGGATAAAACTCTAAGAATAAATACACTTTTTTTTGAAGCTGTGTAAATTTGAAAAAAATAGCTTGGTTTTGCTTCTTGCTGTCAAAATACTTTGGCATCACTATTACTCATCAGGAAAACAGATTTTGGAAAAAAAAAACTCCTAAGCTACTTTATTATGTTCTACACCTACATTGCTAGGATGAGGTCGGAAATTCTTTGCTGTGTTTAATCCCATGAGTTGCTTTATACAATATTCTGTTGCTAAAATAGAGTAACTTAATCTCTGTCTGTCTTTCAGCACTAACGGCTTCTGTTGAAACAATTCATGCCTGAGATGTATGGACCTGACCTATGAAAATATGAGAAGATATTGTACAGTATATTTTAAATCTATGAAATTCATAGTTCTGATGCTTTTGGCCACAGAGCATCGTTTTATCACTTTCTGGAAAATGTTTATTCCAAGAGAGCTTTAACTGGCCCACATGTACACTCAACAACCTTCAGATTTTCTCCTGATACCAGCTTGCTGCTATGATTTCTGTGCACATAAAACAAAGGCTCTTTTTAATGTGCAGCCTACAGTCAGAACTTTATTTGCTATTCTCTGGAATTTAATGTTCGTTTAATTATGGATCATATAAGTTTACTTTTTTGCTTCTTTTAGATGCATAACTCAGTTAATTTTACATATCATACTAAAACTTGTTTTACACTTTTTAAACATTACAATTTATTGTTTTAACATTTTATTTGTAAAATTTTTATATATATATACATATAGATATATTTAAAATGTGCCATTTTTATTATTGCTTAGTAATAAAATATGTCCTGTTTCTGCTGTAATTATTTCTTGGTCAGGTTGCAGTGTCAGCAGTTACTGCCACACTTCTGTCAGCATAGACATTAATGTTAGTGGTTACTTTTTCTTGAATAAAATGGAGTGTAGGTATTTTGAGGTACTGGGCTTTTTCCTTCATGGGGTTAGGGTGTGTACAGCAATAAGCAGATTTTCAATCCAGTACTTAGATTGTGTACAAATGTAATTATGTTCATTGTGTATATATTATACAATGAGCACATATGATGTAAGTATAAGAAGCCACTTATTATTGTTCAAATACAAATGTTCATATCCCATTTCTTTTATATCATATTAAATAAATGTTGATGTTCTTAAGGACTTGTATGGTTAGTGTTTCTTCCAGCTAACAGATGTCACACTGTGTTCCACCTTTTGATGTGGGGAATGCAACAGTTCCTGTCTCATTGGCAACATCACCTGTCAACCAGAGTAGCAGTGACGGACTCTTAAGAGATCCCAGTCTTCCTCAACGGGAAAGAATAAGGCTGCAACACAGAACAAAAAAGACAACCTGAGACTGAGACACAAGAAATACAGGTTGAGCTCCTGACTCTCCCAGACTTGTATTGTGATATTGGAATAATCACTTAGTCATTCTGTGCCTCCATTCCCCGCCTGTTTACATGAGAGGTAACAGCCTGTCTTGGTGGGGTGTGGTGAGTAGTAATTCAATATTTGCAAACGGTGATTGCCAAGTTCAGTGGGGTTAAGGAGAGACGTGTGATGGTTCCTTGAGGCTTTGGCATCTGCAAGGCGTCTTCCAGAAACTGAAAGAACACCTGAAATGATTTGTTTGGCGTTGTCACACTACAGATGTTACCATAGCTTCGCCTTTCCACCTTGCACAGCTGTCTGAATTTGCTTGAGACAAAAGAGGTTTAGAAAAGAATGATGAAAAATGAAAAGATTTAAAGGAAAGCTTTTGAATCTAAGAATTAAAGCTGAGGAATCTTTCACAGGTTCAGGCAACTGCTCTGTGCTTCAGTGCGTGTGTGTGCCGTAAGTGGTAAGGCAAGTTTCACAAGAAGACAACTGCCAGCTCCTGTTGTGCTTTTTTTATCGTACAAATCCTGATCACGTTAATATTGCTGTTCTAGAGACTGTATAATTCATTGTGCTTTCCCATAGAGAAATGCCTGAGATTGATACACAGTTTGAAATAACTCTATCATTGCCCCCCTCCCCAAGTAGGAGTTTGTGTTCCTGGGGCTCTTTGCTACAAAGACACAGAGTACGCTGTCTGGCTACCTGTTCTTCTGCCATTTTCTTTGAAAAGTGAAAAATTAGGAATCAGAATTCAGCAGCAGAGCTTGGAGAGTCACAGGGAAAGAGATGGCTAAACAAAAGAAAATGAATCATGATGCAGGCAGACAGCATCCGTCTGGAAGTTTGACCAAATTGCCATCTTTTTTTTGGAACAGTAGCCCTAAATTAGTGCATCCTTCCTTCCAAAAAACAGAGTAAAAAAGAGGAGTGTGAATTTTTTTTTTTTTTTTTTTTTTTTTTTTTTTTTTTTCTCAACCAGCTGAGGTTTAAGTTCAGAGGCATCAGTGGAACACCTGAGGCAAAGCAAATAGGACACACCCTGTTCTCTCCCTAACCCTTCTAGAGAGAGAGATCTGTTTGCTGTCAAATTTTGCAGTCTTTCTGTCCTTGCTGCCAAGAATTGCAACCAATAAAGGAAAGAATGACTAAGTCGTTTTTGGACATTTATAGATGTTGACTGTGTTTAAAGCATTAAAGGTTTGGTGTATCTGCAAAGAATGTGCAGTTTATACTGAAGCTGCGTGGAAGAATTAGCAAGTTTTGCTGGTATAATTGTTGGCAAAGATAGCAAAGGTAAATGATGCAGGAATGTAGTAATGCTCATAGACTACAATTTCAGTTCCTGTGGGCACTTTCAGCAAAGACTTGGAGTTTCATTGGGTGCTTTATTTTTTGTCTTATAAAAAAAAAAAAATATGGCTTTGTGTTATCACAGAGCATCTACTGTTTCTTACCTCATCAGAATAACTCATCCCAATGATCATACTCCTGAGATACAGAAATATCAGAATACTGATATGGTCAGCTTTCAAACATCTATTTTAAGTTTGTATCTAGGATATTTTTATATTTCTGACTGATTGCTTTATTGGCTATTGCACTGACACTTGTATATATGGAACGTGCTTTTTTTCGAAAGCAGGAGTCCTTAGGAATAATGCAACACATTCTCTACAGATGTTCATGCTTTTCAAAACCAATTACATCTATTTTTGTCTTTTGTTCACCATTTGCATTGTTCCAAGGCTACTAGAGAATGTGATTCTTTTAAGTCCCTTAATAAAGTGACATTACTCAAAAAGTTATAGTTGGTGTCTTGGCAGTTTTTGTTTGTTGTGGACTGGCTCAAACAAAAAGACCTCTCTGGGCAGTTGAAACCCAAGCCTTGTTGATATTATTACTGAGGGGGGAAAGAGTAGTCTTCAGTTCATATTTCCTCATAAATAATCTGTCATAAAATTAATCCAGTAAGGTTCTATTTTCAGGAAAATGGGGAAAAAAATAGACATTTCTGTCTAAATCACAGTAATTGGACAGACTGTGACAGAATTACTGTCCACCCTGTTGGATCCACTAGATGTACCAGGAATACATACATGAAAAATATTAATGAATTACACTATTAGTGGTAGATCTGTTAAATTCTCTAGAACTTGGGCTGGTGGCTTAAGTTTTATCCTGGTCAAGTAAAGCAGCAGAATAAAAGATCTTTAATCAGTGGTGCTGTTGGATAAGTCTTACCTCAAACTTTTCATTATATTGTAACAATAAGGTGGAGGGTTCTTTTTTTTTCCCTTTTCTAATAAACCATAAGTAGTACTCATTCAGATCTCAGAAGTGGGTCATCATGTCTTTTCTGCACAATACTATTTGATCCCTGTGATCCTGGATTTTGCTCTACTTATTTTCTGAAGTTATTCTATCTTATTTCACTTTGATTCCTCACTTAAAATGTTATTTCCATCCTTAAGAAAGTTGACATTTAAATGTCTGAAAAACAAATTGCCCATACCTGGCATTAATAATATATCTGAAACAACTTAATTTAACTTTTTTAAGGATGCATGTGGAGATAACAAAGCAACATCTGGCCTTCATTTCTTCTAAAGAACATTATATATGCTTGCTATTATATCCTAGGAGCTGTTTAGCTTGTCCATATGGGAGCACTGAAGAAGCTGCCACAAAATAAAATGGAATATACTGGTGGCTGAAAACAAATGCCTGGCCCAAAATGAAGGCTAAAAGCAGCTGCTTTCTGAACTTGACACGCACAACTTGTTACCCAGCTGTTCCAGATGTGTCAGCATTCAAATGTTACTTGTGGAATGAAGGTTTTGGTTTGGGGGTTTTTTTTGTGATGTTTCTTCATTCTGTGGTATGCCAAAGAAAATGTTTTTAAGGTCTGTCTAAATATTATCTGGCTGCTGTGGTGAAACTGCAAGAAACTCTTTAATTGTAGCTATGGGTAAGTGACATCAGCACAGTGGTTGCTAATTCATGTGGCAGCCTGGCTGTGGATGTGTTTAGAACACTTACTTAGGCTGGATTAGGTTCTGTTTGGGATAAAAGAAAAGCTATAAGCAAATGGTGCTGTTTCCAGTGGACTGAAGTAGAATGTATCTGGACAAAACCAGATGTGATATCATTAACTTCTTTATTACTGAAACCAAACCTAAAATAAGGAATTAATTTTTTTTTGTCGAATTCTATCCAGATCTCTCTTCTATGGAATGGGGAATACTTCAAAGAATTTCAGACTAAAAATGGAAACATTCTCTTGCTCTTTTGAAGGTGAAATGAGTACTTTAAAAAAAAAAAAAAACCCAGCAGACCCTGCAGGTTCAACTCTATGTGTAGAACAAGCTGGATTTACTTGTGACCTAGAGATTTGGTCAGTGAAAACTTTGAGTAATACCTCATCCTCAGCAGTTGTCATCTAGTAACTTTCCTGAGTCACAGCGTGAAGTGACTGGTACTGTCCAGGTCTCTCTTCTGCAACTTTAAACTCATTCCAGCCCAATTTGTTAAATACTCTACATTCCTTATTTTGGAGGAAAAAATGCCTTTTCCATACCACAGCTGTCTGTCCCTACATAAGCAGCTGAATCCAGGCCGTCACTTTCTTGTTTGGAATCTTTAAACTGTGCAGGTGCTTATCATCTTCAGAGATCAAGCTCAAAGCATAGCAGGTGAGGCACGCAGCATTTCCTAGTAACTTCCATGTGAATCTCTCTTATTTTCAGCAATAGATGCTATTTAGAAAAAAATATATATTTTCCAAGTACTAGTCATGTTGCTAGAAATAAAAGAATCAGTAGGTACAAACAAATATGTAAGAATTTGAGAAAATTGACATTAATTGACGAGTACATTTCACAGCAATTGAGAAAAGCTGCAAAATTCAGCAACTCAACTCATAAATCACCTCTTTACAATATGAATTTCTGGTGGGTCTTGACGCTGATTACATGTGTAGTCGACTGCTCTGTATCGTGCAACTTTCTTGGTAAATTCCTAAGTCAGCCAGAACATGGAGGCTGTTTCAGATGTTTTAGCTTTAAAGATGAATGATTTTTTTTTTTTCTTTTAGTATTTTCATGCTCATGCAGCAGTCTAGGAAGCAGCTGTTAGCAGCTGTTGGGTTTATTCTTTTTATACATCAAAATGGTCATATCCAGACAACAAGGGAAAAAGCAACTGAACTTTCTGATGAATATTTTGTGATGTTTGTGGCTGCTGCTGTTTTGTGTTTGGTTTCTGGCTACTTGGAGACTGCCTCAGAGGGTTTGCACATGCAAGGGCTGGTACTGCACGGAAGCCAGCTTGTGTAGGAGTGAGGACTAGATGAAGGTGTCATTTTGTGAGCAGAGAAATTGCCTGGAACCATAAATCACCTTTGAATAACATTTCTGGGCTGTTTTCTTAGCCTGTGCCAACATACCTATAATATTTTGTAGCTACTGTTTCTAGTATACAGTGTGTACAAATAATAAGTCATTTGAATAAAGACAAAGTGCCTGGATAACGTGATTGCTATTTACAAGTAGCAGCTACAAATTCAAGAACCAGCCTCTCAGCCATTCAGGAGATTGTCTTAATGAAGAGCAGTTGGTTAATACTCATGGATTGCAACACTGAGAAGACCATATTTGCTTTTATAAGCTGGAATATTGGGGGGATAACAACTCTGAACTCGCAGTGTTTTATTTTAAAACTTCTATTTCATGTTCCTAAAGCTCTGTGATCAGCTAAATATAACCTAGCTAAGCTCTGCTTCGTTTCCAACATCCAGAATTTAGGACAAGGAAGAACAGAGGTCATGACATTTTGATCATTTTTGCCTCATTAAAATCTTGTGGACCCCAAGGAGCACAGCTGGGTCATGTTTGTAAAAGGTAGGACTCTAAAGCCTTGCTTTGAGCCATGCCTATTTCACAGAAGTGCTCTGCACGAATTACCCTGTACATCTTTCCCTGGCTGGCTGGTTCCAGGCTAGAGCTTTTCAGTTATTTCATCTTTGAACAGAATCCCTAACTTACAACATTTTCAGGCAATTAATCATAGGCAGCCTGTGAAGTCTAAGATCTCTTTACAGCTGATGGCTCTGAACTGTTTGGAGGATGACAGTATACAGGAGTGAATCCTAGTTAAAGCTTAAGCATTCCAGACTCCCTAGGGAATTCCCAAACCCTCGGATGCTGTAACTGCATGTTTGAATGCAGCAAACGAGATTTCTATTAATTTGATTATATGGCGTTCTCCAACAGCTGTTGAGGAGCTGTTGATTTTAAGGATGCCCAGCAAGCAGGACTTGTGTTCTGAAAAGTGCTGCTGGCAATCAGTATTACTGCAAGAAGAGGCTTTCCCTCCCACAGCCCCACAGCCCTCCCTTTCTCCTGCAGCTGTAGGTAGGCACGGACTCACTGGCTTGTGCTGTAAAAACAGTGTTATTACCTGTTGGCCTTGATGCAGAAGCAGCCAAGCTAAGCTTCCTTCCAGTATCTGGACTGGGAAGATAAGTTGTGTTAGGAGGGGAAGCAGGAGATGAAGGGCACGTATGTTATCAGTGCAAGTTCAAGTGCTCACCCAGAAGGACCCCGGGAGAACAAAGTTAGCCTGCCTGCAGCTGCTGCTGCTGCCTTCCCGCTGCAGCTTTCCTCCTTTTCCCTCTCCGCCTGTGCCTTTGTCCTCCCGGCGTGGCTGCCATTGTGTGGTGGTTTTTAAGGGATGAAAGCGCAGGATTGCTGAGGGGTGACATGATAGTGCTTTAAATGGGAATGCAGATCGGTCCCAATACCGCCCGATATAGTAACGAGGACAAAACAAGTGGTGGCGGCACAATGGGCTCAGGGTGATCGCCATGGCCGTGAGGGGCTGACAAAAGAAACATGAGCTTTAAAAAAAAACTCCAGAGCTGTCAAAGGTCCTGTGGGCTGAGAAACTGTGTAACTTGCAAGCTGTACAGATGTGGCAGAACTGCAGCTGACCTGTCATCTTAGTAATATTTAGTATCCCTTTCTCTTCTGACTTTTCTGGGAATCTGGGTGCTGAGCACGCGCAGGAAATCGGGGATTACGAACTTGTCTGAACTTTTCACTGCCAGACATTAACATGCGGATGCAGCAGCCTGTATGTAAATGATGTTATCTGAGCTGTTTTATGCATGTGTTTCCAGGATAAGAAAGGAGATTATTTCATTATGTGAACTAATTACCTGTGAAGGAAAAAATTTAGAGCCTTTTGAATGTAAATGCCAGGCTGTATTTTTATTAACCTTCATATTCAGTGATGCACTGTTGTGTATTTATTGTGTATTTTCAAATGTTAAGGACTTGATCCTTTAACCTAAATGAAAGAAGTTCTTGCTGTGACTTTGCATAAGCAGGTTTCTTTGCAAGGTTGTAACCACATTTTTCTTTGCCCATAAAATGAGGTTGCTCCACCAACCATAAAGTGACTTTAAGTGTCATGGTATTGCCACTTAATCGTGCACAACAGCAATTTAATTGTTGTTTTAAAAAAAAAAGGGACAATCCTATTACATTGGAACTACAGAACAAATCACTGCAAAACAGAGAAAATATGCTCTTGTCCTAATCTGCAGTTGCAGACAACCAGGACAACAGAATTTGTGTTTACACAGCAAACCTGAGCCCAGATGGGAACAGCCCTTTTGGCTTGAGGTGGACAGATTGTATAATTTAAGTTAAACACGCTCATTCTGCAGACATTTTGATACAGGAGAGAATTTGTGCAAGAATCTGATCTCTTGTGGTTGCTACATCTCAGCTGAAATTCTGCATGTTGCTTATTAGTAATCTAATTAGATATGGGAGGAGGGGAGTAACTTTCAAGTACTTCATGTTTTAATATTTGTGTAGCTTTTAAACCAGCATTTATTTTGTCATACTTTGTTAAGCATGATGTAAACTGGGTTGTTGAGGTTTTACTATGGAGGGTAAGCTGATGAGAATTATCTTGCACATAATGGAAATGAATATACCTGCAATATGTCAAAAAAAGTTAGCACAGTACAGTGCAGGTGGTGGACTGAGATCCTAGGGCAAGAAAAAAACTCCCAAAATATGACTGTATTAGTATGCAAAAGGCCTCCAAAATGTGCACTGTTATAAAAAATCTAAAAGACAAGTGGTTCACAGACACTGGTCCTGACCTTAATTTATGTTTTATCAAGGATGGTGAGGAGAATGTTTGGGGTTTTTATCCTGTAAAGTCCCATTTTAAATTGGCTGCTTTGCTACCTCTCTACATGAAACTTGTGCTTGAGAAACTGGGATGTGAGTGTGGCTGAGGCACCTTTGTGTAAGATCAGGTCCTCAAGATAGCAGGGAGAACAGAAACCATGGCCTGAAGTGGTGCCAAAGGATTTTCCTTGGAAGAAACAAGGCAGAAGTAGGTCACCTCTCTCTACGGAGCTGATACCTTAATGCTTTTCAGTGCCTGAGTTCCACTTCTATAATACATACCTCTTTGTTGTACCTCTTATGCACTAGCACAACCTAAATCAAATACTTTTCTCAACTTAAGAGTCCCCAGTTTTATGTGAAGACACGTAGGCATGAATTGTAAGATTCACCACATTTAAAATTAGATCTTTTTGACCTTGCTGTAAAAAGTTTCCCATGTTTTCCAGGGTTTCAGTAGCTGAATCCACTTTTCACCAAGATAAAACATATACTTCGCACTGCCAAACCCAGATAGAAATTCAGCTGTAAACATGATGGTTCTGATAAATTATCCAGTTAAATGCAATATAAAGCAAATTGCTGCTAAGAATATATAGTACTCCATTTTCCTACTGTAATTTAAGTACTATAGTAGATGGTTTTGGGGCACTGAATTGCCTAGAAAAAGTAGTGGAGAGTATTTTCCACTTTACATGTTTTTTACATGTAAAGTGGAAAATTTACATGTGTCACTAGGCAAAAATCATTAAGCACATAATGTTCATCTTGACTGAAAAAAAGCAGTTTTAAAAGACTGAATAGACTCAAAAGCATTATGTCATTAAAAGCCAGGCCCACCTCTATTGAGAACATTCCATGTGTATGTATTACAGCAGCTTCACTGGAAGGCTTCAAAGACAGACAACTCTACCTCAGAGCAGTCCTGGGAAAGAGACTCTATTATGCATATCCTAACCACGGATAAATTGCTGCTGAACAATATGATAAAATGCTTTGCTCACTCCTATCCAGTCTGTTGTTCAGAGAATCTGGGAGCAACTGAGCTGGGACAGGAATTCATGAAAGTGGAATCACTGCTTTGCCTATTAGAAGACATGCAGCGTGTCTGTTGGGCACATCATTGGGGCATTAAGCTAATTTAGGTTTTACATCTCCCGGTTCTGCAATGTATTCTAGGCTTCCTGAGAGAGTGAACCTCTGAACTATTTAAATTCTGAATTATGGAGGGGTCACAGTGCAACTTAGACTCTCCTGTGTGGTACGTGCCAAGTCCCCACCTCCCAGCAGCCATCCACAGTAAGCCAACAATCTCAGGATTTGCTATGAGTTCCCAAAAACTCCTTAGTTCTCCAGCTGTCAGGCTGAGTTTGACAGTCAGGCCTCACTGAGGTCAATGTGAATTTTGCAATCAATACCAGAGAGTCTGAACTTTCAGACAAGGCTTGTAGAATTCACCCAAGAGCACACATCTCTGATTATTTAGTTTACGAAAAAAGGTGGCTGTTGTGAGATTGGGTGTAAAGCACTCATTCTCAGTTTTCATTCCACTAGTGAAAATCAATGGGAGCATAATGCAGGTTTCTAATTGTCCATATTTCCAGCTGCCTCAAGTAAACAGCATCGGAACTCCATCAGTATGTGCTCAGCCAAGAAGACTTTGCTTTCTCTTTGCTTGTTTACATCATGAGGACTTCACCTATGCAGCAATCATTTTCAGTCACTTCTGTAAAATAAAACTTCACTGTGAATGGAACAGTCTTGTAGGTCTCCCAGGACTGGTGCTTGTGGTGATTCCAGGGGGACAGTTGGCATAGATGGCAGGTTGCCTGACTGCAGTGTGAAAGATGATGCATTTACTTGGGTTGGAATGGCCTGAGCTGAACAGGTAAGATCCCACCTTTGTCAAGAGTGTGACCCCAAGGAGGTGATACTGCCACAGAAATTCTCTGAGGATTTGCCCCAAAGGTACCATGAAAACTTCACAGCGTGGGCCATCATCCCAAACATCACAGTCAGACACGCTGGCCTGTAACACTGAGGTAAAAGGAATGGCAGTTGTTACATCCAAGGAGTTGGACTGCAGAATGTGCTGATAGTTGATTAGGTTTTCCATAGGTTACTGTTGCCTTCTGCATGACATTTTTATGGCAAAAGAGAGTACAAGAAGGCTGTCTGCTGGCCTTGTTAAACCAGAGGGATAAACATAAGGTATCCGGAGTATTGAAAGGGGAGGAGGGCGGCAGGAGAGATCCATTTTTGCCGGATTGCAACTATTCCAGCTTCAGAGGATAGGAGTGGGGAAGTTTGCAGACTAAAGCCACAGAGATTTGACAAGCAGGCATTCCCCTGGCTCTGTTGTCAGTATGCAGACAGGCAGTGCAGTTCCTTTGGCACAGAACTGCTGCAGTGAGCTGATGAAGATCTTTTGAGTCCCTGGGCTTCCCAGTGCTGTCATGACAACAGCTACTTTCCCGATCCTGCTGAAACCCCCTTTCACATTCAGTGAATGCCGGGCACAGAAAAGTAGGTTGTTCTCATCAGTCTCCCTCTCTCTCTCTCAGATTTGATTGACTGAGAATAGGGAGGGGCACTGTACTTCTACAAGCTTGGCTTATTTTCCACAAACATGATGGATCCTTCATCCTAAGGGAGAAGTTTGAAGAGTTATGAATGGTAAACACTGTTTTAATAGCTCAGAAGACAAATACACTATCTGTAATAAACATTTGTCGTTAGTGGCAAATGACAATGAGGTTATCCTGCTGGTTTTGTAATTGTTAAATTAGTTTTGATTACTTTGAGTATGACTTCTGCTGTTCAGTGAATACCCTAATAATGGCAATTCAAGTTTTTGGATGCAAATCTAGTTTTTGGATGCAAATCTGAACTTTTCTGAAATTCACACATTTGCTTGTGCTCAAGCCTACCAAATAATAACTTCCATTTAAATAAACTAATTCTGTGTGTCTCTAGCTGTTTGATAAACTTTGCACGACCTGAATTTTTCTTGTAACTTAAGCAGAGCAGTGGGGAGAGAAGATGAATTGTCCAGCTGTTAGGGTTTTGGGAAATCTGGACTTTGACACCAGTTCCATGACAGTATCTTGCCCAAGACTGGCCTGACTGTGTGATAAATGCCTCTCTTAAGGATAACCTCTCTCCCTTAAGACTGTAGCATGCCAAGATCTAGCAATCATGAGAAATACGTAATCTCACTTGCTTGTCATTTCTAATCTCACGGGATGTAGCAGGACCCTAAATTTGTCATACAGGCTATCGTAGGATTTCTGAATGCAGTCATTAGTCTTTCAGGCTGCATCTAAACCTGCCTGTAGTGAGTCACTTCTTGGTCCCAGTCACACAGCTCAGCTGAGGTGCTGTGGCTCCCATCCAGGGCTCCCTTCCCATCTTTATTAATCATGGTGCAAGACGCAAGTGGTGTGAACATGGTTCTGATCCTCCTGTGGAGCTGGGGCAAAGCCAGTGTATATGGTTAAATCTGGGAACCCAGAGAAACACTTCCTGGGTTTGCACATTCGGCAATGCCTGTGTCTTTGTGTAATGTGGGAATAATGTCTCAACTTTACAGAATCACGGAAGAGTTGAGGTTGGAAGGCACCTCTGGAGATCATCAAGTCCAACTCCCCTCTCAAAGCAGTGTCAGCTAGAACAGGCTGCCCAGGACCATGTCCAGGTGTGTTTTGAATATCTTAAGGAACAGTGATGCCACAACCTCCCCGGGCAACCTCTGCCACTGTTTGAAAGTGAAAAAGGGTTTTTCAAATTTTTTCAATAGAATTTTCTCTATCTCAGTTTGCGTCCATTGAGTGTTGCCCTTCACCACATACCACTGAGTTTGGCTCCATCTTCTCCACTTCCCCTCTCAGATATTTATACGTTGATAAGATCCCCCTGAGCCTTCACTTCTCTGGGCTGAACAGTCCCAACTCTCTCAGCCTCTCCTGATCTGACACGCTCCACTCCCTTAATTATCTCCAGGGCCCCTTGCTGGGCCCACCACAGCATGTTCTGGGAAGCTGAGAACCGTGGTTGGAAGGACACATGTTCACAAGAGCTTGATCTTGGAAAGACAAGTGATTCTTTCAAGGAAAAAAAAAAGGCAGGCAGAAAAAAAAAACCCACACAAACTTTATAGCTAGATTTCTGCAAGGGAAATTTCTTTTAAATTTTATGAAACATTAATTTTTAAAAATCTAAAATTGTTCTATGGAAAACTCATATTCTAGTTATGACCACAAATTGAAGAAGGGGAATCTTAAAGTAATCCTAGAATGTGGAAAAGCTGTTGTAAACTTGTACTCTTTCCAAGCTGTGATTTGTATTTAATTAGCATTCAATTAATTATGCATTTCTGTTTGGTTGTAAAGGTTACACACCGGTTTTGCAACATGCAAGATCTTGATTACTTTTATGGTTTGGAAAAGAGTCTCCATGTGTGCAAAGAAAGCCTCTGCTCCTGACTTCACATCTACATTTTTGGGAAAAAAAAATGGGATTTACTGCCTAGTGTGCTTGTGCAGAATCCCCCCCTTCCTCTGTTGGGATGACCTCCCCCCGGTTTTATTGTGAGGCTCTGTAGCAACTGACCTGCAGAAAATATAGGGACATAGTGGAGGCAACCCTGTGTATGTGCTCAGGCACACACCTTCATTTAAGGCTGGAATCCAGCTCTGTTTTGCATAAGAATGTTGAAAATACAAATTCCCCAAATTAACAGCATGTAAAGACTCTATAATCTTGAAGCAAATATGTTAATTATCGCTGGTTAAAACTAATCTAAATTACACCATTTAAGAACGCTGTTTTTTCTGAGACTTGGGAATTTTGGCTGCCTTTTATTGAAAAGGAGGAAACTGTGCCAAATAAAAAATGTACACAAGGAGGTATAGGATACTTTGCAAGGAAAAGATAATTTATATAGATTTTTAATCATGATATAAAATATTGACAGTGTTAGACAGAGAAAATATGCTCTATTTTCTGTGCTGCATATATTACCTGTTCATATGATGTGTTGCATCAATTATTTAAATTTTTCAATGTGGCATTTGGAAAACTTCCTGAATAGTTTCAAAGAAAAGCACAACCCATTTTTAGCATGTACTTATGCAAGTCCCTGGGACTCACAAAAATTCAGAGATATGGGGTGACAGGATTAATATTCAGATACACAAGTGCAGAAGTACTGCAACTAGCTTTTGCTTCTGAAGCAAATTCTGTGTTTGTTCTCAGTGGTATTCATAATAACTAATAGCTTATCACAGCTAAATAGTCCCTACTTGAAATTCTGTGCTTATGTTTCAGTTTTTGCAACAAGCTGTGGAGCACATCAATGAGCCATATCACGAGGCCTTCTCTCGCCTTGAACTCACAGCTCTGTATCTTCCACTTACAAGAGATCTTCATGTTTGTTTTGCTTTTCGTGTTTTCCTTCAATATAATTTGACAGCAAATTGAACATCAATTAGTGTGCATTTTAGAGAGGAGGTTTTATGCACTTGTAAAGGATCTGATTTATCTGATTCCTTTCAATTACATTAAAGCATCTATGGAACATGGGCTTCCTCTCCCCATTTGTATTTCTGGGTGGCTTTAAGCAGAGATGCCCTCATCTCCACTGGGCTGGCACGTTGTTACCAAAATACAAATGCAAACATAATGGATGTTACGATGTGCTTTTGGATAAGCTCCAGAATGACAGAATGGGGTTTTGCATTCCTGAACTAAGTCCTGGTCCTTTGTGTCAATAATTTTTTTTAATTTTTCTGTTCCTTTTTTCCTCATCCTCAGAGTGGGCACAGTGACATTTAACTGAGCTGTCTGGAGTTTCCTGAAGTTTCATGACCTAACAGCAACAGAATGCCATTTTATTTTTTCTCCCTCCTAGTTACCACGAAAAGCAGTTCCTTGGTCTAGCTCATGGCATGAATTTCAGAGGCAGCTGTGCTGGCACAACAGAAGAGGCAGCGTGTCACTGTGAGAGCTGTAACGAAGCAGGAGCGGGGCAGAGGGGGAAGAAGGTCCCGAGCAGCATCCAGAATTCACTTTGCTGCAAAGTGCTTTGCAAAGCCAGTGCACAGCCCCAGCTCATTGAGCCAGTGCTCATTGCCCCACGGGGAGAGAAGCGGGACCCAGCCCAACATTTATTCCCTTTTCGTTGACCCAACCTAAGCATGACCTGAAGTTTCTTACAGTCGTGGGGTACCCAAGCAAACAGTTTAGGGAAAGATTAAAGACAGCTTTTAAAAGAAAAGTGCGTGGAAGCTGAGTTTAAAGAGGGAATTAACTGGGTGCTTCAGGAGAGGGTGGGGTCAGAATTGCAGCGTGAGGCAGTTTCAGGCCGGTCTGAAGGGAAGGGTGAGAACCCAGCGCTGGGTGCTTACTTGAAGCAATGAGAGAGTGCAGCCTCTTCCTCCAAACCTTGAATTTGGATGGGGAAGGGTGGGGCAGAAAGAAGGGAAGGGTGCAGTTTCCAGAGGCTGCTGAGTAGGCAGAATACTGTGAGCAAGGTGAGTCACGACGTTCAGGTAGCAGGAATTTCCCGCATTGCTTAAGACATGCATGCGGAGGCCGGGGCTGGAGAAGGGAGCTCAGTGACCAAAGGCTTAGTTTTACAGAACCTCCGCTGGTATCCCAGCAAGTGCAAGACAGGATGTCACCTTTCCTGTACCTTAGGCCTGTTTATCTTTTCTTCTCTCTTTATAGGCCTTTCCTGCTGTTTTGAAGTGTTTTACTTGCATACTATACATCATAGTAGTATGCTATGATGTAACCCAAATGTAGGGAAAAAACCTCAAGAAAACTGCCTTACACATACAAAATCTGGTGACCTCACCTAACTGTCCTTGAAGAAAACCCCACAAAATAGCAAAATTGTTGTGAAGAAGAAACTACTTCCTTGGAGTTTGTTATTGATTCTGCTGTCAGTGTGAATGCTCTGAACCCTGGTGTTCCTGAGGTAAGAGAATAAAATCTCAATTTCTTCTCCCTGCTTGTTGTGTCTGCAGGTTGGTGGGTAATGGTTCTGCTTGGAATCTTTTCCTGTGAACGGTTTTCTTCTGGTTTATCTAACTTTTTTTTTGTAATTTTGTAGTTTGTTGATTCCTCAACACAAATGTCTGAGCTTTAAAGCAAGACTGACCATATCAGAAACTCTTTGTGTGAACAACAGAGTAACATCCACCCACAACGCTCAAGTGGATGTCTGGGTTTTTTTTTTCCAAAGGGTTTCCTAACAGCAGGTCTCCTGATTTGACCTTTTTATCAGACCATTCAAATGCAAATGATATAGACACTTTTTCAAGTTCTAGACTCATCTGCTCTCTGACAGATCTCTTCATTCGAGAGTTTTGAAAAGTGAAAAAACCGTGGTGAAAAAAAGAAGGTTTAGCTTTGGTAAGCTGGGTAGGTTTGTACAGAGATAGCTCAGTAACCAGTAATCACTGCTGCTTGCATTTTATTAGGACTTTACAGCCCTCAAGGACCAAGCCTGGACACAAAATTTTGTGATTTTGAAAACCTGAGAGCAGGACATCAAGAGGTTATGGTAGAGTATTTCTTTGATGACTGCCTGCTGCAGCAGTGACCCCTTTGGTACTGATCTCTTGCTTAAATGCCAAGTGATTTCCATTAGGCAGTGGAAATGTCCTGAGGTTTCCTCGCCTGACCCTCTCTCAATACACAAATCACCTAATGAGCTGGCGTCCCTACCGCCCTGCTTAGGAGAGCGGGAAGTGGGAGGTCCGAATCGCCCTGCTCGGCTCTCGGTGCGCGAACACGAGAAGCCTTTGCGTGCACATACCGCCTTAAGAAACCGAGAGAGACTTGGGGGAGGAAAAAAGAGGGCAATGATCGGCTTGTGAGCGCACAGCGGAGTGAATCTGGACAAGTTACACTAGGGTACATTGAGTTCTTTGAGACAACTTCCCCCCCTTTCATCTCATAGTTTGTGAAAGGCGTCTTTTACGTATTTTTGGTTTCTCGTTACTGGATATCTCTCTGATTCTGCCCCTCGCTACAGGAGAGAACTCCAGAAGGACACCAGTGGGTACAAGAGACATAGGAATTATTGCAGCTACTGCTGTTTTCTGACTGAATCAAAGGGTGTCGTTTGTTTTTTGAAACGTGATGCTTCGTGTTTGATTAGGGCAGTGACAGCAACACCCCGCGGGAGCCCCGCTCCTTCCTCGGCGAGAAACGAAGCCCAGCACACGCTGTTCCCGGGAGGAAAGGCAGGACAGGATGTAGAAGCTCAGGATTTGGTGATTATTTTGGTGAAGTTAGTAGACCTGCTTTCCGTATCTTACACAGATGAAACAGCATTACAGCTGTTCTTGCCTCTTTTTTTTCCTATTTTTTTTAAGCGTTCTTAACACTTCCACTTTCTAGCTGAGGGTGGCTTTTAGAAATCTGAGCAACTTAAATTTTTTTGCTGTTGTTGGTTTCCAAAGTTTGTTTTGCTCCTCTGCATGTTAAAGATGTCATTGATTTGATTTAGAAGAGCAACCCAGTCGTGTCCTGTTATTGCTTTTTCAGTGCTGTGGCATCTGTTTTGATGCTACTACACCACGGGTTGTTCTTGTTGCTGAAAACAACTACTATGTGTGCTGATGGGCTGGGAGCCACCTCCAGCTATGCAAATGCAGGTTTTAGGAGCACCTCTGGGGATATGCCAGAGATCCCTGCTGGAACTTGAATTGGTCATGTTCTTCCCAGTGTGCAGAAGGCACGATGTTTTTCTGGACTGAATTGTGGTTCTGTTTTGTAATTTGTTTTTAAACTAAACTACCACAGCTTCATGATTTTGTTTTTAAATGTGGCAAGCTCTGTAAGAGTTGGGTAAAGACTGACAGGTGTATGACATTTACAATTCACGTGGAATTGCCTTTTATGCTTTCAATTGCCCTCTTCATCCCTCCAATAATTTGTCAAATTACCTGATTTTATCTCTGTGTTCAGATTCTACCCATCTTCCTGTTCTACTGCAAATCCCCATCCTATAAACTTTTTCTAATCACTTCCACATGACACTTTATCAAACGCTTTCTTGACGTCTGTGTACACAAGGCTCTTGTCAAAAGCCCTGTCACATTTGTCTGGCATGATCTACCTTTTGTAAACTTTATCCTATTTTACATTGTTATTAAAATTAATTTTCAAACTATCCTTAAGTCTTGCATGTGACTGACAGGCTTTCTGTTGAGCTATCCTTCACCTTCCCCTTCTACACACACACCGGTGGTTTCTTCCTTTTCAAATGGCACAATTCCCAATTCAACAACTTTACTAACCCAGTATCTCCACAAGTGAGTTTAGATTTGAGAGGAAAAAAACTAACAAATTTCCACAGTTTTAGTACATTAAACTCTATGGCTTTAATTTTGTTTAAATGAAGTAATCCAATCATTTAGATTGGATATTAGGAAGACATTCTTCACTGTGAGGGTGGTGAAGCCCCGGCACAGGTTGCCCAGAGAAGCTGTGGATGCCCCATCCCTGAAAGTGTTCAAGGCCAGGTTGGACGGGGCTTGGAGCAACCTGGGCTAGTGGAAGGTGTCCCTGCCCATGGCAGGGAGGGTGGAACTTCCAACCCAAACCATTCCATAACTCTGAGATGTTTCGCCTTCCCTTTGGTCACACAGCCTGTGTCCCGTACCAGCGAGCCTTTGCTCTGCCACGGGATGCTTAGGGCCAGTTTGTCCGAGTTTCTTCTCTCCCCTCACGGCACAGCGCGGCCGCTTTCCCCACTCCTCTTCGTCAATATCACGGAAACCCTTTTCCTGGCTCCTCTGTGCCTCAGCCAGCACATTCCCCTTGCCCATTCCCCCCGCAGTTTCACACCATGACCCTGCAGCTCCGGTTCTCCCTTTCCAGAGAGCTCCCTGTTCCTTCTTTCCACTTCGTTGCCTTGAGGGGAGCGCGGAGCTCCGGGATGGCGGGGCCGGCACTTCCACCGCGGTTCTCCCGGACCCTATGCCCCCGCCCTCCAAAAGCCTGAGCCTGCCCAGCTCGTGGGAATTCCAGCCGGGAACGCTGATGTCCTGCTGTGGGACGCTGTGGGGTTTTTCCCGGAGTGGGCGCGGGAGCGCCTCGTCCCGCGGTATTCCCGCTTCCTCCGGAGGCGGTCAGTGCGGATGACGCGATTCCAGCCGGGCGCCAGGATCCCCCGGAGATTGAGGCCGGGATCTCTGGGGGATTCAAGCTGGGATCCCCAGGGGATTCAAGTCGGGATCCTTGGGCTATTCAATCCGAGATCCCCGGGAATTCCAGCCGGGATCCCTGGGGTATTCCAGGGGAGATTCCCAGGGATTCCACCCGGGATCCTTGGACTACTCAACCCGAGATGCCTGGCGATTCCAGGCGGGCGCCCTGAGGATTCCAGTCCTCTGTACCCCTCCC
>VXAY01007493.1:701163-784833 GCA_013399855.1 Oxyruncus cristatus | reverse complement strand
CGGGGAGCCCCTCAGCCGCATGGACTCGGAGGACAGGTTAGTGCCCAGCGCCCTTCCCCGCTCGCGGGGGTGTCGCGGCAGCCACAGGTTTCTCCGGCCAAGTTGTGCCGGGCCCCCGCCCNCCTCCCCGGACCCCCCGGGCACAGCCCGGCCCTGCGCGGGGAGGAGGGGACGCTCCCCCGGCCCCGAGAGCCCCGGGCGGCCCCGCCGGGCGCTGCCTCCTCCCGCCGCCTCTTCCCTGCGGATCTTTTACGGGCGGTGCTTTCGGGGTTCCTCAGGGCTGTCTCCTGGCGTATGTGGGGTGTACGGAGGCTTCGGAATGGGAAGTGCATTCTGTGGATGCGATTTTACCTGTGCCCGCAACAGGGGCTCTGCTCTCGAGGCAGAAAGCCGATGGTCACATCTTAAAGCATAAAGGAGGGAAAAAACCCTAGTTTGCTAAAATAAAAAGGAGACCAGCCCTTCTGTATTACGTGTGCACAAATAATAGACATGCACAGCACTAAGCGAGGCTTTGCAGACTCGAAGTCATCTTTGGGTGAGTTCTGAAATAGTAAATGTAACGATTAGTTCTTGAGGGGTTTTGCGTTTAAGCTACGCATCTCATTTTACCCAGATTTTAGCTTGGATTCTTGTGGAAAGGCACCACCAAATTCTCACACACGGTTGGCTATTCCACCTTTCAGGTCTGTTTCAGCCTCGTAAGTCAAGCATTTCAAAGAACATGGCTTGTGTAGTAGCTTTCTTGGATGTTGTGTGCAACAGTTTAATTGAAAAGCTGAAAATAGCATGGAGAATAGACATAAAAACAGTCTTACAGTGCTGTATGTCCCTTTACTAGTTAGTCCCTTCGAATAGTTTAAGAAACTTGTACAATTTTCCAGTTTGTTTGACAAAAAAAGTATCAGACTTCCCTTCTGGAGTTACATTTAAGTAACAATTACAGTTTTATTTGTACTTTAAGATAATTTCATTGTTAAGTGTGAAGAATTATGTGGTTTGGTCCAGAAACATACTTTGAATATATGTCAGATCAAAATCTGTGTAACTACACAAATACCCATATTTCAGAAGTGGGGCATGACTAGATCTGACCTCGAGGCTTAAAACCAACCAAACAAAACCCCGTGTGAGTCAATTCCCCAAAATCACGTAATTGACCTAAAAATCTTAAGAAGACAGGAAAAAATTCAGTTCTTTGGTTTCCATCTGACTTTTGAGACTTGTTGAAGTCATATTTTCTTTCTTCCAAATTTGTGCAAGATAGAAAAGGGGTGTGGATGTTGGGGTTTGTTTGTTGTTGGTAAAAAACTGATATTTTATGTGAAATTGAGTAAGTATGGGAGTAGACTTCTGGAAAAAAACAACAGGTACATAAAGGCGTTTTTAGATAGTATTTTAAGATAGTAGTTTCTTGGCTTTCGTGGAATTAAAGTCTGAATCTCACCCTGATCTTATCCAAGTGCGTGTCAGTTTGTGGGTTGAGGAAATAACGGAAATAACTCGCAGGGGTTTTCTGGAAGTAGTGTCACTGCCTTGTGCACTCCAGAGCCGCTGTGCTACTTTCTTTCTCTGTCATTGTTCTCGTGGTTGTCTTGCTGTAGTCACACGGAGAAATCCACGTGTGTGCCCATCGTTCCTCCTTCCCTGCACCGTCGGTACAGACTCAGTTGCAGGAGTGGGACTCTTTGTATTTAGTGGTTTTAATGAGGACTGTGCCTTGTTTTTAATCTTTGCAAAGTTTTATCTTGAGCTTGGGGTGCTGAGGGGGCGTTTTGTGCCGTAATTTCGAAGCCTGCTTGTTGAGTTTGTTAGGAAAAAGCAATGCTACCAGGAGTGCCATTTGTTATTCCTGGGGATGGAAAATTTTCCTTTGGTGTGCGCTCTTTGCTGCAGTGTGTTAGAACGCTTTATTATTTTTGTCACATGTAGTCCAGCAAGTCTCTTGCTTGGCATAGTAATCCAAATGATTGCTGCTGCTTGGAAGGCAGCCACAGCATAATCCTGTGCCTTTCAGATGATCGGACAGAGTGTTGTAAAAGGTAGGGGATGAGATAAAGAGTATGTGAGTTGGAATGGTGAAATACCAGGGAAGAGCTGGGAGCAGTTCAGTCTTCAAGCTGGAGGTACAGGTTTATGATAATATATATTGAAATCCTGAAAGACTTCATTCATTGATTTGGTCACCTCTGCATTAAAATGGAAGTTTTGTAACTATTAAGAGAATTGTATTTTGTCTGTTAAGTGATGTTTTATATGAAATAATTTGTTGTCCAGTACTTCATGACCTTTGCTGACTACCTGTGTTTCTGAAGTCTTGAGGAACTTGGTGTCTCGAATCTCAGAGTGTTGTGAAGTAAGATTACCTGGAGGAGCGAAGAGAGAAAAAAGGAAAGAGATGGAACTGACAGGCTTGACTTTGCAGTGCGTGTGTTTAGCAGGAGGAAGCTGGTGGAAGGGTGTACTTGGTAAAGACTCTCCTGTTGTAGGCAGGTTTGGTAGCACTGAGATCATGCCCCTGGGCTTGGGATTTTTTTTCTTGTTTCCTCTTTAGAAAATTTGAATGAATAAGAGGGTGTGGTAAGAGGGCCTGAATTCCGTGAGTGATCAAATTCCCATTTCCCTATGTATGTTCTTTATAATTTTCCACAATGTTTTACCTCTGATTTTTGGCTTAGTGATATCAAGTATAAAATACAAATAAAACAGCTGAAGAGGAAAATCTTGCATATGATCAGAATCTTAACTACTGTTCAGCAACTTCTTTTATTAACATTTTAATGTATTTTGAGAGTATCTGCTAAGAGAATAAATAATTGGAGGCATTACTGTAGGAAATTTGTAAATATTTATAAGAACACAATAAACAAATATAATGGTGACCATCAACCCTCTGAAATTTAGAGTGAATTTTAACATTCCAGTTCCATACACACAGACTTTGTACTTTTTAAAAACATGCTTATCTTCCCTCCCAAAAAAACCCCAGGAGTAAAAAAGCAAAACCCAGCCTGATACCTGGGATAAATAAGCAGGTGGCATTGTCAGCGCAGAGGGCGAGTTCAGTGCAGTAACTCCAGGACTGGTCGCTACCTCGTTGATCTGTAACCATTCAATTTTTTTTTTCCTGGAAATTGTGCTAAGTTCCCACTACTGTGCAGAAGTTTGTGTAGGACTTTCTGAGCAAGCTGGCTGAGCAATAATAGTCTGCATTCAAATCTAGTTATCCTCTGGATTTACAGTTAGAACAAAGACTATTATCAGCATGTGAATGCTGATCATTTTCTTGTGCCTTTCCCTAATTTGAGACGTGTGCTGAAAGGATGGATGTGTTCCTCCAGGGTCCTCTGGAGCTTCTAGTCTTACTACAATGCTGAGAAACGTTTGATAGGACTTTAAAAGAAGAAATAATGGATCAGTTAACTTGTAAACACAATATTTGAGTTTCGTGTTGGGCCACGGGAACTGAAGCTGGACCTAAGCAGATGCAGGATTTGGGTATAAATCAGCTGAGGTGAACGCAGTGGAGATGCATCTGCAGCTCACTGATGTGTTATCGCTGAACTGGGATGATTTCTTACAAACACTTAGTGTTAGATTACTGAAATAATTTAGTTATTGTTTCCTGGAAGGTTTATTGTGGAAGTATGTTTAAATCTGAAATAGTATAATCACATGTTGTTTTATTTAGAAAACAGTGGTAGATCTTGCAATTTTAAGAAGTTGTTGAGCAGAAATTTAAGTAGTAAAGCTTTATGAATAGAGTTTTTTGTTCACCCTTGTCTTGTGTCTTTGTACTCTCACCTGGAAGTTATCCCTGGTTTTCTGTTCTTGCATCATCATTACCCTCCTTAGCAGTTTATCCTTTGCTCCCTCCTCTTACTGACAGGTCAAGGAGCGCCGGAAAAGAACGTTTTAGCTGCAGGTATTGGCTGTTTTGCTGACTGATACCTAAGTGCTTATTGACTTGCTGGTAGGCCAAGTGTAACAGGTTGTCTTTGGACCTTATGTAGTGATCTTTCCCTCAGGCACAGCACAAATTAATGTCCATCTTTGTCACAGAGTGGGCAATGTTCATATAACTTGTAAGGCTTTATTTTCTTTTTTTTTGTTTGTGTGTTTTTGGGTTTTTTTGGGGGGAGGGCACTTTTTTCACATTTATTGTTGTTCATCAATAAAACCAGTTATTGTGGAGGACTGACTCAAGGAATACTCAATAACACTCAAGGAAAATTTGGGTTTTCTTAACCACATTAGACTTGCAGAATACTTCTAGAAATGTTATTATTTTGTTCCTGTTTAATAGATCAGTAGTTTTGAAACCAGACATTTCAGCAAAGTTTTTCAGTAATAAACATTTTTGTGCTTCAGATTGTCAGGTTTGTTCTCTTTACTGAGTGAAATGGGGCTGTGTGAAAGCTAACAACTTGAAAAATAAGAAATCTAGACGTAAAAAATACAGGATCTGGTCTGAATCTTTTTAATCTCGCTTAAAATGGAGGCCTTCTCAATCTTTAAGATGTATGCTGATTTTAAAATGTTAGTTGTTTCAAGTTTTAATTATAGTCTTTGTCTAGCTTTTGAAGTCTTAAAAGTGAAGAATTTTCGAGACTGACTCAGCAGTGGCATGTGAATTGCATGAGTGATGTTTATGAAGGCAGAGTAGTAAATTTGTAATATAATCAGGAAGACATGTGGTACTAATAGGTGTGCTTCATTTATCCATGTGACCAGATTAAAAAGTGCTTCAGGCCTCTCTGTGCTGCACAGTCTCACTTGTTCCTATCCAGGAAGTGAAGAATCATTCATTAGCACTTAGGGCAAGGTGGTTAAGTCATTAAATTTATTTTTTAGAGTGTGTGTAATATTACCATGTCAGAGTGAGCTGTTCAGAAGTTCACCCGAGTTTGCAAAATTCTGCTGAAAATGAGATTTTCAGCATTTCTAACTGCATTTATTGCTGTAGTTGTTTGCTTTCAAATTGCAAAATAAACCCCTTGTTTCTGTAATGGTTATGTTCAGGCCTTTCTGGCACTGGAGAAAATAGCTTTTGATGGGAAGACAAAACAGCCCAGATATTTTGTATGGCGAGTATCTTTATTGCTAAAGCTGTTGGTTGGTATAATTGAGTGGTTAACATGAGGTCTTTTTGTGAACTAGATGAAAGAGCTTGGTATAATGAGCTGTTATAGTTATTGTAGTAAGATGTAAATATACTTCATAGAATTTGAGAAAAACATTTTCCTATTCACTGTAAGAGAGAAATGGTTTTGCTTTTATGTTGGGTTTGTACATCCACACAGGTCTGTGTGCATTTTGTGTAAATTTGTGACATCACCAGGTCTGGTAACTTCTAAATACAAGGTTTGATTACTGTTTTTTTTTCAGGGAATTTCCTAGGCAGTAGTGGAAAAAACCTGTCTGGGTATTTTTTTCTTTTTCTCTCTTTCAGTTTTCAGAGGAGTTAAACAGTGTTAGGTGCAACCTGAGCAGCCTTTTGGCAGAGATGTGACATCATGCATTTGTGGAGCTGGTCACAGATAAAAGTAACTCTCCTGGATGATGCAGTGGAAATGTTCTACCATACCACTCTTACCACAGCTTTCCAGTACCTGTAATATATTTATGGGTTTTTTTGGAAAAAAAAAAGCCCATTTGGGGAGTAACAGTGGGGGAATGAGCAGCATGGAAGAAGTATGGAAGGAGGACCCATTGCACTGGGGGAGTTGTAGAGCAGTCTGCTGTTTGGGTGGGAAGGTGAGTACATGGTTTAGAAGGAAGCAGATGGAGCTGTTGAGATGGGAATGAAGGTTTCTGGCAAAGGGATGATGTGAGGTACACACAGAAAACTTTTGCTGTGATAGGGAATGAGATATGTCTGATAGCCTGAGGAAAAAAAACCAAAAACTTGACCCAAAGGAAGTGAAAAACTGGTCTCTTCTGTAAAAGAGCCAAGTAATTGCAGGGAATCCTTGAAACAGGTGGGAATGTAATCTCCAGTTGTGCAGGAGAAGGGAATAGAAGAGGGTAAGGAACTTCTTTGTATGAACAGTGAGTTTTATCCAGTCTTCCAGTTGCTGTTAAAAAAATACAGCGGCATAACTTGCAGAAACTTAAAAGTGGTAGTTTTGTAAGTTTTTTTTGAGGTAGAGGTTTCTTTGGTTCCACGTAACTGGTTACTTTTTATAGCTTTATATGTATTGTATACAGAGTTGTTAATTTCAAATATGACTGTTCAAATAAATTTGTTTTAGAAAATGAAATATAAATATTTCATGTTATGCTTGCTATTTGTCATTGGTTTTGTGATATGCTGAGATAGTGATAACAGTTCTCAGATTGTGGTTTTGCAGCATTAAAAACCAACAAAAAATTGGGGAAAAAAATATGAAGCCTCTCACTTGCGTTACTGATTTACTTTTTCCCCTTAACAATGGTAAAATGTAAAAGAAGAACTGGGATTTCTTTTCCCATATCTAATTTTCTTCTCTATACTAGAATTTAAGTTCTTAAATAAATTTTGCTGAACTTCAGTTGCTAATGTTTCATCAATACTTTCTTTAATAGAGGGTTACTTAAGGTGTGTGCCAAGGTATTTGATACTGAGAGAAAAGCAAAAGATTTGTTATGATCTCGAAAGTCCTATTGTCATCCTGCTGCACTGTAGGGGAGTGGTGTAATTCAAATACCTCGTGTAGGATCAGAGGAAGAAAAATGCGCCTAAATTGTTTGCATTGAGAGACTTGCAAAAAAAGCAAGATTATTGGCATGTATAGTGGTGTTATAACTTATTAAATATGCCTAAATAATAGCATAAAGAATCTTCACTTAATGTTGTTCCACGCAGCATCTTGTACAAATTACTAGTAAAATTGCTGTAAAACCCTTATTTTGTTCATTACAGTTTATTGTGTGCTGTAATAACAACTTAGATTCCAAATGAAAAAAATCTTAGGTGTGCAAAGAAAATATTTTCAGTATATGCAGAGCAAAGAGAGAAATGTAAATTCTTGTTTTCCTTTGAAATAAAACTACTTTCGGCAGGTCTTTAAGTAGACTTTCCTAGGCTAACTTGCATGCTAAGTTACAGATTAGACAACTGATAGAAATGAAAGGTAATTCAGTGTCCAGCAGAACAGGAATCAGAGCTTAATTTATGACCTTTCTATTATGAATTGAGCCAATTAGTGGAGTTTTACTTTGCGGGCTTCTATGCTTTTGATGCCTGGTTAATACTTGAAGTAGCAACTATTCACTGGAGTATAAATGGGCAAAACTGCTACTTTATACAATGCTGTCCTAGCTGTTTTCCTAGTATTTTCCTAGCTGCTACCCTAGTAGTTTATTCTGTATTAAGTTGAACCTAATATGATGATGACTAAAACTGGAGGGGTTTTTTAGGTCTCCTCTGTGTGTTTTACATCTCTGTGGTCATTTTGTCTTCTGCTAGTTTTCTGTGTTGTGTGTTCTGGCGGTGAGGGAGGGTGTCCTGAGGTTGGGAGAATGGGAGGTAATAGTTACAGGAGTGTCAAGGAAACATCACCCACGCCTGGAGGCTGTTCCCTTCCAGTGCTGATTAGGCTACTTCATACTGGTTATAGTTCTTGGAATGGGGAGGAAGCACTGTTGGAAAACCAAATTATTTCTGGTGATTCTTTGAGTGAATGTGTTTCTTCTCTGCTTTTCTTAAGCTGTGCTGGTAAACATAGTCTTTTATTATTTTCAATTATGAACCACTTGCTGCTGTTCCCAGACTTTTCAGGGAGATGATGAAGTTCAAGGTAACGCGGTTCCCAGAAATGAAAGTCAGTTTTATTTGTATCTGTAAGGCAGAATCGCTTACAGTTTCTTGATTTGTGTAATCCTTTTTCTCATGTAGTCTTTGTGCTGTCATATCACAAGGCATGTATGTTTAAACTGCTCTATTTTCTCACTTCTTCTCAGATATTTTGGCATTCCATTTTTTTTTTTATTGCATTGCCTGTTCCTCTGTGTGCCACAAATTCCATGATAACCTGGATTTGTGTTATGTAAGTGTGATGAGCCCAAGTATTCTAGGGCTAACAATCTAAATAATCAAAGTAAGTGATCCAGAAGAGTAGAAAAGGTCTAGAGGTGGTGAATCATAACACACTTTCTCAGTCTTGTTTTGTTTCCTGTGCCTGTTCATTATTTTAAGTTCCTTCAATTTCTCTATCTTGAAGAGCCTTCCTATCTTCCTTGGTTTAATATTATCAGTCTGAATGTTTGCGGTGTTGTTCCCTTTTCTAGGTGTTTATAGTTTATCTAGACATAGCTTTACTCTAAACTAAGATGCTACTTCAAAAAGAATTTCCAAACGAGTTTTTAATGTTACCACTCGTCACACTTTATAAAATTCTCTTCCTTGACTGCTTTATTTTCCACTGTGTTGATTTCTTAGTAATCATAAAACAATATGTATATTCAATAGAGTTTTACAGTTTTGTTTTTAAGATTGATTTATAAATACTTTTTGAGTCTTGTTCATTTTGCGAAGTTTCTGTTAAAATAACTTATTCTTTGGAAAGCATAGATTTGATAGGTTTGATCTCAAAAAAACCAAAAAACAAAAAAACCCAAAAAAAACCAACTTAGTGATTCAGAAGCACAACTGCTTCCAAGTGAGTGGGTGCTCTCTTCAGTCATGCAGTCCTGGAAATCATGGTCTTTTTTTCTTGATGTAGAAAGTTTCTTTAATGTAGCTTTTACTTACCTTAAGGTATCAAAAGCCTGAAGATGCTTCTGGAAAATGTTAGACCACCAGACATGACTGTTTTCTATCCCCCTGAACTTTTTAGTATTTTGTCTCTTACTTCCGAGGTTGATTCTCCCTCATGTTCACCAAGTAAATTGTCTGACAATAGTCAGTTTTTGCCTGTCCTGTTTTGCCTCCCTTTCCTCTGAAGAGCCACAGTCAGTTGTGTGGTCTGTCTGCTTTCGGCGTCTTTGTGGGTGTAATGTGCAAGAGCAGATGTGAACAGAAGGTACTGCCTTCAAAACACAGTGGTGAACTTTCACTTCACGTAGTTCTGGCTTATTCTTTTGATCCAAGTATTCTCATTTCTTGTTGCCATGTGAATTATCTTTCTCTTCGTCAGCCATTTAGTGTTCCGCAATCTGTTTTTGTTCTGGGTTCGTTTTGATGGTGGTTTACCTGTGTACACTGTTTTTTTCGTACTGGTTGTAGGTTTTCCTGAATTCAGAAACTGATCATTATCAGTCATAATTTTGGATGCTTTCTATTTAAATTAAAGACTATTTTTTTTTCAGCAAAATCATAAAAAAAGAAGCCTTAGAAATACAGGTTGCTGAAGTTACTTTCTATACACTTTGAAGATTCTCTCTGGGTCGTTGCTAGTTAGATGAAAAGAAACTGTGAGACCTTTAAAGCATTATGGCATTTCCATACCACATCAAGCTACATCCATTAAAATAAGACAAATTATTTTGCTTGTGAAACATAAATGTTTGGTTTGGGGAATTAAATTGATAAATCATTGAAATTTTGTAGCAGGAGTTTATCTGTTACCAATCTAGATGCATGATAAAATACCAAATTTACCAAATATGGGCAGAGGAACAAAATGAGATCAGGCAGGTCAAACTTTTCTGCTCTGTTGGCTCATGATGGTTACTCATGTTTTATGATCTTTTTCTTAGGATATCTTTTAATCTCACTTTTAAATTTTAAAAATTATCATTTGGAGAGCATAAAGCAAGAATTAATTTATATCTACTAGGACACTGGTGTACAGTTGCCTTTAGCACTGCATTTCATTGCATCCTGGTACCCCAGTACAGGTATTTTGAGAGTAACTTCATGAAGAGGTTGGCAATAAAGTTTGCTCAATACTCATTGAAGGACAGCAGAAGTTAAACTTTAGTCCAAAAACCATAGGAATTCATTCTGCTTTCATTTAGGAGCCAGTAGAGCAATTTCTGTTACTAATCTGTTTTATCCGTAGCTCACAGAAGTGATGGAGATAGGGAATTTATTTACCTCTCTTACACTAGGACAGGTGGAGGAGCTTCCGTCAGTGATGGGAGCTCAGGGTTGATAATTTGATCATTGTCAAGCTTTGTGAAAATTTATCTTTGCTTGATTGTTGATTCCATTAGAAGTAGTGATTATAAATTTTTGAATTTGCTGGCATCAAAAATCTGTAAAATCACAAGTGGGCTGTTGTTTTTGTGGAACTTGTCGATTGGCCTGAGCTGTACACCACAGTTTTCTACTCCTTCTTTTGGAAAGGAATAGAGTAATGGGAAACTTGTGAAGTTTTTGTTTTCACTCTGGAATTTTCCTAGTGAAATGAAATAATGAAGTGCTGGGGGATGTCAGGAGGCATGTTACTGTCGTTATTATTATTGTCACTATTCTTTCACTGTTTCTGTTTTGACTTGGTATTTGTAATTGAATGATTGCATTTGGTGCTGTTTGTTTTCTTTTGGGATTAGTACCTAGTTGTGATTTAGTTTTCCAGGTGGAAAAAGCTTTTCTGTTGATTTTTAGGCTTAAATCCTTGAAGTTGCTGTCAGATGTGTTCCCATTATTCTGAGGTTGTTTTGTCTGAGTGTTATAGTTCAGTTTTCTTTCCTGAGTTTCCCTCATGTGGATTGAACCACATGTAGCTGAAGCTCCATGTAGTCACTGACTACTGAAAGGGAAAAAAACTAACAGGGTATTTATTTTTGTTTGGTTTGTTTGTTTGTTTTCAATCCCTGAGATGTTTACTTACTTCCAGTGAGGTTTGTAGTATTTGGATTCGGGAACAATCTGCCAATTTGATGTTTTCTGACTGGATTATCGTTGTGTATTTCAGAAGAAATCGTTCTTGAGACTTGGAGTGATACAGTGTGCAGCAGGATTGGTTGTTGGTTTTAGCCACCCTGCAAGGTGTGTTCCCTGAAAGTTCTGGTCGTTTTTGATTTGATGCTTTGTAAGATGAGGTTATTCCTTATAGGATCTGTCACAATCATTTCCCTCGGTGCTGGCTGAATTCAGCTGGGTCCTTTGGTTACCTCCTGAGCTGAACATCTGGGGACTGGGAGCTCAGCACTCTCGGTGGAGGTGCTGTAACCCTGAAATGAGCTCCTGTTGATCGGACTGAAGTGGTGCTTGTTGACCCTCAAGGGCACTGTATAAGGCCCATCTGTTAGGGCTGAATTTTGCCTGAGGGAAGGTTACTTCAGTTAAGGTCTACAGGGAGTATGTTTAGCAGACATTAAAAGTATAATAGCAAATTGATTGGGCTTTTGTGCATGTGTTCGGTGCCTGGCTCTACTATTGCTTCAAGTGGACAGTTGCTAATGGGAATTCATGGAAAATAAAAATGAAATCGTGTTGCTGTTCTGTTGTTTTTCTGTTGATATTCCTTCTAGACTCTTACTGTCTGTTGTTGTGAAAGATGACAAAAAAGAGGGAAAGAAAAAATTTTGGTGATTCCGTTCATTAAATTCAATAGAAGGGATTACTTGCAGCAATGAGGAAAATGATCTCCTTGGAGAGCCAAGTGTGTGTCAGGAATGATGTGCAATATACCATTTTATTTAAGGCATTAAGTCACAGGCTCGTTATATTTTCATTCACATTTAACTGTACACAAAAATTAGTACCCAGATGTGCACATGGTAAAATATGTAGTTTAAAATTTGTGCATTTTAAATTTGGAATAATTTGTATTTCTTTTATTCCTTATAGAAAATATCCATATTTATGCAATTCCAACAGTGGCTTAGTTTTGTTCAGATTCTGAAAGGAAAAGAATAATCCAGAATTTAAAGTGCTTGAAAAACTTATGTTTTCTATAAAGTGAAAATGACTGGCAATGTCTTATAAGTTTTTAGCTATTATTTTTTGTGTCAGGATTGTTTTTTTTTAATAGTTTGAACTAAATTTAACCGGCTAGATGCATCTCCTTCACATGCACATGTAGATTGTGTAGGTACTAATCTTTTAACATAAAGGTTGTGCTAAAAAAATCTTAGTCAGCTTGGTAATGAAGATGTGTTATTTCTAGCCACAGGTAAAAATAAGACCTGAAACAGCGCCTCTGAGGTAATGATTCCTCTATTAAAGCTTGCATGTTTTTGCTTGGTGAACACACTTTAAATGTCAGTATCGTTTTAAAGCTGTTGATCTTTTGGTAGAGGGAAAATTTGTAGGAGGAGGGGAAAAAAGTCTGACTCTTCTGAGAAGATTCTGTGTCTTCAGTTCTACTTTGCTGCATTTGGCAGACACTGCCAGTGTTTGCAGACTTGGTAAACTGAGGTGGGTTTAGTAAGGTATTTCAGAAAGGCAGTCAGTTCTTGCCTCTGGAGCTGTGATTTTTACATCAAGTTGATTCAGGTGCTCAGATTAGGATGAAAATAGGGACAACAACATAAGCTCAAAGACTATGTTGTGCTTGCTGTAACAGTTTTAAATTTTAGTAATTAGTCAGTCTTTTGAATGGTGCTTCTTAAAAACTGCTATTGTGTGTGCAGCCTCTCTCCAGCAGTGACTGTTTTTGATGCTCTATTGTTTGGGATGACCCCTGAGCTGAACTCTCTGAAACTCAAATGTCTAATATTCTTCATCAGGCTATGGTCTATAGATCCATTACAATGGAGCTGGAGCCTGCTTACAGCTTGGGAGCAAACCCAGACCTGTCTGTCACTGGCAATAGGGGAATGCCACAAGCGCTTAAGTTCTGCTCGTGTCATTCTGCTTTGATAGCAGCCGTCAGGATTTAAACAGATCTCCTGGCTGCCAGAAAAGGGCTTAGAAAAAGGCAGAAAAACTTGCTTTAACTTATCTAGATAAAAATCTGTTTCAATTTGTTTTACTTCTTTGTTTTATTACCAGTCTTTGGGGGTTTTCTTGTCTTTGTTTTATTTGCCAGTAGTTTGCCAGGATGTCTGTGTTTGTCTTACTGTGTTTTGTTTTCTCTTTGATGCGCATTATTACTTTCCCACTTGTAGGCTTTGTGGATTTCAGATGAGAAAGCAGGAGGATGTAATTTCGGGAACTACCTTCCCTTTTTAAAGGAATTTTTCCGTCTCTTGTATCATCCCAAGATTGGACTGAAAAGTCCCACTCATAGATTGAAAGATACAGACACTGTTTCTGTCCAGCCCTTCTTGGGCTGAGTTGATGCTTTCAGTCAGAAAAAGTCTCAAGTGGACTAGTTAATGTGGTGGAGTATGTGCACAGCCATGTCCTACCTTCACACCCTGTCTGAAATGACAAGAGACAAAGAAGTGGGTGAATCGGCAGCTCTGACACACACAGTGTTGCAGTTCAGTCTTCAGAGACTCAGCAGCAGCCACAGCTCCGACTGTAAAACTTATCTTTCTGCTTCATCTCGAAATGGCAGGTCAAGAGACCTCCCAAGGCAGTGTCTTTGATGCTGTATATACTGCAAACTTTTCTCTGAAAAGCTTCCTGATATTTTCTCACTGTATGAGAGACTAGAGAAAACTGCACATGCTTGAGCTGAGTGAGGTACTTGAGCTTTACAGATTGTCTTTGAGCCTTTGGCTCTTCAGTGGGACAGAACTCGCTGAGTGAGACGCAGAAATGAATTCTAGGTTCTCAGCACTGTGAGGTGGCTGATCACCTGAAATGTGCTGGCTCTGGAGGCACAGAAGAGGAAACAAAAAATGTATTTTACATTTTTATTTAGCGGGTTGTTTCTAGAGAAGGAATGTACCAGGGCAGTGAGTTTCTTGCATTTTGGCAGGGTCTGTCTAGAGAACCCTCTGAAAACAGTGGTCTCTTTTTGTGTGACTCCTGGCTATTTTGTTTCATAAGCAGTTTAACTGTTTCTCTAGTAGGTCCTGTTACAGCAATATTCATCTGTGCTCTTTAATGTCTACACAGAGGTCTTCAAACTAGGAGAAAGGAGGGCATTTTGTCTTAAATAAAATATTCATCTGTTTTTGCTCAACTGTATCTGAGTTCTGTCCCCCCCCCTTTTTAGGCAGGATCTTGAATAGATTATAGAATTATAGTCCAGTGTAGCACTTCATCCTCAATTTCCAAAATTCTGTATGCTACTACTTGGTTTAAGGATTACAACCAACCTTTTTTTATTCCAGTTCCTCTGATACAAAATTTTGATGCTGTGTGTGCAGCTCTAATCTGTTAGCCCCCAGCAAACACTTAGGCTATTAGAACCAAACCCAGCAAACATTTAAACTACTAGACATAAATCAGCTTTCTAAGTGTTATTGGTTTCTCATGTCATTAGTAACCCTACTTACCAGGGGAGCTTTTTCTGTGTCAGTATTACTAGTTGACTTTTACATATTTGTATCCGAAGAGTAATTTTCTACAGGTAGGACAGAATATTAAAAAAGAACCCCCAAAATCTTAGTCTTTGCATTTCTTAGGCTGTAAAATTAGAGACCTGTGATTTTGTGTCAAGATATGTTGCATTGTATTTGCAGTATGAAATGAATTCTCACATAGGTTTATCAATTTGAGGTTTTTTCATCTCAGAGGAATTAAGCAGATTTCATGCCTGTGAACTGGAGAAACCACACACACCTCTGCGACACACACACCCCCCACACACCTTCTTCCCCCGCCCAGAATTCTTTCATGGAACTTGTTCAACGTTACGTTCTCTTACTGCTTCCCTGCTTAAAATCAGACTGTAAAACCAGGGGACCCTGGAGAGGACTGTGCTGAACACATCTTGCAGTCTGTCGTTGGTCACCACCACTGTTCACCCTCTCAGTCAGTAGTCTGTGGGGTGTGTGGGAATGGTACTGCTGTCTGTGGATATGGAAACTCTACTGACTGTAAATATCTTGTAAGTTTGAACTCCTACTGAGAGTATTTATGGAGCTGTCCTTTGGTACCTCTCAGCTGTGAGAAAGGCAGGGTCACTTATCCACCTGAACTGCTCTGAGGCAGCTGTTGCATGAGTGCTGCTGCAGTGCTTTGCCGTCCTTGGCTGAGCAGCTTCCTGTTGGACCACTGATCCGTGTAACATCACTGTCTGACAGAAATGGCTGTGTGCTGTTTTGTGTGTGCCCAAACCTACTTCCAAGTGCTGATTTTGAGAGGACTGTACTAGGATAGCTTAAACTGAGGGTGGGGGGTGTGTGACAATTAACTGTTCAATAACTATTCAGTTTTTCTATCATCTTGTAGGTAAACTTTGCTTTCACGGTGCAGTTTTACAGATTTTATTTTTGGGGATAATTTTCGGCTTAGGCATCAGCTGAGCAATGAGGAGATGTCAGTCCCGGAGTTGCATCTATTGTGAGCCTGGCATGGTGGAAAAACTGTGACTGCTTGCAACACGTTTTGTATTTAAAGCTTCTGACGATTTCGTACAGGGATCCTAAAATACTGTTGCCAGTAGCTGTAGTTAGGGTCTGTTAATGCTCTTGGGGCTGGTAGGTTCAGCTCAGGCCTAGTTGAGTTTTTGTTAAGCTTCCACTCAATAACGTAAGGTGTTTGGGAAAGGCAATAATATGAAACACACTCAAAACTGTGTCAGTGGTTGGCTGCCATTTCTTTACTTGCTAATCACAGACTGGGAGATTGTATGTCACAAAAGGAATCAAGACAGGAGTCACCTACCTGGGGGGAGGAATCATGGAAAGCTGTGTGTATTCAGGGTGTAGAAAAAGGAAGAAAATAAAAATAATGGGCAGATATGTACAGCAAATAGCTTGTACGACTTCCATGGGTAGAAACTATGCCTTCTAAATTGTTAGGTGTTTTTTGAAATTGGGAAGGTGGGGGGAGAAAAAGGCAGGTGGTGGTTGTGTAGCGTTTAGGAACTATGTATTTGATATACCTTTGTTAAAGCAAAAAGCCTGTTGAAAAGGTCTCTAAAACTTTCTTTTTAACTTGGGGAACAAAGGCCTAAGAATAATTGGTCAGTTTTAATAGTATAGGTGGAGACGAATGGGTTGGAAGAAGATTTTTAAGGAGTTTGTGTTTGGGATGTGGTATTTGGCATTTTCATTACTGTTACCTTGCTGGTATCTCTGATAAGAGTTGGCTTATGAAACCAAATTACTCAGGGTAGTTAAAACTAAAGCTTAACTGGGAACCATTGCTAAAGAGAATCTGGTGTTTTCACTAAGGCAAGACATTTTTTTTTAATTGAAAAATGCAGTGGAATCCATGTGGTGGGCAACAAGGGGAAATCTGAAAAAGGCAAATATCTGTGATTTCAAAATGTATCACAGAAAAAAGCTGCTAGCACAGTAGTGATTAAAAAAGATACAAATGATTCGAGAACTCGCTAGTGTAGAGACTCCTGGAGCAAAAGAACAAACGTGCCACTTATATCTTCTGATTTTGAATAAAGATGTAGTTTTTCTTTCATCCATCTCAGAATGTGTAATAGAACAACACTGGCTATGTAAACAATGATGGTCAAAAATATGTAACACCACCTACACCTTAAAAGCGGAATGATTTAACATAGAAATTGTGGGGAAGAAAAGAGATATGATAAATGATAGAAAATTATAAATATTACATAGATCTGAATAGTAGATGACTATTTTTTTTGAAAGTAATGTAATCAGGTTTTTTTTCCTTGCACTTTACTCAGAAGAATATTTAAAGACATGTATGCAAAAAGTACTGCTGCATAGTGGGCTGTATTAGCAAAAGTGTATGTACATGGTCAGGGGAAGTGACTCTTAACTCTACTTGACACTGTGGATTACTGGGACTCATCCCAGTTACATACTGGAGAGTCTCCAAGGTGGTTAGGATGCTGAAACAAATGCAATATATGGAGAGACTGAGAAAGTGGGTTTCTTTAGTTGTAGGATAAAGGAGGGCAGGGTTGTTGCTGTGTTCAGTGGTCTGGTAGGGAGGTGTAACAGTGGAGGAGGCAGAGTCATCTCAACCCTGCAGCTGCCAAGGATGAGAGGCAACACACAGAAGTTGCAACACTGGAAATTCTGATGAGATGTTGGGAAATTTTTTCCTTCCCGCACGGCAAGGTTAGTCAGACATTGAGAAAATTGTTCAGAAAGGCAGCAGAAATTCCAGCCTTTGAAAGCACCCGTTAACAACTCCACTGGACAAGACCACAAGCAATCTGATCTCACTTGCTGCTGTTTAAGGAGATTTGACCACCTGGTCTTTTGAGGTCCTGCCGAAGATGAGCTGCTCCGTAATGCTGTGGCTTTGCAGAAGACGAAACATAAAGGTCCTAAAAGGCAGTGAACAGGTTACCAAGATAAAAAAAAGGTGTATCAGTAGCTATTTAATGAGGAAGAATATCTTGTCTCCATGCTTTTTTTTCTTATATGTGGAAAGAGCACACTCTCTGCAACCTTTTTCTGATCATTTGATGCTTTCTCTGTATCTGCCGAGGTAGAGAGCTGGAGGGCTGATGAGAATGACCCTTGCTGGCCATGGATTCCCTCTGCTGGTCTGGAAATTTTCTCTGGAAAATTAAAAAAAAAACCAAACCAAAACAAAAAGCATTGGTTTAGGCAATGCATGTGAAAGACACTATGCTGGGGCAATGTGGGAGTACCTTAAACCTGTAAACCTTGAGTTTTATATTCTTTTTAACGGTCTAGTACTGGTGGGGGATGCTGCTCTTTTTCCTTTTCTTCTCTCCTGGGAAATAAATATAATGAATGATGGATGAACATAGCTTAAAAATCACTTTGTTAATCACCTCGGAGCTAATTTTCTGACAAGTCAGTAAATGGGAGAATTTGCTATTCCTCCCTTTTGTTCCCATGTCCAGGAGTTACACAGTCAGGTAATAGTAGCTGTTTCCTAAATGTACATAAATAGAAAGTTTGTTTAAGATTTTTCTTTTCAACCTGTCTAAATATATCTGTAACGAAAGAGCTCCAGTTTTTATTTGTTCTGTTAATCTGCAACAAATACCAACTTGGGTTCGTTTTTGTTCTTGTTTTGTCCTGCAGCATAAGCAGCACTATCATGGATGTAGACAGCACAATTTCCAGCGGGCGTTCCACCCCGGTTATGATGAACGGACAAGGAGTTCCTGCCTCCTCTGCAAAAAGCATTGCCTATAACTGTTGTTGGGATCACTGCCACGCCTGCTTCAGCTCCAGCCCGGATCTGGCGGATCACATTCGTTCCATACACGTGGATGGGCAGCGAGGAGGGGTTGGTGTTTCTTTTCCCTCTTTCTTATTTGCCAATATTTTGCTCTTGAATGACAGTAGCAAATTTTGTGTTTCAATATACCAGTTTCTGACTGGTGGCAAGTAAGGTTGGGCCTTGTTCGGTCTTGTATTTGGCATTCAGCTGTTGTCCTTTGCATAGTTCACTTGATTTGTTGTTCATGTTTTTAACTGAATGCCTAACTTTAAGAATATAGTAAGTTCTTACGAATAAGTGATTTGAGACTATCAGGTTTTTGATAGTGTGTTAACTTCTCAATTTCTGCTGGTGTGTCTTTAAGTGCTTATACTTTCTTAAAACTATTAGTGTACGTGTTACTGCCTGTGAACTCGGGTGAAGTCACATCTTATTGCTCTTACAAATAGAGTCTCACTAGAGGTAAAACACATCCAGAATGTATAAAATGGAAGATGTAAGACTGACTCAAGAGTGCCAAGTCTTACCAAAACAGCCCTGTGCGTAATATTGATGGCAAGTTTACTTTCAGTATAATTGTGTCTATTTTTTTTTTTAAATTGAGGTGTATATATAAACATCTAAATTTCACTCTAATCCCTGGTCAAATGATAATTGGTCTCAATGTTAATGTTTCACAACATCTTGCAGTAGAGTAATTTCAACTGTGTACTTAACTACCTGGCCCTCCCCAACCTCCCGACGTACCTTTGATGGCTGGAATATATCATGTAAACTACCTTTACATCAAACCCAAACAACCTGCCTGCTTTAAGTGTTATATGTGGCAGCTCTTCAATTTCTGAGAAAGACAGTATTAGTTCTTAAACTAGAAAAGTCGTTACCTTTTTGACTTTCTGTCCTGTCACTTCAGAAGGAAAATGTTAGGCTGTTACACTTTATCTTGAGTGAATAAGAAACTTAAATAAAATGCTCATTTGCATTACTTTAAATAATTTGCATGTAAATGTGTCAGGACTCTGGTTGTATTCAGCTAATGGTTTTTGATATGTTTGAGCTTTTCAGCTTCGTATTTGATGGCTTTTTTCAGTCCATGCTCTAAGCAAAATTGGCTTTTTAGCCACTCATGAGATGATATCTGAGTTCCATGTGTAGGTTTTTAAAAGTCTTAAGTAAGTTTTGGATGAAATGGATGAGATGTGTTGGTATGCTGTGGGCTTTCATGTAACTACATCTCTGGGAACCTTTGTTTTCCCATCCATGACCCCTTTACATTTCTTAACAAGGGACTGGAAGATATTGCAGGTTTTGGTTTGGGTTTTTCGTGTGTATTGTGTTTCTGGTCACTTACATTCCATGTAATAAGATCCGTGGGTTGTTTTGTATAGAAAAGGTTAGCCAGTATTTGTCTTTTTGAAAGAGGAGGCTGTTGGAAGCAGGGAGTGTCAAATAACTGTTGCACTTTTTAATCCTCCTACTAGAGATGGTTTATTTTTTGAAAAGTTCCAACTGGGTGCTGTGGAAGAGGGATGGATCCTGGTGGGTTTTTTTTCAGGGATTTGTCTGCCACCTGCTGGTGAGGTGTTTAAGTGTGTTAGAAATTGTGTTCTTGTGGCTTTGATTGGATTTCAGGTATTATTTAACTACCGTGACTCTAAATTTAAAGGAAAGCGGGAATTAGAAATTTGAGAACAGAAAGGAATGTGATAAACATCCTTGAATGGTAAAATGTCTATTTTTGAGCTAATACTGAGATAATGGCTCTAGTCCAAACCTAGATTCATCCATGAAAAGCCCAGGAAACTTTTGACAAAATAGTTTTACTTCCAAAAGATTTTTTTTCTTTCCCTTCCTTCCCCCCCCCCCGGACGGAAAAAAACAGCGGGATTCAGCCTTTTGACAGGGGTTCCCAATAAGCTTTGTGTGGACTTCTGGTGGGTGGTTGTAAAGCCAGGTCCTTGTATTTTGGAAGGATTGCATTTCCACAGTGACTTCACACCTTTGTCACACCTTCTGTAACTTCACACCTTTGCCAAGTGCCCTGCAGTTGCTGATGGAAATACTGGGACAGTTCTGGAGCTGTTGCGGAGGCAGGGATCTTGGAAGTTCCAATTCTGTTGCATTGGGGGATCTCAAAACTGAGGATTGGCAGCCATCAAAGGTTTAGGGGGCTGGGCCTTGCGTCAGTAGGTCTGGCTCAGCCATATAGACGTTCAGGGTTTTCCAGCTTTGTATTAGTAAAGCTGGGCTATCTATCTATTATACAGCAAGAACGTAGCACTCCTGTGGCTGTTCTTTTGTTTTGAAAATACAATCTTTTGAAGATTGAGGGTTTTTATTCTGCAAAAGAGAACAAGAAACTCAAATCCAATTAGTTTCCTGCAGTTCTGAAAACCTGTATTGTGGACAGTGCTGTTTCTGGGGACTGTATTTTGCTGTGACAGATTAGGGCTTTACTTCCCTTCACACACAGACCTGCTGAGGAAATTCTAATGAAAGGCAAGTTCACTGAGCTTTTTTATTCCCTCAGTTATAGATAAACACAATGAGAGGAGAGAGAAAAGCAGCATGAGTAAGTTCTGCTCCTATTAATGCACTATTGTGCATGTGACTGGTCTGTACACTGGAATCACAAAACACCCATACATATTGAATCCTATGAAAAATGGTAACTTTGTTCATCAGGAATTGAATATAAGGTCCCAACTAGAGGTATCCGTTATTCCGTAATACAAAACTTAACTCTGGTGTATAAACAACTATATTAAGAGTTTTTACATTTTCATGCTAAAAGAATGAAATTATTAGTTGTTTATAGGAGTAAATAACTTTATTTCTGTATCTACTACTCAAAAAATGTAGACTTTTCATTTAAAAATGTTTTTCTCAATATCTGGTGGGTACAGACTGAGTGCAAACACAAACTCTTTGCAGTGGATCCTGTGGCTTCAGTTGTATTTATCTGCAGGAGCATCTGTGTTTTGGTATTTTATTCCAGTGACCTGTTTCTGTTGAATACTTGTGGTTGTAATTATTTTGTCGCTGGTGAGATATGAGAAGTGTGTTGCAAAAGAAATGGTTATTGTTCAAAATCCTTTGATATATTGTGAAGTATGGTGAAAACAGGCTTCTTTGCTAATCTGTCTTTTTATTTACTATTTCCTTCAACTTTCATAAACTTACCATGTTTTTACTCTATTAGGTGTTTGTTTGCTTGTGGAAAGGTTGCAAAGTATATAATACACCTTCAACAAGTCAAAGCTGGTTGCAGAGGCATATGCTGACACACAGTGGGGACAAACCTTTCAAGGTAAGGTTCATTGTGAGATACAACATCTCTTCTTTTAAGAGAAATTCCATTTATTTTTCCTGATGCAATATGTCAGTTGAAAAACACCATCACAGCAGGATTTCTTAAAAAGCGCCCAATGAGCTGAACCTTAATCTTTGCAATAATAGTGCCCAGAGGTCCTGTTCTTTCATGGAAACAGGTGAAGATGCTGTTATTGCTCTCTATCCCTTCTTTTAATCTGTAAATGGCAGGGGAGTGTAAAACTAAATAGTGCTTAAGTTGAGGGATTTTGTGCGTATTTCAGTTGAGCTGCTTACACTCTAACCCTGAGGTATTTTGTATCATACTTTACGCTTCCACACTAAACTTTGGATCGTGGCTGATGGTGCCCATTCTGTGCTTGAGTAAGAGCTGGTTTTGTTAAATTCGGTTGAAATGCTGTGAATGATTATTTATGGCGAACTTCTCTGAAAATAATAAGGAAGTCAGGAATGCAGGACCGTTGAGCTGACTGTATTTCCTGCACAGTATTTTCTAACTTTCTCTTTCTTTCTCCCCCTAACCTGTACCTGCAATTCTAGGTATAGTAGTGTTTATCATTCCCATATCCACCAATCCGTTATTAATGAGTTGCTTCATCCTCTTATGGATACAGTTGGGGCAGTTCATAGCTGTCAGTCCTGGATCACTTGATGGTAAGTCTCACCCACACTACTTCAGACTGAAGTTCTCCTTCCATGTAGGATATGAAAATGAACTAGGTTTGTTTTTTTAAAGTTTAGGTAGCATTTTTTGCTGCCTTCTTCCCCATCCCCAGTCCCATAAACTTTTAGTCACTGTTTCTCCACTTCCTTTCCTCTCTTTTCTCTTGGGTAATATCTTCTGCTTTTTTAAAATTTTATTTTAAGGCAGCCTTATTACTAAAAATACTTTTCTGTTACAGTGGTGTCTTCCAGAAGTTACTTGTTCTATATAGCTTTTAACAGTAGTTATGACAGAAAACAAAACTAAACTCAAAACCTAGAAAGTGAAAATGGTGCATTTCATTGCACATGAAAAAGAGGGGTTTTTTAATAAAAGTCAGACTTTTTTTCCATGCTGAACTGTGTAGTTGAGTCTGAAAATTTCTGACTCAGAGAGTGAAAAACAATAGGAAAATTGTTTTTGAGGTGGTTATACCCTTTGTTCAAAGGAGTAAGATTAGCGTGCTCTTGGAAGCATAGCATGAGGATCATAGACCTCTGAAAGTTTGCAGATATGGTTGTTACAGGAACTAATCTTAATCCCTGAATAAAAAAAGAAAAACCCCAAAACCAGCAACCACCAGTTACCAGAGGAAACCTCAGGTTTTCTCATTTTTGGGGTTAAGTATTTTATATACCTTAAAGTGTAATGGCAAGCTTTGGTCTTGAATGAAAGTCTTTTGCTAGGTTAATTTGTATTGTTATTTGGTCTAGATCATAGAACTCAGTTTTAGAGATATGGGGGTTGAAGAGGTGGGCATAGCTCAGAAACACCGGGAGTACTTTTTCTGTCAGGGTTACCTGGCAAAGTTGGTATCCTAGTTTTTGGGTAGGCTGGTTGCAGCCAGAGCCCTAAAATTTACAGTAATTACTTCTGATAATACCTGTTGTTTCACCAGCTGATTTTCTGGACTTTCTGGTCATACTAAGGGAGAGATCGGAACAGGCGAGGATTGCAGTAGTTAATCATTGTGGTTCAATGTGTGTCACTTCAGTGGTTTTTTCCTACTGTTGTCTTGAGTCCCTTTTTTTATCCCTGTATTTCTCAATCTGTTCCTGGGAGCTTTGAATGGGGGATAATTGTGGTCTCAGTAGAATTTTGTAACATCTTTTGTTCCCCTGTCACTTATGCTGAGTACAGGCTTCAGGGCTCACATGAGGTAGCCAAGTACATAAGTGTCTGTGATGGCAACCTATTAATTAACAAGCCCCCTTTCCTCACTTGCTTCTTTCTTTTACTAACAGAAATCTACTCTCTGATAGAAAAAAACACTCTAAGTGTTGGATATTAATCTTGATCAGTCCAAGAACAGCCTTTATTAATTGCTTTGTGACAGTCAGTCAAAAATGGAGCAAATGTTTCCGTTTGCATTTAGCTGTTCTCACAAATCTTAATTGCTCACCTTTTTAGGGGAAGCCAATTTTTTCAAGTAATAGTTGGTTTAAGGACCTCTTGTTCTTGATGATTATTGCAGACAAAATATCTCCCAAAACCTAAATTGCAAATGAAACTTCAGTTGCCTCATTAGAATATACTTGAGTCCTGGCATAAAAGGAAGTAATATATCATTTTAGAAAACTTGGGGAAAATACCCAGTTGTCCAGAGTTTCATATAAATAAATGAATGTTGCATTTCTGAGGAAAGCTGTAAAAGGCAGTGATGGTGATAGTACAGTTCTTTGCTGTTGTCTTAAGACCTACTGTTCAGGATGTTTTAAAGAAAAGCAAAGAATATTAGCTAGGAAAGTGACAACTAAAAGCATGGAAAATTCAATTTTGTAAAGGTAGAAGTACACTATAATCATGTAATGTCCAGAAGAGACTAATAAATATATGGCAGGTTGATATATTCTTATATTTCTAGTGAAAATAAGAGACAAAAGTATTTTCTTAAGTTGAAAATACAGCTGGGGACTGTCTGAGACATAACACTCTCCTTGGCAGTAGAACTAATCCATTGTAGGATATATCCCTGTCCAGTCACTCCTTTGCTTACAAGTGGACTCATTGTGTGTAGTTGCACATTTTGGGTTTGATTATCTAATTCTGTGATCCACATGGTGTTGTCCTTGGACTCCATTCAGCTGTAAACAAGCTTCAGTGCTTTCACGTTGAAATGCCCGGGTGGCTTTACCTGCCCTTGCCACTCATTCCTATAAGCTTGGTGACTGTGTAGTTCATCTGTCACTGCAATTTAGAAGTGGGTTTATTTCTAAGGCAAAAGGTTTCACATTTTCATAAATTTATCCTGTTTTTTTCTGTGGTTTAGTGTGTCCCCCTCAGCATCAGTTTTGCAGTACCCGTGTCACAGAAAAGGTAAAATTTGAGACCTTTGTTGTTCTAACTCCCTTTTGATGTGGAGCAATATCTTGGTAGTGTATGTCCAGCTCATCTCTGAGTCATCTACTGAACTGAGAGGAAAAGAAAATAAAGATACCCTGGATCTTTAGGCAGAATTTAGGACCTCATGTCCCTTTTAGTTGTCATATTGCTTTTCTGTTTATTCTCTCTGATTTTTTTTCTAAGTTTTTAATGCTGATGGTCTTGGGTTTCGTGTAGAACAAGCGAGTGGGTTTTTTTCCTGGTTTTTGAGGCCATCATCACTAAGTTTTGTTAACAATAAAGTTCTTTTTCTAGAGCACCTATCAGTCCTTCCACCAAAGAAAAAGTGTCTATTAAATGAGAAAGATTTACATTGCAGTTAGTTCTCAGGATGTAGCCAAATGTGATTTCTGCAAAACACATATTTTTTAATCGTAATTTTGTTAAGAACCACTTCCTAGATTTATTTTTCTAGTCAAGAGCAACAAACAAGCAAACTGGTCTCACAGAATGTGTTTCTGATTGAGAACTTACTAGCCCTCTTTGGGCCGCTGTTAAGTATTTTTGAAGCTGTGCTGCTCATCTGAGTACCTGAACTTCATTGTTCTTTTACTGCTAGAAATTTTCTCTTTGCTTATTAAAGTGTGATTTTAGCCAGCTTTTTCTTTTTTTTTTTTTACATATTTTTTTGTCACTGTAGACATTAATTTAATGTCATTATTCCCTCCAGAGACCTCCAGTATGTTCATCTTTGTTTATGGTTTTACAACCAGAGTTGAGAGAGAAAAACTTCAACATTATTCTTTTTTAGACCTCTTATTACATAATTTTTTGCAGCTTTTTAGAAGCTGGTGGAATGTTGTGGAGTATCATCAGCATGTGGTGGTGGTCCTGTTGTGAGGGTTCAGCAATTTGACTTTCAGGCTTTCAGGCCATGTAGACAGGTGGATTCACAGGAATAATATGAGTTGGAAAACTGATACCAATGAATGTCTTTGGCAAACAGAGAAACAGTGAATGAAGAAATTTTCTCTTACTTGTCCTAAACTTGGCTGTTACAAATAAGAAGTATTTGAATAGTTAAGGAGTTGTGACAGACACCCTGCATTTTCCAGCATGGTTTCTGGGACTCAGGGGGGTAAAAATACTTAATGGAATATTACTCAGCATTTAAAGTTACTCCAAGACATGTCATATGAACCCTTAAAACGTAGCCTTGGTGAGCAAACATTAGGCACAGTAAAAGGACAAATGGGAGATGAGCACAAAATAGTGGAGATTTTATGCAAAATAATTACATATAGTAATATGGTTGGACTAGATGATCTTAAGGGTCTTTCCCAACCTAAATGTATCTGTGATTCTGTCAGGCTGCATGTGGGTAAGCTGCCAGCTGCTTTCACGTATGGATTCCAGTGGATATGCTCTTCATGTTTAAGAGCAGTCATGCCAGGTTTGCTCATGTGGGGTAATTGTTTTCAGTGACAATGAATGGCAGAGCACAGGTTCATTGGAGGCTTTCATCCTTTGGTTAAAAGGGAGAAAGAAAGTAATAAGAAAAATGAATTTTGGTGCTCCCTCTGCCACCTATAACTTCTAGAATTCATTAAGGTGTGACTGTGTTTGATATGACTTGAACAGAAGAACAGCTGTTGAAATGTAGAAAACACAGCCAAGCATCTTCAGTCCTCAGTGGGAATTCATGTCTGTTACTCTCTTGGCAGAATATCTTCCACCATTAGAGCATTGCAGATACAGATATAAAATGTAAAGGCATTTTGCCTGAACACTCAGATGTTGAGACAATAAGAAAGTTTATCCAGATGTCTAAACTATTACTGTTAGATTTACTAGAAAAACTACACATTGAGAAGTCCAAGTAGGATATTCGGTTATTTTGAACTTAGAACAAAATCCTGTATTGCTAGGTATTTTTACATCCTGTTTGTTAAAGTCACTGGTCATTACTGCCCATTAATAATGGTGGGTATGGGTACACTGGAGAAATTAAACTTCTTACGTGTTTACTTATTTTCTCTTGAAGTAACATATCCACCAATCCGGACCCAATCTGTCGTATTTCAAATTGAATGTGAAATTTTGAAATTTAGGTTTTGGGGGAAAAATGGAAAGATTGGTTTAAAGTTGTGCATAATAGTTGAGTTTGATTTATTAGAAGCCCTCTAGATCTGTATAATTATCTGGTGGGAAGCTGATTTGGTGTGACTTACCGTCCAGAGATCCTGAAGTGACAGCCTGAACTGCTCCTTTATCTTTGGAGAGAAGAGACTTTACCCATTAGTAACGGATTGCTGGATATATTATTTTAGAGAAAAAAAAGAAAAAAGCAGGTAAGATTTTTTTATTTTCCTCCTCTTCTACTTTTTCCTGTCTACTGCAAAGGCGTTCTGTGTCATCTTTGATCTGTCAGCTGTTGATTATTTGATGACATGATCAGGTAGTCTCAAAGTACACAGTGTCTGTATATAATCATTTCTGCAAATATTTGTATTGTAGTTGTAGGTTATTAATAGGCTGTCTGGAAACAGATAATTTCTAGTTGCAAGTTGCAGATACTGAGTATTTAAGGATGTTGGTTTGGGTATTTTGGAAGTAAAACTTGAGTAGAGCAAGAAAAGTAAGTGGTAGCTTCTGTAGATAATCCATGTGGAGTATCTGTGATTACTTTCTTTTTATGTGACTAGAAAAGCAAGTTATGACATCATGAGTCAAACTGCAGTTTGTCATAAAACACTGTTTCCCATCTGACAAGAAGCACAGTTGTGTTTTAAAAAGTTTTAGAAATGGACCTGACACAAAGTTTGTGCTTTTTTTCAGAAGGTGCTACCTTTTGATACTGTACTTTAATGAACATGGAGTATGGCAATGCATGCACTGTACCAAGACTTCAGGTTATTTTTGACCTCTGGCAGGCATTGGTAAAGCTGATATTTTAATTTCTCAGTGAGACTGAACTTCAGGGTATGGGGGTTTTTTTGAGCCATTTTTTCTTTTTTTCTGAAAGTGTTTGTATGATCAGAAAGAGCTGGAATCTGAAGGCAGGAGCACATTAGTGAAAGTTAATCCTAAATTTAGATTCGGTGGCTTAGTTTAGTTTCATGAAGCTGCTTTTAGCAGCTATTTCAAGGACATAAAAATTGGAGAACAAAAATTTCTTGAACTGAGCCACACATGCATTTTACATGTATCTGTTGATTGTGAGTTCAGTCACCTTTAATACAACTAAATGGTTCATGTTCAAAGTCAGGTTGGATGGAATTTAGCAACCTAATCTAGTAGATGATGTTATATCCCACAGCAGAGGGGTTGGAACTGAATGACTTTTAAAGGTCCCTTCCAACCCAATCAATCCTAGGATTCTGTAGGTGTAAATTTGAATCTTCAGTATTAATTTGAAGTGATGAAAATTGTGTTGCAGTTACTGCAGTGTAAATGAGATCAGGATCCAGAGTGTTCTGAATTTTGCACGTGTGCTGAGATGTCTTACATGAAAAGTCACTGCAATATAAGTAAATATTATTAGTGTTGTTTGATCATGGGAAATTGTAGGGCAAGGTAAAAAGGCATAGAAAACTTTCCTTAACTCCCTCTAAGTATTTTTCAGCCCCTCCCAAAAAAGTGAAAACCTTCTGTTTTCAGAAGAAAAATCCTTCTGTTTTTTTCTTTTACTGTCTTGCAATCTATGTACATATTTTTAGTCCTGTAGCAAGTATTAAGTTTTTGGGGACGCTGTGTTTTATGATTATCATGGAGAACTATTTTCTCGGTTGAAGCAGGAATAGACTTTTCAATTCTGCAGCCAGAGTTTTGTTGGAAATCAACACAGTTGGGTTTTGGGGACAAAAAATGGGACATGTGGAGTTTTCTTGTCTCCCAGTCAAATGTGCAGGATTGGGGCAGGTTACTGTAATCTACAGGTTCGTCCTTAGTCTTCAGAGATGATTTAGCACTATGAATTTACGTATTTGCAGCACTACTTATTCCCCAAAATTAATTATTGTAGCCAGTATTAGCTTAGTTGTAGCTATCTTTCAGTTTCTGTGTTTGTGCTTAATTATTGGTGGAACTTTCCTTATTTTTCTGTTGCAGAAAGAGAGGATATTCTCTTTAAATAAGAACTTTCTTAAATGCTTCTGAAGTAAGAGTAGAATCCCCAAATAAATTTATAAATAATTAATACTACTTTCAATCACAGAATTTAAACTTTTAGACAAAAGTGTAAGTTCATTGACTTTGTGTAGCATTTACAAAGAGCATTAAACTGTTTCCAATTTATGTGGGTAGGGATGTGTTGTTTTTCTTTTTTTTACTTCTGCCTTGTCACAAGAAAGGAGGATGTTCAAATGCAGAAAATTGGAGAGGTGTTGAGAAACGGAATAACAGTGCAGTATTTTGAAAGATAAGGGAATGTTGGCTTATGATGAGCAAAGTTCTTCAGAAGCATTTATTTTCTGTAGGAAGAGTTGGCCTGTGCATTGTTTGAGATTGGTTTTATACTATACAATATTTTAGAATATAATATGGCAAGGAAAAATATCATACCATGGAATATTGGGAGTTAAAAACTTCAAACAAATTTACTTCAGAATATGTTTGTTTCTGTTTTTTAAGAATTGCATGGTCATTAAGAATTTATCTTCCCTTTAATGTGTTGGAAGTTGAGCCAGAAAAGTGAAACAAAGATCTATCAAATGCCTGTACACAAGCACCTGATGCAGCTTTCTGTTTTTTTTCTCACTAGTGTGTAGTTGGTGGGTGCAATGCCAGCTTTGCATCTCAGGGAGGACTTGCCCGTCATGTGCCCACACACTTCAGCCAGCAGAACTCTTCAAAAGTTGCCAGCCAGCCAAAGGCCAAAGAGGAATCTCCATCTAAAGCTGGAATGAATAAAAGAAGGAAATTAAAGAACAAGAGACGACGATCGCTACGTAAGTATTTTGCAGAAGTTCTTGAAAGCTTCCTCTCGGATCGGAAGTTCCTCTCCAATGTGGTGTTTTCTCTGCATATGCGGATCTGGTAGGATTGGCATTCCTTGTGGTGAGAAGAAAACAGTTCCAGATTCTGTTTGTGTTCCTTTTTTAGGGTGAATATCTTCACGATCAGGAGAAAAGATCGGTTTCCTGTGAGAAGCAGTTGGAGTTCACAGTTGAAAAAGCTTTTAATTTCAGAGTCACTTTCTGTTTACTAACTATTACTGTTGGAAAATGTTCTGTTTAGTGTTGATGAGATCTGAAGTTCAGTACTGCTGACAGAGTTTGTAGATTCATATAAATTAGAGATAAATGCATGTTATATAAGCTCTTTTTTGAACACAACATTTCATTATGTTAATGACAGTTTTATGAGCATAACCGAGATCTAATTTCGGGCAGAACTGACTTGCTATGTTTTTTTAATCTCTCTCCACGCAGTTGATGTTCATTAATTTTATATGAACCAATGTGCTGAGAGGTGTAATTTGTCATTTAAAGTGAGAACTGTTACCTATAGCAAGTAATAATCACTTATCCAGTAGCTTTTCTAGTCCATTTGGATCTAGATGTTTGATTTGTCCTAGTATTAGACTAATAACAATGTTACATTTATATAGAGGTTCTAATGTACAAGAATGGTTAGGAAAGACTAGGCAATTGTTAAAATATTTCACTTTGTTTTGTAATTGCTTTGGATGCAACTCTCCAGTACTAAACTGATGATTTGCTAGTTTGATGGCTGCATCTTGGAGATTCTGCTGGTATGTCAATAGCTGAAGAAAAAACTTCATGGATTTTTACTTGTGGTGTAACATCCATTTTACAGTACTGGAGAGTAGCACAAGATACCTTTTTTATACACCTGTTAAATCTCATACTGTCCACAGTGTTACTTTGACAGAACTTCTCTGTGGCAGAACACTTAACTGTATTCATCTTTCTCTTCCTGGGAAGAAACATAGTTACCAGTTATTCAGGCAGTACTCCAGCAATGGATGCACATACTACTGGTCTTTGGTGATACTCTTTATCACGTGATTGGGATTTATTCTAATCTTAATACCTCACCTGTGTCTTAAGGAACTGAAGTTTATGAAGCGGTGGGCATGTTTCTGCCTTGAATGCAGAGAAACCTCTCCTGGAAAGTTACAGTGTCACCTAGAGTTCTGAAAAGTTTATTTCCTGAGCCACTATTAACTCTTCTTTGGCTTTTTTTTTTTTTTTTTTTTTGAGGGGGGAATGCTTGGGTATTCTTAAAATACGTACAAGCAAATTGTACTGTGAAACACATCTTGAAGTATAGGCTTCAAGAATTCCTCTAATTTTGAATTAACATTCAAAGAAGTTAGCAAACTCTTTCTTTTCAGAATCTGTTTTTAAAAGGCTTTCCCTTTCACTCTGTGTAAATGAGAAGAAGGGAAGGCTGGTCAGTGAGGGGTTATGGGTTCACTTTTTACATCTTAGATGTAACGAAAAAAGACACCTGCTTGGGATAGTTGCAGGTTCCTAAAGGAATATTGTGATTTGTTGACTGTGTTACTCGAACAAAATATACGTCTAAGACTGGTCACTTCAAAATTTTCACTTTCAGAGGTTCCTGAGTTGCATCTAGGCTTGTTTCTCCACATTGATTTTGTTAGGTGGCTGATTTAATGCATCTTAATTTAGTTTTTCCCCCCAATATATGCAGAAGTAGTTTTTCAGGTTGGCATTTTATTAGTAATTGATGAACATTATCGACTTACAGGTTTCAGAGCTTCGTAATTAAAGCTTCAAATTACCTGCTAAGATGTTGTAATTGTAATAAGAATTTACTGCAGAATTCTTGAATGAATCTATGGCAAAAATTGTAAGTAGTAAATATTAGTAGGGATTGTTAAATACTGGACTATAGTATTTGAAGGGTCTGCCTTCTCGATCAAGTGCTGCACAGGAAGAAAAATGACAGCTGCTTGAGCAATTTCTTGTCTTCCTGCCTCTTGAGACAAATGCAATGCTGGCTGTAGACTTTTGCCTTAAGGCAGAAATCATCTCTAACTGAGTTGGGAACTGACTACTGTAATGTATTTCTCCAGAGGGTATGTGACCCAGAAATGTATCCAAAGTTGATGGCATTTTCTGAAAATGCTAAGTATTGGCAGCTTTTCTTTAAAACTTTGTGTGGATTATTGTTGATGAGGTGAATGAGACAAAGGGCTGATAAAGTTTTGCTTGTCTTTTTATTTCTTGGCTTCCTTTTAGTTCAAGAATTAAGTGTGCAGGTTTGTGTGTTTTGTCTTTACAAGGAGAATGGGGGAAAGCAAAGACCCTTATCTAAGAAGTGAAAGTAACACAGTAACATCATTAAGTATATTCAGTGTAGAGTACATAAAGCTAAGAACATGGATTTATATTTTAGATATTTTTAAGTACCTAAAAGGAGGGGTGTTTTAATGTAAGTACAGGTTCTCTGCAGATTGCGTTACAAGAAGTTAATGCCATGGGTGTAAAACAAGATGCCATTTGATAGTGCACAGTCTTTTACAATCACTTGCAGATAATCATTTGATACAAAATTGCAGTTTTGCACCACAGAACTATTTGTGTCCTGAAGAAATGCTGTCAGCATGTTCTTTTTACCTCATGATTTGATTTGACCCCAGATTTTTACAAGGTGTAAGTGGCTTAGTAAATATTTATTGGCAATCAGTTGCCAATACTGCTACTGAAACATCCTCTTGTATAAATTCTTAGTAGTTTAAACACAGCAAACTTACACATTTACTTCCTCTGGTTTATATCTCAAGGTTAACACCCTTCTGTGAGACAATGTATAAATAAAAAAGGAGACATTACTGTGGCTATACGTGATGAAAATACGTTCCATAAAGAGAATTCTTACTGTTACTTTATCTTTTTTTTTAACATCTTGCCATTCTTAAACTCTTTTACATTTCTTTTGTCCTGCCTGTAAACAATACATGTTCTTCTAAGTTTGGAAATTAGCACTTTTACGATAACATTTGCATGCTTTACTGGAGACCCCCTTATAGCTGGTTACATTAGTGGTGTTGTAGAGATCTGATTTATCTTAGAATTTTTTTTTTTTTTTTTTTAGAATAATTCAGTCAGTAGATCGCTTTCGCATCTGGATAGCCTTATACATGTTCCCTGATCTGTGTAGTCTGGTGATACTTGGAGATATAGAACCAAATATATTACAAGTATGTATGTGTAAAATAGGTCACAGTATTGCTATTCTGAAGCTACCTTGAAGAATATGGTACTGTCACTTGATTTTCCATTAGCAAAGGTGACACTATAGTTAATAAAAAGCGTAATACAGTTCTCTGGAGGAATGTAAGAGAGATAAGGAAGGTTACTGTTCGTCGAATTTACAGTAAGACCTCCTTAGTTACATAATGCTTGCCTTTTCATTTAGTAGGTTCCTGGTATATGATGATGGTAATTTATTTGACTTAAGTAATTTATATGTACCTGGAACGTGGATTAAGCAGGAAGGGGGAGATACTTAAATCTATTCCCTCAAAGTTACTTTTGGAGTGAAGGTACAGCACTAATGCTCAGTAAGGAGCAATATAAGGAGTAAATAAAACTATTCAAGTGCCTTGGAAAAAATGTGCCTTTTCCTCTGCATCTGTTGAATGTTATCCAGTGATAAATCTTGAAGAAATTTGTTGTATGAAGCAAAAAGAAATTTTATTTTTTTAGCTTCTTTCCATCTTCCCTTCCTTCCTCCCTCATATTTATTTATAAAATATTTATATGGTTGCATCACTGACCACCTGCAGCATGAGCTGCAGTTCCATATTACCACTTACAGCAAGAAAACATTTCAGTGAGATGATTGCCTAATTGGCAGTATCCAACTGAGATGGAGCAGAGACAGAACATAATGTACAGATGAATGCTTAACAACAATTAGTCCCGGGAGTATAGCAAATGCTAGCTTTAAGTGGAATTTGTAGTTCATTTTGAAATAAAACAACTTCTATATTCATCTATCCATTAAATTAAGGCAGCAGAACTTTGAATCACTGTGCAGATTTCAGGGTAATACGTATTTGATAATGTAATATCAACTCCTTAGTGTTAATTTCAGTGTGTTATTTAGCAGCTACTACTCTCAAGGCACTAATGTAATTTTACTACTGTATTATATGGTATATTTTAAATTTCTTGTGCAAATTATTTTTAACACTATGCAAATAGGTGCCCAGTAGCAATTAGTTTTTAGTTAAAGTACTTTTAGTGTAGAATTGATGGACTTCTTAGTGTTCAAGAAAAGCTTAACTATAGAAGTCCTTTACTAAAAGGAAAAAGTCCTTATTAGTTTCTGCTGGTTATAAACTAGTTGTAAAAATGTCGTATGGATGTTAATTGTGCTTCACTCATTATAAATTGAGTGCGGGATGCAGTTGGGTCTTCTTGGCTAGAGAATGTTTACTGATTGTCAAAGAATGTGGAATGACAACTTGTACATAGAAAGAAATGTGTAGTAGTGTGGAGTTTTTCACCTGACTATTCAGCATTACTGAAAGCGAAATGAAACGAGCAGAGCATAGTTACACTTTGCAAAATAGCTGTTTGATCCACAGGGAGTGTGTTTTGACCAAACTGGAATTGTGCTTCTCTTGAAGTAATTTCTTCCTCTCAGTTAATGTTTGCAACTCTCTGACAAGGTAGTGCTGCTGCCATAATGATAAATGATTTAATAATGACACTTCAGACTTGTTTACGTGCTTGAATGTGTTTGTGTGCTTTGACTGTGTTGAACAATAAGGATCTCTTCCTTCTTTTTTTCCAGCAAGACCTCATGACTTCTTTGATGCACAAACACTGGATGCTATAAGACATCGAGCCATCTGCTTTAATCTTTCAGCACATATAGAAAGTTTAGGAAAAGGCCACAGTGTTGTATTTCATAGTACTGTGAGTATTCATATTATGCATTCTATTTGTTTACCTATGTGTCTGAAAAATCTAATGCTTTAGAAAGACTTCTGGTTTCCTTTTATTGCTGTAGGCACTTAATCAGAAATAAATAATAGTGGGTGTTTTATATTGTTGATTTGTCCATTGCTGTTAGTAAATTACCTTTTAAAAATAGTGTTGGTATTTGTTCTGGCTCACAAACTGAAAGGTTTGCTGTCCAATACACTTGGGGAAATATCTAACAGCAAGTATGTGTTGCAGAAAAATGTAGCTCTACCTTCTAAATAAGAAAGCAGTTCAGATGGCATTTCCTTGGTTGTTAGTGACAGTGCTAATTTATCACTAGGAATATTTTGGCTGTAATTGAATATTTAAAGATGCTGATCTGAAGTTTGTGTTTATTTTCTTGGTTTTCCCCAGTTTAAAAGATACAATCCTGAATAAATTTCTTCTTGTACCCATTCTTTTTTTTCTTTTAATAAACTTACATCAGAATATCAGTGAATTGCTAGAAGGAGGCAAGTACCAGGTGGGGAACTGGCCTTTAGTCCTGTTTCCATACCCTATTTTGTGAATGTCAATTGTATTTGGATAGGAAAGACATCAGTATTACTTTAGAGAAGCTCAAAGCAGAGAAAAGTAGTGATTTGCGGTATAGGGGCCAGAGGTTCAAAAAGCTGTGTAACCTCAGGTTTTGTTAACCAAACAGGGAGATGTGAGCTTGTAAAAGGCAGAGACTCAGCGGAAGAGAAGAAGTAAGAGATGGGACAAAATGAGAAGGGATAGTTTTTAAATTGGCAGACTAATGCAAGATGAACTGCAGTCCAAGGAAGGAATGCTGACTGACATGTCTTCAGCTACAGTTTAATCTTAACATGATTCAAAGTCTGGAACTCTGTCTCTTTCCATAAATAAAAGATGATTTTGTGTGCATGAAACTTAATTCATACTGCTCTTCAAGACTGATGATTGTTATGAATATCTGTGGCCCGTATTAGAAATTTTTTCCAAATGATTACTCCTGAACTTTATGTACCCTGAGCTGCAGCTGCAAGTGGAGATTTGCAGGTGGTTTAGCTGTTACTGTATTTAAATCTCATTCTAGTGTTCTGGGCAAATGTGGATCTTACAATGCTGTGAGAAAGGCAGATTCTCTTCCAATTCACAGCATGCTTTAATCTGAAAGGTTATCCAGACAGACTGCTCGGTTATGGAAGCTCAACTCTGTCTTTTGGAATAATTCATAAGGAGGTGGAATTAGAGGGAGGAATGTGCTCTAAAACTGCCTCAGATGAACTTGAAGGAAGTGCTAAAAATCCTTTTAGCTTATCCGTGCATGCGTCACTCGAAATGGTGGGAGGTTGATTAGATCTGAAATTGCTTAGACCTCAGCTGTGGGAGAGGTTGTACCAGTGGGAGAACTGCTCCAAGATCGCAGCCCTGGGCTGCACTGTGCTGCACTCTTTTGCTTCCGCAGTTGTGTGGGTTTGTGCTGCTCATCATCTTTATTGATGAGACTCAGCCTAAAAGTGGCTTTAAAAAGAAAAGGCAGGCTAGAAGCAGTGCTGGGGATGTGCACTGTTACACTGAGCAGATGATAGCTCAGATGCAAACACATTTTGCATCACTTAAAGGCATTGGGGCGTTGAATTTGAATGGTGGCTGGCTAAATAGCATAATAAGTTTGTGTGGCCCACCTTAAGATGAAGAAGAAATGTGTAACTGTCATAGGCATTAATTTGAAAGGTGAAAAATGTGAAGATAATTAAATATTGGCTTGTTGTCTGAAAAGGGACATGAATGATGTAGGTTTAATTTTTTATGCATGGTAAAAATAATGCCAACACAATGCAGTATTTTACAGGACAGGTACCGTAATATAAAGAATTTCTAAGCAGCTGCCGTAGATCCCCCTCATGTCCTATGAAAAGGCACATCCTTTTATTTATATGTACCTTTTTTAACCCATCCTTTTCTTTATATATGTAGAAAGCTTTAGAATGCAGTCATTAATAAAACCTTTTTCAAGAAATCTGTTTACCATCCAGAGTTCTCCTTTGACTTGATTATGATTTTTTTTCCTGCTTGTTTTTTTTATTGGAGTCAGGTTTTTGTACTTTAATTCTCTGAATTGTTAGATGGAAAACAAAACATTTCTATTTAACCTAAAGACCAGATAATACATTGGTTAAAAGATGCAGCTTATATGTTGCACCACCCCCGCCTTTGACATGGCTTGAATTAATTCTGTAAAATATTTGAATACAGAAGTGTTGTCTGGTTTTAGCTTTTTTACCTATTTCAGTCCAGTGATTTCATGTATTGAAACGTGTTTTGAAATCTTTTCACTTTGTAACACAGTGAATGAATAGAGTGAGATGCATAGCAATTTTAGGGTGAAATTGTCTTCTTTTTCCAGAAGAGGTCAGCAGAACTCCATTTCTAATTTGAGACAACTGATGCACGTTTCCTTTAAATTTCCATTTTGTTTCTGGGACAGTGCATGAAATGTAAATGTAGGGAGAACGTTTTCAAATAAGGCTGCAGTGAGCATGCATCTCCTGGCTGAATTGTGTTTTTAAGTGAAAAAGTTAAATGGACTTCAGTTCTTTGCAGGACAATTTCAAGTCTTCAGAACATATTTATTGCAGACATTACTCCCATTTCTGCTGTAACTTTTGCAGACTTGACCATAAATCTCAGATTACGAGCATCAAAATGGCAAATAACTTTACTGATGTTTTTCTTGCAAAAATTATTGCAATTTTTCATTTGTTTGCATCATAGCTGTTTCTGTTTTATGTTGGCTGAAGGTGGTAGTCCAGCCTCAGGCTGCTACACTTGAAAACTTAATTCTCTGGAGGGTATCGTAGGTACTGGGCTACTGTGAACTGGTATGAGAAACCGTTAGAAAGGAGTTCTTATTTCTTACCTAGTGATATGTACACTTTATATAACTTTCATCAAATAAAACAGTTTCCCTTTTATAAATAAGCAGTTGAACATGAAGAACAACAGTTTTTGAGCAAAAAACAGGGAACTTGGTTTTAATTATGATTTATGTAATTATTATAGGTAATAGCTAAAAGAAAAGAAGATTCTGGAAAAATAAAACTCTTACTTCATTGGACACCTGAGGACATGTGAGTATATTGCTAGTGATATGCTACAGGATTTAGATGGGGAAGGATTTACAGCGGGGTAAATGAACTGTCACCATATTATTTTTTGCTGTTGAGTATTTGAATTCAAGTTAACATTTTGAAAATACTTTTTGAAGAGTAATTTAGAAATTTTTAAATTAATAAGCGATGTTTAATTGATTTTTTTTTTTACTTTAATTTTCAAGTCTTTGGGCTCTAATACCAGTTCAGGTAGATTTGAATCTATATTTTTAATGCATTTTGTCACTATGCACTATGCAGCCATATACATAAGAAAACTTGCCACTGAGGCAACTTTGTTTTACCCACTGATTCCTCATGATCCTGAAAATACTTTCAGGTACTGAATAATGTGCTGTTATCAGTGCAACAGTAGAACTCCATGACTCTTTGCTTGGGTACCACAGTTCAGCTGTATAATAACCACAGCTGGCCCTTTAAGGTGTCCATGTCAAACTACTGCTTCTTGGGATTCTCCCACTGTAGCTTGGAATACTTTTCCAGCGTCTTTGGCTGCTTTTTTTTAACCTCTTTCTTTTCAAAGTTTTGCTTTGTTCCAAATGAGTGGCAGGACGAAGGGACTGCCCTCGGGTAGGCTTGGGACGTATGAAGTAGTACCTATCCTCTAGGAATAACTAACCTGCTTTGTAATTGCTGAGTTCTCATCTTCGGATTCTTTTTGAAATGTTACAGATAAAGACAGTTAATTGCGTTTTAAGATAAAAAAACATTAAAAAGTGCAGTAACACCGGGAACATGAAAAATAAATAAAAATAGCAGATTTTAAACTTTAATGCAGTCAAATGAGTTTTTTGCTCATGCAGATGAATTCAGTATTAAGAATCTCTGCATTGGAGAAGACAAGTTGTTCAGAAATGTTAAGACATTCCTGATAGAATGTAAATTTGGTTGGTCAGCTCAAAGGAAAAATGTTTCATATTGCTGTTTCTTGAATCTTGGTTGAGTTAGAGAGAGGGTATATTTCGTCACTGGTGTTGGATTACTGAGAGTGCAGTAGATTGAATTTCATCTTCATTATTACAGCTAAGAACAGCAAATGCCAAGGTGTCCTGGCACATGCCATCAGTCTGTTTTTATACAGTCCGTGCACTCACACTGTAGAGAAGTGCAGTGCACTCATGGAGATGACTTTCCATCAGCCTGAATTTCAGATGGATCTGGTAGTAATGATTTAACTTTTTCTTCTGAGCAACTGTTAAAGTACCAAAGGTTATCTGTACATTACATATTTTTTCAGGAAAAATAAAAGCTACTCTTTAACCTGTTTCCTATATAAGAGGGAAATAAAATTTAAATTTCTTGTATTTTTTTTTAGAGCAGGAATTTATTCCTGATGCCAGTACTTCTTAGCTTACTGAGTTGCTGTCTTTACATATATTTCAAATAGTCTTTGCATGTGAAAGGTTTTTATTTGCCGTTTGTGTCATTTTACATCTTCAGCATATAGTTTCTACTGAAGATACCTCCCAAATGTTCTTTGTCCAAAAACTGATTTTGGCTTTATTTGAAAAAGTCTTAAAATGTTTTTCTACCTTTTATGATCCATAAGCCTTAGTGGATATATGGATTGCCTTCTGGATTGTTTCTCCCCCACTTCTTTTTCTTTTTTTCTTTTTCTTTTATCTGAAAAGTTTTGTTGGAGAAACTCCTTTTCCTGCTGGGATAGGAATTCTTGGTTTCATGTTTTGAATAGCTTGACCATAAAATTGAATTTGAGTTACAGCTCACTTTCATGGCTGCAAAATGAAGAATCAGTAAAATAAATTGCCAGAGTCTGTAGAGCTCCAATTTAGCTTTGGTCAGGGAAAGGGCTGTTACATTTAGCTAGTGTCAAGTGTTGGGTTTCTCAATTTGAAATTTATTTCAAAGAGTTAGATCTTAATTACAAATGTAAATTTTTTCCCCAACCTAAAATTAATCTTTGGCTTCTAGGACATGTAAAAAAATTTAAAAGAACCACCAAAACCCCAAAGAAAACAAAACCCCGGAAACCCCAAAAGACTTTGTGGGCTAAAAAGAATCGCAGGGGGGTTGTTGGGGTTTGGGTGGGGTTTTTTTGTTTGTGGGGTTTTTGTGCTCTTTTGGGAGTTGCCTTTTTTTTTTCTCCCAGTAGTGGAAACAAAATGGATCCCTTGTTTGTTCTGCACAGCCCTGGCAAGAAGGCAGGTTTTCAGTAAGACAGTGATGAACTCTGCAAGCCCATTGCCTCTTAATAACATGTCACCTGAAAACCTCAGCAGGACCTTAAGAGCCCAATGTACCTCTAGCAGAAGAAGCAGTAATGCAATAAGCCACTCTGAATTAGGCGTGTTTGGTGTAAAGTAATTAAAGTGCAAAATGGAGATAATTGTGTATGTTTCCAGCCCTCTTCAGTTTGACTGCAAGTGGCACTGAAGCAACAATTCATTTTAATGTGTAAAGACAAAGTTTTATTTCATCTCACAGTGAGAACTGTTATATAGCCAAAATACTTTGTGGTGATTGCCTGGATTTCCTCAGAAAAGAGTAAAATGATTAATTTCAACAAAGTTGGAGGATTTTGAGGTTGAAGCCTTTGAACTTGGAGCAAGTTAATTAGTGTAACACGAAGCTTAGTGTCTGCTTTATATCCTGTCCTTCACTTACTTCTTTTAACAGTATCAAGGAATTTTATGCCCAGTAAAATGAAGTATTTCCAAAGATGTGATTGTTTTTCCTGCTACCCATTTTCACATTAAATTGTTAAAATGGAATAGGTAGTGCCATTATCATTGTATGTATGTTTAGCATTCTTCTGGAATAGTCTAAGTTCCGTGTCACACTGAGAACTTGAAAAACTTTGAATTGTAACGTGTAAAGATTGGTTGTGTTTCCTCATTCCAGTGAAGATGGTTTTTAACCAGGGAAATGTGGACATTACTTAAAAAAACCTTCGTATGTACTAATTTACCACATAATTTTATGGTAAAAAAAAAGTTGATCTTTTTTGAATATTTTTATTTTATTTATTTATTCATAGTCTGCCTGATGTGTGGGTAAATGAAAGTGAACGACATCAGTTAAAAACTAAAGTAGTTCATTTATCAAAACTACCAAAAGATACTGCCTTGCTTCTGGACCCAAACATATACAGGTAACATCTTAATTTTGAAACTTCCTTTACTTGAATGTAGTCTTAAGCCTCACTTAACTTTTTGACGTTGGAAAATCAGGATTCCTAATGTATTATACACCAGACCAGGGAGCCTTGATACTGCAAACGTCCAGGAGTTAAGTTCTGAGGTCTTAAGTTATTTCAGAATTACTTCTTGAACTGAACTCTAGTTACTGAGAAACGGGGAATGTGTGTATTTACCAAGTGTATTTTACTTTTTTGTGCTTGGTGTACAGAAATTCTAGTAAAGGAGGTACATACAGTGGAATCCTGAAAGATCCCTTCTGTTAAGATCACATACTGGTTTGTATACCAATTTTTTTAAAGTCCAAATTTATCTTTCCATATTTTATATTCATCTGTAATACATGCAGTATTACCTTGAAATCTGTACTTGTATTCAAGTACTGTTATTTTTAATACAAGATTCTTTATATGGGGACAGAAGGGGACAGTACATGTTACTTGCCTTTAAGCTACTTTCACATTTGTGGTTTTGGGCCTTCAAATTGGCTTCTAATCCGTCTGGTTTCTAATAATTTCCTGATTTTTCCCTCCCCATCTTTGTTAGTGCACTCACAGAATTGTCAGTACCCACAGTTCTGTGTGTGTACAGTTTTTAAAGGTAATCTGAAATGCTTAATTTTTCTTAAATTTTGTATGTCCAAAGATACATATTTGTGGGCTTATGTTAAAAATTCATGAAAATGGGTCATGAAAAATAAAAAGTTTTTTGTACCATAGCAGAAGTTCAGTGTTCTGATGTTTCTTCCTTAACATCCAGTGACTGAGTGTCTAAAGGAGTAAATAGAACACTAATCTGAGGTCTTGTAATGCAATAAGCCTTTCAGTTCACCTTTAATATTCAGTGTATTTCACTAATCAAATAATGAAATCTTGATTTACAATATGAAAATAAATCCTTCTATAGCTGCTATTTTTCTAAATGTACTTAAAATACTTATCTTAGTACATGAATTATTGATGTAGATCATAAAAATGTTATGAGAAAATTGGGTTGTGTGTTTTAAAACTGCTTAACACAGTGACTGTTTTATAATCTAATTGAGGTGTTAATTTTATATCGTTTACCTTTGCAGAACTTGATAGATTAGTTTGCTTTGAAAAGAAAAAAAGTCTTTGAAACTAAAAATGTAATGATTGAGTCCTTGAAGAAAAATGAGCAAACCTTTCTATCTCTCCCAAATAAAATTGAGATCCCCACACCAAGTGTTGTACTCGATTTTGAACAGTATGGATCAGTGTGTTAGTGAAATGAGCTTTTGGAACCAACTGAGGGAGATGAAAGACATAAAATTGAAAGACCAAAACTTGGCAAGGGAAAAAGGTACTTAAAGGACTTCAGTGACAGAGATTAATATCATGCTAAAATGATGACTTTAATAGAAAGCTTGAAATAATCACCTGAAATTGTTTGCTGATATGGGATCATCAGAAATGGCTTTCAGTATTAATCAAATTAGATGAAAGTAGATTTTATATAGTCATGATTTCATAGTATATTCTAACTGGCTGAAATTTACATCTCAGGGTCTTAATGTAAATCTATACCCTCTTCTTTTACAGAACAATGCCCCAGAAGAGGTTGAAGAGGTAAAAACCAAGCAAGTGGGGACACCTGCAGTCTTAGTCACTGACAATGGATTTAGAAATAAAGTTGCACATTAGTCAAATCCCATCCTTTTTTTTTTTTTTTAGATAAATATTTATGCTTAGTGTAAACATTCTGTGAATGAAGTTGATGCTTCCGTGGAATATATATTAATATATTACTGTATATCCACATTTTCATGGAATGGTACAGTGGGAGACTGAGCAAACACTCTTCTGGCAACTTAGTGGAACAACTAAAAGGCTTTGCATGCTTGCTTTGTTAAGCTGCTTTTTTCTTTAGTGAATACAGTAGTCTATATTGATGAAAAGAAAAAGTAACCATCACCATTTACTCACAATTCCCAGGAGAACTGTTAACAAGCTACTGGGCTTCTTGTTCACGTTTTTCGAATATAACACGTGCCAGACAATAGAACAGCTACCAAGGGATTATCCTCTTGCCCTCTGAGTATGGTGGATAGTAATCATTTGTCATTTGTAATCTTGTGTCCTTTTGCAGATCCCTAAACTATGTTGGATTATGATGTTTAAACAAATGTTGATGGAATGCTTGTCTTTTCCAGTCAACTCTGAATACATATAGTACGGTTTAAAGATGTTAAAGAGTGTTGCAGTATGTCTGACCCCCTTTTCAGGAGTAGTGTAGTATGTTAATAAGATCTGCTTTTATGTGATCCGTATCAATGGACGGGTTTTGAGAAACCTCTACGTAAGCAAATAGTGTTACTGGTGATTTATTTTGCTTTTTTGACCCTTTAGGATCCCCATTCACTTGTAAAGTATACTTTATTTGGCCTAATGTTTTCTAGATGTAAAGAAAATGGTATTTTTTAAAAAAAAAATCTAGAAATTCAATCCTTTATGCACCAAAGTTGGCTTTGAAAAGGAAAGTAAAATCATTTTCTTGCTTAATAAGCAAGAAGCCGTGGATTTTTTTTAACTGACAAATAGAGATGCGTCTAACCTGTTAGTCTTTGTATGGAGACAAAAATGTTGCATATAGATAATAGGACATTGCTTGTAAATATTTCAGCAGATTTGTAATATATTTTTATATTATGAAATGTACTGTAGATGTTTTTCTAGAGGCATGAAAGTTAAAATGTATATATTACGGTAGAAATAATATTGAAGGATATTGTAATTCACTAGTGCTGCCAGAAGAATTGTTTAAAAAAAGCACCTTCCTTAACAGTAAAATAAACCTTCTTTTACATACCTAAGGGACTATATACTACTGTTAAAATCTGTTGTAAGAACAAAAATACATTGAACATCCTTCCCAGAAATCTTAGAGGGATGAATAGTACCCATAATTAATTCATGGCGCTCCTTTCTAATAGTGAACACAAAATTAGTTTTTTCCTTACTGTTGGAAGGAACTAATATGTAAAATTTGTATGGATATATGCAGTCAAACTGCAGAGTTAGTCCTCCTTGTTGGGGAGGAATTTACTACAGTGAAACTATTAACCAGCAGTTTTTACACTAAATTTTTATTAAATAGATTAAAACTTAAAGTAACCCTTTGGTTGCAGAAGTGAGCATATCCTAATGTAATACAAATGCATTCTGCATTGGTACTGACACAAGTCTTGCTTAGCTCCAGTGGGTTAAAAATGTTACTTATATACACAAAAAAAATAATCTTATCAAACGATATGAAGTGGAGATTAAAAGCACCACTAATATAAGATGTTCTGGAATGGTTGTTTAATAAGGGTATTATTCATAAAATCTGTAGTGATGTGACTTTATTTTTGAAAAAAAATGCAGTGTTTTGGTTTTTTATTTTTTTGCTTGAGCACTTCACCTACTGCTTTTTCTGTACCTATAAAGTAATCCGTAATCTTTGTTTCTTTTTTTTTGAATTTGTTATAAAATTGCCAAATAGAAGTGTTTCAGATATAGTTTGTATTTGTATTTTTTTAATTTTATTGCTTCATGAGTTTCTTGTAAGTCATTTATAATTGACAGATGATTGTAGACCTTGCCTGAGTATTTTTTCTAATAAAACAAAACAAACAAACCTCATTAGCTTCAAAATTGTAAGATTTCAATGAAGTTTTAATATAAAAACTACATTCTTTCCTCTGTAAGTTGTAACACACGTACCTTTACAAAATGGGGAATTCGTGGATTCAGGTTGTGTGTTTTTCATGTAAACTTTGACTTTTCTTGGATTTGAGACAACTATTATCTGGTGTTCTCGTGGTACAGTTTCTGGTTTGGAAGGAAAAATCAATTTAAATTCAGAACATCTGTGAAGAAATGGATACATTGGAATTAATTAAACTTTCCAGAGTGAAAAGGTGAGTGGACTTAAGACTGTTTTTCACCTTGAAGTTGCCAACGTGAGTTGCTAAGACTGTTTATACCTGACAGTTGTCTGTATTGTACAGATTACGGAATTACTTGGTGGTGCTTTGTTTCAGATGACAGTCATGTCTCTGAAAAGGTCTACTGCAGTTTTTGTGTGTCCCTGGAGGATTTCACTGTTGCTGGAGTATCAGGTACATGGAACTAGCAGAGAGTGCTGGGAGGCATTGATTGCTTTATTCTGAAAATAATCTTATCGCTGTTATTCTTGGAAAGTGTTAATGATATAATTGGCCTCTCCCCTTTTAAGTAGTTCCATGTGCTTTATTTGGGGGATGTTTGGGATGTAACGCACAGAGGTTTGTTCCTGTCTTCCTCAAGAACTTTTTTTTTTTAGATAAATTTTCCAAATATTTACAGATTGCATTCCCTCCCTGCTGGAGTGTTTGTTTTCTTCGTAGAGAAATATCAGCTCTTTGAAAGTCTCGCTTTTCAGGAGTTGCAGTGCACACAGATACCTGCTTCTAAAATAATCATTCCTTTTGGAATGTGTTGGCTTGAATTTTACAGTTTTCTAAAGCTGTATAATAGGATTTTTGAGTGAGGAGTGCTGTTTTGGGATCAAAGACCATCTCTGCCTTTAGCAGAAGGGGATGCAAATTCTTGTCTGGGAAAACTTGCTAACATTTGGACACAGCACACTGCTGATTGTTTGATACTGGATCTTACTCTGTTTACTAAAGCACTTCAGTAGAGCAGAAACAGATCAGTTCTTTTCTAATACTTACATTGCATATAATTTTCTCAAGGTACTGTGGTTTTTTTTCAGAATTTGGACAAATGGTGTAATAGGTAGCACTATATATTTCTTTACTTCTATAGTCCATTAAGTAATTATATCAGTAGTTTCCAGTTTAAAATACGCGTTAATTCTGGACTGGCTTCATTTGGGAACAGATAGATCAGTTGTGTTCAAAGCTTTGTTTTTAATAATAGAAATTCAAGTGGTGGATTTCTGTTCCTTTCAGCTTTTCAGTACAGCATATGAATTGATTATTGCAGAAAACTGGTCTTATGTAATACTTCAGTCTGATATTGATGATTTATTCTCACTTAATACTTTCCTGCCTTGACATTTGAAACTTGTGAATGAACCTATCATAAGTATTTCTGTTGTCACACTAATGTATGACGAGTACAACAGAAGAAGGAAATCATATAACAGGAAGGTTGGCTTTAAAAAAGCAGCCAAGTCTATGGCTTCTTCTGTAAGCTGTTAGGTAGACACTCTGTGAATGACTCCCATATGCACATGGCTCTGAATGAAAAATGACAGTTTGATCCCTAAAACAAGATATTCTTAACAAAACATTCCAACACCAGATGATGATCTTAACATCACGTGGATTTTCTCAGTCAAGTAAAGGTGCCCTTAAGATCTGTTAGTTATGCTACTGTTTACCTACTCCAAGCAAAGAATACTCTGGTATACTCTCTTGCTTCAACTTACAGTAAAAATTTCTGCATTATGTGGTAGTGGGGGAGAACCCCACCAGCACTACTGTTTTGAACAACACATTAAAAATACTGTAAAATTTGAAGAACATCCATTTATTCCTGCATTTTTAAGAAGGACCTTTTTTTAAAACTATGTGTTCTTGTAATTATATAATGTAAATTGAGACTAAAAGAATGAATTCTGATAATATTACAGCTGTAGTCTCCTAGTGGTTATACTGAGAAGAATTAGGTATAAATACAAGAGATTAATCTCTCAAACTATTTATGAGAAGAATTATTACAGCATTAAGGGGCTTTACTGTTGTAGTCTCTATTGTAATTTTTTTTTTTTTCATAAGGATGAACCTACATCTGACCAAAAATAAAACCTCATAGTCCTGGAAGATTTAAGATTCTTTAGCTATCTAGTCTGTCACATTTCGCTAAATATAGCTGACAAACTAGAAAACCCAAGCAGATTTATATCTGCTGTCAAATCTCAGGTTATTTCCCCGAGGGGGGGGAAAAAAGATGCTAATGTTTTGTGTTTAAAGCAGAACAATGGTTTTAGAAGACAGGAGCTGTGAATTTACTTTTTCCAGATAAGAAGCTGGTGATGAGCTTTGACCAGTGTTACAAGCTGTTATTTTTGGGGTTTGACTGGCAGTGGCAATTCTGAGTATTTATTTTCCTACTGTGTTACAGCAGCTGTCTTTACAGTGAAAAATTCTCCCAGGCTTTGTCCACGTATCTTAATTTTTATACTACAGTGTGCAGCACTGTGTACAGTAATTGGAGTTTGTATCTTCCTTCACTTTAATGAAATTTGTAGTTACCTCTTAAGGGTTTGTAATCCTTCAGATTTTGCCAGCTTGCTTGTGTACTGTCCAGTACTTTCCATGCTAATCCATTACACTCTGTGGTAGCACACAGTGACACAGGTGTGGACATGAACCAAAGTAAAGTTCCAGGTGTACCAATGTTTTTTTATATGCCCTAATTCCTGAAAACTTGTATTGCAACCTCAAAGTACTTCTATTTGTAATTGATTAAATTATTTAAGAATATTTACCAATTCTGGTATCTAGTAGCTTACTGTCCTTTTCAGGGGTGAGTGTCTGTGCACTTCGATCTCTTAATTCTTTCCTAGAGCAGAGTTAAAATCAAGATGTCTTTGATGTCACAATGCAACTTACAGTGACATAAGGAAATGTAGTTCTAAGTGTAAAGAGAATAAATTGTGCTGATTTTTTACCAAAAGTGGGCTTTTGGTTAACAACCAGCTCTGGATAAATTCAACTCTTCAGTTGTTCTTGAAGATTAATATGCTGTGATTAATGCTGCAGTATTTGTTTTATTCTAAAAATGGCCCTTTGAACTTTTCAAAATCCTCCACGGTAGTTAAGTAACAAATACTCTTAAGTAATATGATAAATCTGTTTAATTCATCCCAAATGAGAGATAATTGCTGATAGCATCCCGTGGGGTTGGCTTGCATACAGGAGATTTGAGTACTGTCTACTGGATGCTGTTCAAAACTATTGTCTAATTTTAATCTCTTTTTTTCTTGGTATTTTGCCTGTGTTTGCAGTCTCAGTGGAGGGAGGATGTGATATGCCCTCCTGTATTTACTGTGAAGAACTGCTTCTGACTTGAGACACTAGGAGCCTTCTAACTAACCAAGGGAAGCAAGGGTAAAACTTTGAGAAAAAGGCTGTTACACAGGACACAGAAGGGAGGGGAAATTGTAACAATTGTAAAAGAATACAAAATACAAGAATGAAGCTGCTCACCACCCAGTGACCAATGCCCAGCCTGTCCCTGAGCAGTGGGCTGCCACCCCCTGCCCAGTTTCCCCCAGTTTTGGTGTTCAATATGACCTTCTGTGATGTGGGACATCCTTTTGGTCTGTTGGGGTCAGCTGTCATGTCTGTGTCCCCTCCCAACATCTCGTGCACCCCCAGCCCACTCACTGGCAGGGCAGCACAAGGAGCTAAGTCCTTGACTTCGGGTAAGCACTGCTCAGCTACAACTAAACATCAGTGTGTTATCAGCATGATTGTCATCCGAAATCCAAACCAGCTCTGGACCAGCTACTAGGAAGAAAATGAACTTTATTCCAGACAAAACCAGGACATACTAGAAGTTGAATGTCCCTGTCCAGACTCGGAGATCTCCTTTTTCTCAATGTCATGGCTCAGTCGTGTTTTTTGGCTGGTTTCATCCGTGTCATGTCTAAGCTCCCATCACTCAGTAGGATTTTTGCAGGCATTTGGAGTCTGACCAGTGGCTCGTTGATTTCAGGAGGACTCCGTTACGGGTCTTTGACTTGTCTACCTCTGTTCAAATCTGTTGTCTGAAACCCAGATTGTGAAATCAGGGGGAACGGAACATGATGTTGTTCATGATTCATTTAAACCAAAATGCTCAACATGAGCCACTTCAACTTGTCTAGGCACTGAAATATATGTTTGGATTTACATAATTTCAAGGCCAAAAAATTAGTAAATTTGTTGTTTTGGGAACAAAGCCTTGGAATGTGAGATTAAAACTGCCCTTAAGCTCTAAAAGGCATTTTAAACAGTTTTAAATGCTTTGCAGCTTTTGCTTTCTAGTGATTATGAGGCAGGGGCTTGGACCCTGCTCGCTTTTTCTTTCTTCATGTCATAAATATTCTCTCCTAGAGCATGGAAAATAAGTCAATTACACTTAAAACTGTTTATTGCAGAGCAGATGTGTGCATACAGCAACTGTAGCTGAAAGCCCAAGTATTTAATTAGCAGTTGCCTGCAGCTGGATTCTTTCTTTTTAAATAAGTGGGGAGGTGGGGAAACATAAAAGGATGTCAGGAGACATTCTGCTGACAGTGAGTAAGTTCATGTGTAATTACTTATTAAAAATCTTGCTCTGCCTCCCTACTCGGAGCCATCACGTGGTGGTGCTGCCATTTCATTGTGCTGTGCAGTCAGCCGAGAATTTCGTGTCCTCACTGACCTGGTACCTGTGCTGCCTCATTCCAGTAACATTTGGTTGGGTTATATGGCCTTAAGAAAGGAGAATCGTAGGGATGGAGATTCTGTAATAATCTTGTGCTTATCTGTTAGTTTTGTTGTAGCTGTTCCCTCTACGGTTGTTGAGAGTTTGCCATGGATTTGAAGGCTGAAGGTTTCTGTTACAGTCCGAGCTGAGAGTCTGCAAATAGCTTCCTCACGGCTGGAACTGTATGAGTTTGCTTGCTCACACATTACACACATCATCTCTCAAGCTGTGACATAAGCTGCATTGGTGACATCTATGGTGATGGTTTTTTGCGTGTTTTACTTCTCACTGACTAGTTGCTAATAGCTTTTGAAATCGACAGATTAGGATAAATGTTGATTTTATGCTGGAAAAAATTTCCAAGAGCTGGTTTTGGGGTAAAAGGTGGCCTCTGTCCTAAAGTGCGTTTCTTATTCAGAAGTGAGTTACTGTGGAGGAAAGGTGCAAACAAAAGTTTTATCTTGGCCAGTGCCTCGTCTGGGTAATCTCCTACAAACTGCAGAAGTGACTCCCAGTAGTTACTGGTGTATCTATGACCTTGGACTCCTCTTCCCTTTTTTTTTTTTTTTGTTCCCTTGGCTAATATATTTGTAAATTTTAATCTTGGAAGGTATTGTCTCATTTAATAACCATTACATGCATTCCACTGGGAGCTGATTTCAGCAGTAGAGGGTATGAAGGTATTTTAAGCTGGAAGATGGTAAGTAAATATCCAAACACGCTGCCACACACTGTGCAGTTTACAGAAAGTACAGATGATGTTCCTGTCCCACCCCATTGTTCTCCGAGATGCTCTGATCCCACACGTCACGGTACATTTCCATTGTATGTCTTTTAGGATCAAATTTGATTCCATAACAATCTGTAACCAAAAGGTGGCAGCAATCTACCACTTTATGACTCCAGAAATCTAGTATATTGCTCGGTAGTGATATTACTTTGGGTGTTGCTTTTCTAAACCAGCCTCCTTATGTGCAGTTTAACCTTTGTTGATACAAGATGGATTAAAGTATTAACATTGTAACAGCTCTAGTTGGTCTGTATCTCTCAGACATTGCAGAGGAGTGTAGAAACTGCCTTATTTTTTAATGACACTGACTACTGAGAGGAAAAATACTTCAAAGTGTTTTACTTTATTATCCCGGTACTGAAAAGGTCAAACATCAAATTTTATAAAATGTTTCTGGGTAATTACAGTCACTTCTCTAATTGCCTTTTCTTTGCCAGTGATGGCCAAGATTGCCCTTGATCATTTTCCTAAAGGGGCATGACAGAAGTTTGTTTATGGAATTCTGTACTTTTTGTCCAAGGAAGTTGCATATAAGATTTAATTGTTTTGGTAATCAGATAACTGTTGGTTGGGGTTTTTTTCCTCCCCAAGTAAAAAATCAGGCAGTTTCAGGATGGTTTAGAAACAAACCAACCCAAACCAAAGAACTTTAAAGTTCCTATCAATTGCAAAACCTTTCAGTTTACTGTTCCCTTTAGGAGATCAACTAAATATGCTGCTAGAATCAACCATGCTTTCTTTTGTATCCCAGTAGTCCTTTCAGAGGAAAGTAAATTTTTTGTTCATAAAATGAATAACCAGATACAAGGCCAGGATTAAAGCAAACTTTCTAAATTCAGCGCTGCATTTGCCCTCAGAATTGTCCAACAGCAGCACTGAACTGATGGCAGCGAGGAGTACCAAACCTCCTCTGCTGGTATTTGTAGAACTTCTCTGAAGAAAACCCTTTTTCCAAAAAATGGTGTTAGTTGCTTTGCTTTCTTCTGTATTCCTTCAATGGTGTGAGGTGTCTAATGGCTTTCAATGCCCCAAAACTTTGCTGTGCATCTACTGTTTCGTAGTAACCACCTGCATAACCTTTATTCTTCAGTAAATGGAAGATGGTGAGATGTGATTCCGTTCCCAGTAAGAAGGGGAATTAGTTTGCATCGGTGTTTGTGTAGTGCAAGATAGCGCAGTGAAAACAGAGCTGTTGACATGCCCAGGGCAGTGGGTGAGTTTCCATCCTTGGAAGTGTTCCAAAAATGTGTGAATGTGGCACTTGGGGACATGGTTTAGTGGTGAACAAGGCATTGCTGGGTTAGTAGACTTGGTGATCTTATAGCTCTTCTCCAACCTTAGCTGTGCTTGTGTTTCTGTAACATAAGTGCAGTATCTCTCCTGCATATGCTTAAAGCCTGAGATTTAAGCTGGCATCTCAAAGCTGTCTTGCATGGCTGGATGAGGAAGAAAATGGCAGTGGATGAGCTGTGCCACACACACAGCCCAGGAATTATATACCCTGAGCCTTGTCTTGCACCAAGTCTTTGGGTGGTGCTCTCATGCCTTCCTTCAGTAGTTGCCTGGGAAGTGACCAGCTTCTCATCACCCTCTCTGTGGCTCTCTAGGGATTATGATAATGTCATTGTCAGGTTTCTGGTGTACCCTCATTTATAGTCATGGACTCTTTACAGTTTTAGGTGTAGATGGATACCTTGTGCACACCTGGGATATACTCTCCATTTTATAAACTCAATGATGTTGAAAATAGATTAATGACAAGTAAGACTGATGCAAAGGCCTTGATCTAGACTCAGATCTCTAAGGCAAGGACTTGCAGGGAGAAGGTGGTAAAATGGAGGTTTCTTACACAGCATCCTTTCTCTGCCTGCAGATCCAGTTCTGGATTTGATGGTGAGTAAACATGAGCTTGTGGAGTTTTTTTGGCAAACATCTCAGCTGTGTAAGGATTTGCTGAGCCAAATTCAGTGTCGCTGTTCAACTCGGTAGTCATCCAGAATGGGTGCAAAACACTGCCAAAGCAGAAGTATAGAATTTATTTACTTGTCCTGCCATGATATGAAAGGAAACGGATGATTATGAACCTAGAAATAATAATGGGAGTAAATGAGTCACTGTTGAAAATTGGATTGAAATGCTTTGGGGGACTTTTTTTTTTTTTTTTTTTCCTTCCATGTTTGTGTGAAGTAAGTTGTTTTCTAATGATCCAGGTGGTTTTGTATTCTTGGCAAGGTGCTCCTCAGAAGTTGCAGAAGAAATCGGGTTGTCCTTCAGTTGTAATCCATGCTGCAAGTTGTTTTTGCTATTTCCACAAACTGTCCAGTCAGCATCCTTGCCAAAGCATAAAGGTGCATTTGCTTTCCACGTGGTTCCCCTCCCAGCCCTGGGCAGCAGTGGCATCACCAAATAATCTTTAGGTTTTAAAACACTGGTTTTATAACTCAGGTACCTGCTTCTTGTTTATCCCTGAAGTACTTCCAATGTGAGTACTCAGGGAAATGCTGAGTAACTAAGTCATTGCTTGCATGTGTTTCACAAAGCCAAATGTGTTCTCATGGTGGGGGTGATTTGAGTCATTAATAATGTGTGTTTCCATGGTCCTTTATGTGTTTTGTATGATGTACTGGCGACTTTATAGTGAGATCTGTTTTGTTACAGTTTGCACAGCTAAAAGGAGCACATTATTCCCATTACTTTTTTCTTTTAACAAATCCACTGATTGATGTGTGATGTACACACGACAGTCTGGCAAGTGGTGCCGCATATGTCACTAGATACTGGCTGCATATTTAGGAAAGGTTCTGGCTTTCACGGAGCTTAGGAAGCTGTCTTGAAAGTACAAGTCAGTTATCGGTGTATCTTTTTTGTGCATGGTCACCATTTGTTTTCAATTATGGATAACTTTTTCCAAAGCTGGTTTCATTCCAAGCAGTGCCTAAGCATGAGGTCAGTGAGGAGAAATGATTTCTTGGGCAGGTTTTATCTTTGCAGTGGTTCATTTATCACTTCTGTAAATAAAAGATAATCTGGACTCTGCGTTCTTTTATATTCCATTGTTAAACTCCAGTCATGCCAAAGAGTAGCGATGGGCAAGATATTTTGCAGTCCTGTATAGCAAAAAAATTGCCAAGTGATAATCCCACTTTTATTCCGGATGGATGAGATGATCCATTTTGCATCCACCGTAATTACAGTTTATGAAGCAGCCAACTCAATACACAAGCTGCCATCTGCACTTCATCAGTTTCTTTTATAACAAGAAACAAAGTTTTAGCTGTCAGTGGTACAGATGATGTGTGTTTTGAGTGATTGTATATTTTAAAAGTATAAATCCAAAAGTCAACATGTCCTTCTGTTCTTGAGTGCACTTTCTTCCTCCTTCCTCCTTGGAAGATCAGTTGGCTTCAGTTTGGGGGCTTTTTTGCTGTCATACTACAAAAGAAGCTGTGCTGGGGTTTTTTCACAGAAAAGGGGCAACCACAGGAAAGGAACAGATGGTTCACAGGGAAAAAGCATGAAAGGTGCATAAAGATAAAAACATCATCCCTGTCTAGAGGCTTTTCAGGACAAATCTGGGTTGGTGATGGAATAGAGTAAAAACATTTAATACACACCCTCCATTGGAGTCTGGCAGTTTCTTCTTCATAGGGTTTTGTAACTCCAACATCTACTCCCAATTTTTCCATGTGTTTCACTGCTACTGTGGTCTCCATGTTTCCTCAGACTCCCTTCCTCTTTGGGTCAGCTGTACCGCAACTTCCCAAGACACCAGTGACCACAAAAGATTTGGAGACAAAAGACCTGTGTGTTCTGTTTCTGCACGGTTTAGTAAACTTACTGGCAGCGGTTTCTTACCTTTTCCTGTTTTGGCAATCACAGGGGCACCTCACCTAAGCATGACATGTTTGCTGAAGTTGGTAGGAAAATTTGGTCCCGAGGTCAGCATTATGAAGTAAGAATGAGGACAGGGCAGGAGTGAAGGAATATGCTGTTTACAACTTCCTTTATATCCGTAACTGCTTGAAGCTTTAATTCTGCTGATTACAGTGGATATTAAAATGTGTTTTGAAGCAGCTGTTCTATTCCAGCACGTTTTACACTCTAATAATCAGAAAGGATCCCTACTGCTTTTAAAAAGTGTTACTAAAAAGTAGCCACACAAAGTTACAGGTGTTGAAATATAACAGAGTGTGATGGGGGGTTTTGTGTGTTGATGCACAATTCGCTTCAGAAATCTATTTCAAAAATAAATTGAGACCCAACACTTCGATATTGTTCAAATGGTTTCTGCATCAGATAATTTGTCTTTATTGATTGGCATACACAGCTTTTTCCCCTCTAGTTTAATAAAATGTTTTGATGAAGGAAAACCCAAGAGGGTAGTTTTTGTTTATTGTTTGAAATGAGTTTTATCAAGGAGTGACTAGAAAAATGTAGGTGTTTTTCAAACAGAGATATAAGGTGTATCTTGTGTTACACGATATAAACTGCCTTAACTGTTCAGGTTAACCTAATCCTACCTAAGAGAATTAATGTGTAATCTCCATGCTGTGTGATGAATTTTGTTGGAACAGTAGTCTTTGAAGGTGGACCTCTTCTGCTAGTGATGCCTCTGGGTTTGAAAGAGTGAATTTTCCCAGAATTTTACACTGATGCAAGTCGTGAATTCCATGTAGTCGCTTTTCTTCAGCCAGGTGTATGTGAGAAAGGACATCACACCAGGCTGGACTTTGACTGGGATAAAGATGCCTTTGTGCTTGCATTGGTACGTGAGTTCAACTTGTATTAGTGTGTCATAGTGGTAAAACTTCTGTACAGACAAGGTCTTGTTTTCCCAGTGAAAAGTCAGCCTACAGTTCAAATGTGTTATGTCATACAATATTTCATGTTTTTCAGTCCAAATGCAGTAAACTCTTTAAAGAAGAAGGGATGTTTTTACAATCAAGGGAGGAAACAGAAAAGGGCTAGAGCCTGAAGAAATCCTTCTGATTTCTTCATCACTGAAGAAATTCCCCCTCATCATCACTGAGGGAGAAAAAGTGCCCACAAAACCACATTAAAAGGCAGTCTGTTCTGCTGATAATACCTCGTTCTGCATCTTATTTGTCCTGCTGGTCAGGGGACTCCTAATTACCTTTGTATGAACTCTTGGGTTCTGGCATGATTGTTCATTTTGCTACATTCCTGGTCTGTTTAGATAAACGACCCCAAATGACTCCTGTCTTTTGGACCTGTCCACTATTATTAGCAAGGTTCCATGAGAAATACAGGGACTGATGCATTAAGCGAGTCTTTCAGTAAACACAAGTTATCGGAAAGTCCTGTTTTAGCAGCAGAGAGTACAGCGTGTTTAGGACTGATGCTTGAGTTAGCTGTACTAGTATTTCTAAATTAACAAAGTATTCACTGTGTTAATACTGTTTTATCAGGCAGCTGCCTTCGAGGTGATTACGTGAAAGGAAAAATTCTGTAAGGTTTTTTTTGAGTGTGGGCTTTGTTTTCCAGCCCTGAGATAGTGATAGATTAATTAGTCCCAGCCTGAAGTGTGTGTGTAAATGAGAGAGAGCAGGCGCTAATGCACGAGTAAGGGTACATTAAGTAATGACCAGCAGACTGCTCCTGCTTATAGCATAGCAATAAAATATGAGGCATTAGAAATTTTGTCTGCCTGTATTAGAGGACCAAACCACAAAGTCAGATAAGGTTTGAATCCAGATTGCAAAAGAGCTAGCACAGAACTACACTTCAACATGCTGTTCTGTGATAACTGTCCCTCCCTTTCTCCCTCCAAATGATACTTGTGTTATTGTTTGCGCTGAAAGCCTATATGCAAGCAGAACACACGGCTTTTCCTCGTGTCTAGGTTCTTAAAAGGTGGCACAATGCTTAGTGCCCGAGCTACAGATCAGAAGGCCCCAGGTTTTGTTTTCTGTCCTTATGTGAGCTGGTTTGAGTACCAAAACCAGCCTTGCTGCTTGCCCATGCTGGCTACTGCCTTCTGATTCGTGTTCTGAGGGGTCAGTGGTGCTAAGAACCACTTCTGGGACCTCAGCTGTTACCATGTCTTTGTTGGTGTTGGAGCCTAAGTTCTGTTGTGAAAACGTTGGGTTATTTTTTTTTCCCCCTCCCGTTTCAAGATTCACTGGTTTGCAAAATAGAGCTTCAGTTCTGACTGTACCCAGGAGTTTGGTGCTTGGCAGAACTACATTAGTAACATGTTCTGCTTACCTTGTGTGTGTGCCAGGTGGTGTAGTTGTGTTCATGGCATATCTACCTGATCACAGAGCTGGTACAGTGTCAGACTTCATGTCCTTAATGGAAATTCCTTACAGAATATCCTCAAACAGCTGAACTTGCCATTCTGTTTACTGCCTTCTCCTTGGTTACTTGTCCAAGTGCACAGATTTAAAAGACTGAATATTCAACAAATATTTATTATCCCCTTTCAGCTGATTCTCTCCCTTTTTTAGTCTGGTTCAAAGGAATTTCTGCAGTCAGGGTAAGTGGGTTTTGAACATGTAGACACAGTAATCGTACCTACAGACAATTCATACAGCTGACTTGCCTTTTGTGCACCTGACCTTATGGCAAACATCAGGCTCTAATGTTGTAGATAAAATAGGAAGACCTAGTAAAGGATACTACATGAAAGGGACAAAATAGGAGACTATGGTTACATGTCACTTCAATGTCTTTGAAGTCGAGCTAAACTGAGGAGAGTGTTTTCAGGGAGATGGGTTTCATCATCCTCCAATGAAATGACATTATTCATTATTTAAGCTGAAAATCAGATGAGCTGTAGTATGCTATTGGGATTTCCAAAACAATCATAAATCCTTAAAACTGCTAACAAATAAAGCTGAGTCCGGGTCTCTTAAGCTTCACTGTGTAATATAGGATAGTTGATAGACTGGAGAACAGGGTATTCTATATATTCTGTATTGATTCACATATAATACTAAACATGTATCATTTATACATGTGCATATACTGTGCTTATCAGTGCTGTTTCAGATTTTTGGTTGATAGCATTCTACTTATGTCATAATATGGATAAATTAGGAAAAAACAATGGGAAATTAAAAAAGCACAGTTAAAAACTGCACACTGTAGAAGAGTTAGCTGTGCTACAAAGGAAAAACAAATCTGGCATGTTTGACTTTCATATTCCTTATTATGGGTTTGGGGCTTTTTTGATGTGGTTTGGTTTGTTGGTTTGGTTTTCTTTTGTTTTGGGTTATTTTGTTGTTGATTTGGTTTTGGTTCGGGTTTTTTTTGGTTTTGTTTTTTGTTAGTTTGTTTTTTGGTTTGGGTTTTTTTTTTTAATTTTTGTTGGTTTTTTTTAAAGACTGTAATTTAGAGTAGACATCTTATGTACTACTGGTGCTGTTGGGACAGGTCTCTTCCTAACTATGATAAAATTAAAGGCAACAGTGTAAAATGGTGGTTTCAGAATTGATGGTCTACAGCTGCCCAATTTGTTGTGAAGTCTCTTGCATGAAAACCTCATTTACTGAAGTTTTTCTTTCTTCATCTGTCTGCTTAGTTGCTTTAGTAGAGCCACAAGATGCATTTCTGTGTCAGGCTGCTCAACACCATCCTAGGTGTAATGCTTACTGGTTAGAGTCCATGTTTTCCCTGATTTCTCTGTTTTCAATGCTGAAGTGTAAACCCCTCGTTCTATGAGAAATAGCAAGATTAATGCTTTTAATTTAATGAGATGTCTTGTATAGAAAGTGCTTATTCTTCTAATGGAGTACCAAAAGTTTGATGTATATGTTTGGGGGGTTTTTTATTGAGGGCAGATGAACTCCAAATGAAAGAGCATGAAATGAAAGTCCTGATCTTTCTGTGGTAAAACTTATGTGAAGAGGGGTCCCAGCGACCAAATTTCCTTCAGCTTCATCGGTGATGTTTTATGTAAGCTGTTGAATGATGAAATTTTATTAATTGCAGCTGATATGCTTGTAACCAGATATTTTTTGGAATTTGTGTGGAAGAAAGGCTGAGACTTGATCTGAAATGAGGCCTTTGGATACATCAGCATCTGTCAAAACGCAAGGATCTTCGTAGGATTGCGGCGGGTGTGGAAGGCAAGAAGTGCACCTGCCAAAGGGGATGTGGAAGTGAGATCCACCAGAATTATCTCTGGTAGATAATAAGATTAAGCATCTGAAAGAAACAGTAGTGATGAACAGACAAGATTGCTTCCAGACCAGTGGCACAGGTGAAAAGCTGTAATTGTCAGTCTCGTGGCACTTGGTCTCACATGAGTTAATGTAAGAGAGAAGTTGTATGTAACCCTGAGAGCTGCTCTTAAAAATCCAACTAAATTTGCAAGTCAAGCTCTGAACATTTAATCTGTTGTTCTAGTTTTACTTTATCCCTCTTCTGCAAAGCACTGAGATTTGGGGTTGTTTTGTGCTGTTACAGTTTTTAGCTGTGGACTCTGGTAGTGGGAGGTGAGCCTCCAGCCCTACAGAGGTAAATATGCTTCAGTGAGCTTTGTACTTAAAACTGAAAGAAGGATGTTACCAATTTTGTTCCTAAAACAGTGTCTGATTTGTTTATTTTTAAATGTATTGCCAGTTATAGGTGAGGCATCAGTGGAGAACTTGAGGGTTTAGGGCTCTGGTTATGTTCTAGGCTTTGGGAATGGGATGTGGTACAGCTTCCAAAAAGAATTACGTGCAACTCTAGGCAAAGCTCTTTAGGTGTGAGTGTTTGTTCTTAAGTGATTTAGGGATGGTCTGACTTTGTTCTGTCCTATTGCAGGTGTAGGTTATTCCAAGGAGAATTACAAGCCTTGTTCAAATGGTGGTGGGGAAATGTGAAAGCAGCCTGAGCATGAGGTAAAAGAACGGGATCACTGCAGCTTTTGGCATTTTCCCTCAGCAACAGCTTTTTTTCTGGAACGTGTGTCAGTAGGAGAAAGAAGGGGTCTCTTGGAATTCTGTTTTTCTTTTATGGAGTATGTCAGGTGTTTGACACTTGCAAACCTGGAGCAATTGAGATTCTCTAGTGGGGAGCAGGAGACTGTCCTGGCCAATATTATCATAGGCTTGGATGTTTCAAAAAACACAGGGGGGAAGTGCCAAAAAGAATCAAAATGCAATGGGATTGTCCTACTTGCCTGAAGCAAGTTTAAATTTAAATGTGTTCTTTCATTCAGCTCCTTCCTTGAGTACTTCACTTGCTTTCACTCTCACTGATGTTCTGTTTCTTTTTCCTATCTTTTTGGGAACTGCATCAGTTTTCATGAGTATGATTTAGTGCTTTCCACTGTCATAAAAGAGAGGCTGGTTTACAAATTGGACCACCCAAGTGTGGACTGTTCTGTCAGAGAGGATGGTGCGGGAGGTCTGGGCTTGCTGCTTTTATTTATTTATTTATGTATGGATTTGGAGGTGAGTATAGTTCCCAGGAGATTGCTAAAGCTCTGTGGAATGGGGAGTTTATTTCAATTTACCTCCAGCTAATGGATGCAAGCCCAAGAGCTTCAGTTGCTTTTGATCCAACTGTGACTCCAGTTGTTTTTCTTTCAGTCTAGGAATTTTTTTTTAAAGCGGCTCCGTGACAATGGTACCTCTGTTTCATTCTAACAGGACATGCCAGTAATTCCATTCTTCAGATGCACAAAAGAGACTTTTTAAGAAAAGTAGAAGTCAGTGTAGGTGTGCAGAAACCCCAACTCCAGTGCCATTGTGGTCTTCTGAATGCTGACATCCTTAGAAGTGCACTTTTCTCCCTGAGCTTCTGTTCAGGATCTGTGACCTTTATTGAGTTTGACCTCAACACTCTTGAAAACAAGCTGGAGAGTCTCTCATCTGCTGCTGTTTGTTTCATCCTTAAACTTTTGTTTTGTTTTTGTTTTTGTTTTGTTTTCTTTTTTTTTTCTAAATTTCACTTGTTCCAGAATATCAGGGGGGCACAGAGAGTGAGACACTATATATACTGGTGACTAGTAGGGTGGGTGTAAGTCCACCCAACTTAAACTCTATTCATTGTGCAGAGGTTGTCATAACCCTAGTCACAGGACATCCCTCTTGTCTCAGAAAAGGAAGCATCTGTAAGAAGCAGTCACTCTGGTTAGTTAGTAAACTGTACCCAAAAATTGGTGCTGTAAGGCTCAGGACAACATATCTGGTAGCAATCAGGTTCCACCAAGGCTCGTGTAAGATCAGAAGAGAACCTCAACCAAACCCTTACACTCATTGTGCACCACCTCCCAGGCTAACCAGCAGTTTGGACATTGGTTCCTCTGCTGAAAGAAAAGGAGCTCATTCCTGTTTGTGCTGACGCAGTGTCTAGAGAAAAGGCAGGTATTTGCAAAACAGAGCTGCAATGAATGATGATGACTCCAACTGTGGCCATAGCAGTCATCTGGAGAGCAACCACCCAACTAAATATTGACATTTGCTGTGCTTTCTAAGCCATAGGGTATTTGCACAGACATGGTGTATGTCCTATGGGAAACCCTACTCCTGTAACAATGACTGAAAACCAGGTGGGTCATGCTACGGTGTCTGGAATTTCACAAGACTCGTAAGTTTTGTCACCTAAAATACTCCCCTGATAACAGCTGGGGCTGTAAGGGAAGGATTATAAAGGAAGAAAGACAGTTGAAAATAAAGGAGGATTCTTCTAGGGACAGAGCTCTTACTAGTTTGATGAATGAGATGATTCCCTCATTGAATAACTTGAGGGCAGTACTGAAAGCATTGCCTCTGCTGTCAGGTGTTGGTCCTCAGAAGGACACAGAATAAAGTATTTTACCTCTCACTCTCCTGGTGAGGAGTGGCCACTCATCCTTTTTTCTCTTCTCTTTGCTCCCTGGATAGCAGTCTCTTCCCAAAGGCAGTATGTTTAGTGTGGGATGTTTGAGAAGCCTGTGCCAGGTCTGATTTGGAAACATTACCTGTTCTCCTTCACATAGGAAGAAGTTTTGGTATTTATATCCAACTACCTTCTTTTTCCGTACTTTGGAGCAGTCTGATTCCATTCTCTCTGCTTTTTCAAGATGTTATCCTTAAAACTGGCAATCTTGCTTCATTTCAGAGAGATATTCCACAGGAGGAGATTATAGGCATACAAGCACATATATGCTTAAATTTATACGTGTATGTCTGACTGAAGATACATGTACAGGGATAACTGTGTGTTACGTATCCTCAGGACTGGTTTTTTTAACTCTGAGCTTGCAGGAAAGGCAGGTACTTTTACAATGGCACAGCTGACACTTACCAGAGAGCAAAATTATTACCACATAGGTGTCCATTTGCACAGATGCAGGTAGTTAGCAGCATATTGCACTACGAAACCAAGCAAGCTGAATTTGTGTTCTCACCTGTTCACATCTTAAGTGGTGTCTAGGTTGAGAAGACACTTCTCTCACCTCTTATAGCTCCTTCTCTGTTCGTTCACCAGATATCCTCCCAAAAAAAACCAGTATGTGGGGAGGAGCAGGAGGAGGAAACAATGCATAATTGGACCCTGACTCTCCAAAAGTCAGTAAGAATTTGCCCAGACCTGAGCTGTAGGAACCACCTTGCTGAAACTATGATTTAGAAATGTCCTCAGGAATCTGCAAAGAGCTAGTAACATGTTCTGAGCTGTGATGGAATTGCACAGTTTTTCTTTTCTCAAAATGGGAACCAAAAAAAATCAGTAACAATGGTTTATTCCCATTACAGCCATTGTCTAAAGTGGTACTCTCAGCTGTGACTGTAACAATCTGGTCTTTGCTAAGCTTAGTAATCCATCTGCTTTTCAGTCCTTAGGATTTGTAAGTAGAAGAACTTGGACTTAGTCTGATTATTCTTTTCCAAACTGTCTTGTTAGTCAGTTAGCATAAGGACAACCTGGTGGTCCTTGTGGCATTAGATGGTGCCACGTAATATGGCACCTCAGCACTGCTGGTGTCTAAAATGGAGTTGACTTTTGTGACCATAATGCCTTTCAGAACATTATGGGATGCCAACTGGAAAGCTTGTTCACTGTTGAAGCTCTTGAAGCTTCTGTGAAGATACTTTGGTCTTTTGTCTAATGCATCTGAAGTACAGTTCCTCAGCAAGTTCTGGTATGCAGCCACTGAAACTAGGGCTACTGTCAGTGGACACTCTTTGGGACATTCATGTTCTTGGTGACTTGTGAAACCCACTCCATCAGACTGGGATGGTGTTCTTGGTGCACTTCTGGGAAGGACTGATATCAGATATGTAGACCGGTTACGTTGAGCTTCTCTGTGGAATTACGCAACCTGAGCTGCTGGGTCAGATAATACATCTAGATTATTGCATCTCTATCTCCATTTAACTTTGCAAGGTTCCCCTCATGCTGAGGGGACCTGTGGGGTCTGTGTTGATGTATCACTGAAGGAGGAACAAGTTACCTTGTTGTAAATGGTGACAGTTTGAGAAGTTTTTGCTGTGGATCCCAAAACGTGCCTCTGTTCTTGGACTTCCAGGCACTCTGAACAGCCCCCCCACCATTCTGGGCTTCCCCTGTGAGAGGGACAAACATCAGTAGTGAGATCTATGCTGACTGGTTCCTCAGTGTTATTACTGGTAAGCTAAGTGACCTTTCTTTACTCTTCAAACACTTTGGGCATCATGTGCATTTTGATTTCAGAGTGTTGGCGTTCAGAGACAATAGTATCTTTTATGGGGTCCATAGGATTTACTGAGGTTGTTGCAACTGGCTTGCAAAGCTGCTGTTATCCTGTTTCTCAGATATTTCTGGGATCACTGTCTTAGCATTAAGCATAGTCACCAGCTGAGTTAGAAATTGGTAACACCTGAGTACACAGAAGGCAGGGAAACGATGAAATGGAAGAAAATGTCGAGGTCCCGATCCTTCTTAGTCTAGGATGTAAGCCAGTTTCAATGGGGGTCTTGTTTGGTGAGTGAGGTGCTTACAGGATCAAGTCCTGGGCTGTCCAAGAGCATGTGCAAACCTTTGAAGGAGTACTGTTTCAGGCTGTTCTGTTCCAGAGTAACAACATGTTGTGTGATTGTACTCCAGGCACCGATGGGAGTGTGCATTACAAGGGTAAAACTGCCTGTAGCACTTGGGGTGAGTACCTAGGCCTGCAGTGTGTGAGGCAGAGCAAACATCCCTTTTGTCCAAGCAAAACATGTCAATCAATTTAAACTTTTTTTAAAATAAAATTATCCCTTTTCTTCACATGGTCTTCTATGCAGGAGTTCAGAGCAGCGGTGTTGGCTGGAGACACTGAGGCTGCACAGTGCACAAGCCATGGCATAAAGCGATGTGTTCACTGAAGTTTGGGGAGCAATGGAGGCAGTAAGTAGAAAGCTTTGTTAGGACTATGAATCTAAACCCTGGGGCAGGCTGGTGGCTCTGCTACAGCCCTGGAATCACCTGGTGGATGCTTTGGGCAGTGTGGTGTGATCAGCTTTCCTTTGCTCTCCTCAGAGGACTGTGTGAGGAGATGGGTGCTGGCCACAGCTCAGCGTGATCGCACACTCCTGCTTTCAGCCACCTGGGCCTGGCCCAGATCAGTGGTGCTGGTTCCAGGTCTATCTGCAGGGCCCGAAATGCATAAACCCGAAATCGGTTGATTTGTTAATGTCCTCAGACCTTTAGTCTAATTCTGCTCCAATCTTTTGGCAATTGTAGAGCAACTGGAAATATTGGAGAAGAGCTGCTCTTCTCATGACAAACAAGGCTGCACAAAGATTAGTTATGTCAGTGTCATTAACTTTGTTCCCTAGAATCAAAAGGACAGCAGACAGATCTGTTTTGCCTGTTGGTTAAATTGCCCCATCTTGTCAGGCTCAGGGCTTGGAATTCCCTGTCATGCCCAAGTGTCCATGTCTCTTGGGCACTTCACAAGTTCCCATGTCTTAGCAGGATCAAACCCTTGCTTTCTGATGAGGGGAAAACAGAGCTTCACTTGAGACCAGTGGGGATGATAGTTGTTTGTTATCGTGTGCTTTATTTGAGTGGTCTCTCCACTGGCAACAGCTCTGAATCAGACCCTCTTGGAGCCTCAGTGAGATGCACCTGCTGTGCGAGTAGGTGCCAGAAATACTCTTTGGACTGAAGGGAATTTCACTTTGGGTGAAACTACATGATATGTGTATTCTCTGGCAATAAAACCCCACAGTTAATCAGCCTTTCCCTCCCCCTGTGGTTACAGCGGGTGGATGTTTGGCAACAGGCTGTGTTTTACACGCCCCTGAATTTCAGCCCTGACCCCTGTAAGTTAGTGGGAGCTACAGCACTTTGGGATTGAGTTGTTATTGTCTAGCTGGACACATTGATTGGTTTTTCTTGGACTCTTAATCAACTGCAATGTTCGATGTGTAGATGAGTTAAGTTTGCTTTGAAAAAATAGATGTTTTGAATTACCTATTATCTTGTACAAAGTGAAACTATTTGCCCAACCCCATGGTTGCCTTAGAGACTTGTTGCAAACAACAGATAGAAGCGTGAGCTTAATATGAGGAATGTCCAAAGGACAAGTATGTGAGTGTTGAAAACAGAAAATTGAAACATCATTGCAACATCTGTCAGAGTGGGAGACTATTTTAAATATTTCAGTTTTATTGTGTACTGGTTACAGGCCTCTGGAACCTTAGGTCAGCACCTGGCATTTGTATTTCTTCATGAAAGCCTTTGAGTATTTCAGTCAACATTTAATCCATCTCTTCCTCTCTGAGCCCCAAACTGTCTTGTTTGAAGGCATGAAAAATCAGCTTGTTTCAGACAACATGGAAAAGAATTGATTCTTAGGATTTGGGAAATAGAAACTCAACCCCTGGAGTTCTGTCTTGGGTTTTACATGAAATCATGGGTTCTGTAGGATTTGCCTGCTGTAAAGGCTTCTGCATTTATCATTGTTTTAGTAGTTTATTATTAGCATGTAAAAATTAAAGGTCAGAGTTGTTGCTAAGCTTTCATTTATGAAACAGTTAAAGGTGGTTGTCTAGTATTTTCTAGATGTTTATAGAAACACAGTTTGTTATATAGGCTTATAAGCCAAACATTGAAACATCCGTGAATCGTTTGATACTGCACATTGCAAGCAGAATATTAGTGGGTACAGCAATAATCTGTGGTCAGCTTAGGAACCCAGTCCTTTAATAAACTTGCCCAGCTGAAGTTTTATGTTCGTGCATTTCCCTCCTCATATATCTCAACTGCTTCTAGAGAGAATTCCCAACAGAAGCTGGGATCTGCTGCCATGAATCTATTGAAGGGGAGCCTTAGGTGCTTCATCCCTTTTGTTGTGCATACATCTATAGGCAGTGGAAAAGAACAGTTTGCAAGGTCTGTGTTTTCTCAAATGCTTAAATAAGAAATAAATTATGACCTTCAGTTTGTATGGGAGAGGGCTACCTTGCAGTAACAGAGATAATGGTAGTTAAATTCAATTTAGCTCTATTTTTTTGAAAGGTACCAGAAAGAAGTTGGTTTGGTGGTTTCCTTTTTTTTTTGGGGGGGGGTGTGTGTTTGTTTGGGGTGGTGTTGTTGTTGTTTTGGTTTTTGTTTTGTTTTTGGGTGGGGTTTTTTGTTGTTGTTTGTTTTGGTTTTGGTTTTTTTTCCAAAGCTGTACTTTGTATAGCATCCAAACTTCTGCTTATTTGACTGTGTATGCAAAAGGTCTATCTTTCTGCTGGGCTCTGTGTTTAAAACAGTTGTAGTAGCTGTTACTCTCCACCTAATGAGAACTGAGGTTTTTAATCAAATTTAATTCTGCAGGCTTTTGAAAGCAGGAGGAACCTTATCTTCAGGCAGATCTGGATGGCATTTTTGAAGCCCATCTACAACCCTGTTGAGCCCAGCAAAAGAGAAGCTGTGGGCAGACCACCAGTAAGTACAGGACTAGCAGGCTGCCCCTTCCAAGCAGAACCTGGGAAAACTTAGAATTCCAAAAATAAAATAAAAAAAAATCATATCACGGTGGGGATGGTTTGGGCAAAACCTGTGAAAGTGGCTTATCCAGCCAAAATTCCTGTTTCACAGAAAAGGTGCACAGCTGAAGCTCCCTAATTTCAGGATCATCACGTGATTACAGTAGCTCAACTTCTTACATACCACGCTCCTCCTCTTCTATCCCTACAGAACTTGATGGCCTAATTTCATGTTGTCTGCCTTGTTTTCCTGTCTTTCATTCCGTTATAAGTGTAGGTTACATTTCATGACAAAAAGTTTCTGGGCTTCACTGAGGGAGGAAATCACTAGTTTGACTTGTATCTCAAGACAACTAATTGATACCTGTGGAAGAATTTCACAGATACTGATGAATATTCTGGTTTGTGAGCTTAAAGGCTTTTGAGAGTAATTCACATGATGAATAATTGGTGCCAAACAACAGAAGCACAAATAGGACTTTTCTTCCAAGCAATTTTATTTTTCTGAGCTTTTCTATGTGTCTTAGGGGGAGTGATCTGGTTATTGTTATATGACATGCTAAACCTTCAAAATGAAATAAAGGTTTGTTGTGTTGTCAAGGCATCCAGTCAGTAGCTAGGAAATGAGAGCAAACAAAATCAAGTTCTAGAGACAGGAAGTTTTTGTAACTGCAGAGGCCTATTTACACTTGAGGCTCTATCCTTGTGCTAAAAGGCATAAGTTTGCTTTTTATTGCGTCATTGTGGCTGGAAAATTCTGATTTCTTGTTGGCACACAAACCATTCAGGTTTTCAAAGGAAATTTTGTCTTCCCTCTGCAAATAATGGCTTTGCCCTTGTAGATAAGAATTGAGGTACATCTGACTTTGCCTAGCTCTGATCCACTTGATTTCAATAGGGATTTCCCACATAGTGCGTGTCCTGATATAATCACCATCAAGGCTTGACATTGCAGCAGGGCAGGGAAAATGTTTTCCAATGCGACTTGGGTAATACATGGTCTAGAATGAGTAGAAGTCTGAGGTGTTACTTCAGTGCAAGTGCAATTTCATCAAGTTTTGCTGTGTATGAAATACTGGCCAGTCTGCCAGCATGCAGACTGTGTGGTTGTGTACATCTTGTGTAAGGTTTTACATGCAGCTTTGTTCGGAATTGTTCAGTGGACACCATCAACCATTGTTTTAAACTGCTTCATAATAATGCTCCTGATCACTTAGAATCATAGAATGGTTTGGGTTGGGAGAGACCTTAAAGATCATCCAGTTCCAACCTCTTGCCATAGACAAGGGCACTTTTCACTAGACCAGGTTGCTCCAAACCTCATCCAATCTGGCCTTGAACACTGCCAGGGATGGGGCATCCACAGCTTCTCTGGAAACTTTTGCCAGGGTCTCACTACCCTCACAGGGAAGAATTTCTTCCTAATATCTAAACCTACTCTCTGTTTGAAACTATTCCCCATTGTCCCATCACTGGGATGTCCCATGCCCTGGCAAAAACTCCTTCTCCAGCTTTCTCATTCCTTCTTGAGAATACCATGAAAGCATGCAAGTACAGTATTGATTGGCATTCACTGAGAAGTACAAAAGTAATAATAATATCTGGGGAAAGATTAAAACCTTTGACAATTAGATTTAAAAGTGATGAGGCAAGATAAATTTTAGCTGGACAGCAGAGAAACTCGGAGAATTGTATGTTAAAGAGCAGGTAAAAGCTTTGGTTAAACATCTGATTGGATCAGTGACTTACTAGGGAGACAGTATGTGTATGTACAGACTGGAAGAGAATAATCTGGACTGAGTTTATTTTGTATATCTAACCTAAATTTCCCCTCTTTCAGTTTAAACCCATTGCCCCTTGTCCTATCACTACAGCTCCTGATGAGTCCCTCTCTGGCTTCCTTGTAGGCCCCTTCAGGTTGCTATGGGGTGTCCACACAACCTTCTCTTCTCCAGGCTGAACAGCCCCAACACTCTGTCTTCAGAGGGGAGGTGCTCCAGTCCCCTTACCAACTTTGTGGTCCTTGTGCATTTATATCCTGCTCTTTCAATAAACCAATGGCACTTTTCTATTTTTGTTGTCTCATGCCGGTGCATCCTCAGCTTCTGGTACCTGATGTGTGAGATTTGGGAATGGCAGGGAAGGTGCAGCATGCTGCAGCTGTAGGGTGGGATGGGATTCCTTTGGGTTTAGCTCCATAGTGCAAGACTAAATCCATCATGCAAGGGGATGGCAAGTAAATGAGCTCCTGTTTTGTGTGACTCAATGTGTGGAGCTGCTTTTCTTGCAGGAACTCCTAAGTCTTGAGCATGATGAGACTGTGTGGTGCCTGATGCACAGGTAAGGTTCAAAAAAGTGGATCACTGGTTTCATGAATACCATTACAATCAACTCTTCCCTGATAACGAGTTAGAATTCAGTGAATTACTGTAAAGATGCAGAACTGTTGTTTTGAGAGTCAAAGTAATTTAGCCAAATGCGTAACTGCTGCACTGGGGAAAAAAAAAAAAAGGAGCAAAACAAATATATGTCTGGTCCAGTCTGTTTCCTGCTGCTTTCCAGATGCAATGTTTTCCTTTAGGATACTTGCCTTGAAAATCTTTGACATGTGCACACCTTCTTTCTTTTTCTTTTTTTTGCATAAACAGTGAACATGTTACCTAATTACCTAAATTAAAAAACAAACAAACAAACAAAAAAACAACAACCAACCTCACTATAAGTAGTGTGAAAGAATTTTGTATGCTCGTGTGCCTTGTTTCTTGAGAGAGAGAGAGAAAATAAGACCACCTGGTAAGTGAGCTTTTAAAAGCATTAAATTCAAGCATCTCTCTATGTGTGTGGTCATAGATAATATCCTTTAAAAGCTACATGGGTCTCTGTATGTATATATGTAAGGAAGAAAAAAAACGACATTCAAGTCAGGAAAACTTCATAAATCCAGCTGTAGTGTTAATCTGATACCGTGTGTTTTTTGCACTTGAAACCATAAGCCGAGAGTATGCTGTGACACGAAAAGAAATGCAAAGGTAGCACCACGCTGTTAGGAATCCTTAAATTTTTTTTGGTCTTAATTTGAATCACCCACTGAATTACAGGATGTTCATAGGAACAAAACCCAAAAAACTACCACCCATCATAATCTCCAACCCATCTACTCCCTGAAGCACAGCTGAAAACCCATGTCTAGCACTGGGAATCCCCAAGTGAGCGATGGGAGGAGCACACGCAACACAGCACGGCCAACGTGTGGGACACAAGGCATCAGCCAGGGAACGTGAGTTTCATGCTCATAACCAGGGACTGAGACTGGACAACTGGTTAGACTGGAACAGTGGACTCTGTCTCTGATGATTTATGGGATGGCAGCCCCCAGGAAGTTTTTTCTGTAAGACTGCCTCTGCATTCCTTGGAAAGACTTAAGGCCATGTTTGTCTCCGGCACACTGTTGGATCTGAGTTGTCCATAAATGTGCCTGTCTTTTCTGCATCCCTATGAATGCAGAATGTATGAATGAATTGCAGTGAGCATTCATATACAGTAAAAATTCATAAATGGGAGACTAGCTGAATAAAGAGAGGGAGAAATATGAATGGATCAAACAGCTAAATACTGCATTAAAAAAAAAAAAAGGAAAGTTTGATTCAACCTTAGGGAAGAAGAGAGCAATGAACTAGAGATTTTGCACAGTTCCTTAGTTTGCTGTTCACAGAAAATTGCATGGTTACCCGAGCAAATGCCACATCAGATGAATTATTTGTGATCTACGTGACATCTCCTTCAGCACAGCACACGTGCGTGTCCCAGTCACGTGGGCTCATCCCTGCTCAGATGTGTTTGTTTTTGGAGTAGATGCAAGAAGCACAGGGCTGATTCTTACCACTATGTGAATTTAAAGCTATACCACTCCCCCCTTTCCCTGCCTCTGGAGTCTTTTATGTGCAAGGAGAATTACTCAGTCACTGTATCCTATTTTCTTTCTCCTTCTCTTCTCTACTTCTCTGCTCCTGTTTTCTCTAGGATCCATTCTTCCAGAATCTCTGTTTGGTTAACAAATTATAAAATCCTTAGAGTGCTCAGATGTTTCTATTCATACCTAGTGACCTTTTCATTCATCTCTTTTATCCCCTGCTCAGCCAAGTCACTCTAGACTCTTGGTGCCTTGCTCTATAATGCATTTTATTGCCCATCGGGCATAGGGGTGATATTGTTCCTGCTTTTACAAGGATAACAGTCCCTATCCCAAAACTTATGTAAGTCTTTCTGTATTCAGACATGGTATAGGATATAGCTTGCCTGTAAATGTTTCATTACAGGTTTTTTTAGACTTTTCAAAATTGTGTCATTCATTTAGAGTGGCTTATGTCCCTCCAGGTTTGTGCTGGAGCTGTTGGAATCTCGGCTTTTTCCTGACTGAATTGTTACAGTGTACTTTCTGTTGCTGGCTTCTTCCCACCTCTGCTCAGAGGGGTGGCACTGGCAGAAGGTTTCTCCCCCAGCCTTGAGCCTCTGCAGGTTTGAAAAGAAATCTTTCCACAGCTTCCCATTCCCTTCCCATGTTAGTAACCCCACTTCTCCAGGGACCCTGCTTCTGCCTCTGCTCCCAGACCAAGGGTGGTGAGCCTTTGATGGAAGGCTTTGATCTGTACCTGCAACAATCAAACACTGAGTTCAAAATGGAAGATGGTGATGTGCATTGGGGAGGATGTGCAGAAAAAAGAAGTGTGGGACCATGAGATTACAGTGCTTGACTTTTCCTGGTGTACTTTGGTAAGTGTCACCCTGACAGACTTAGGGTCGAGGGATCACCTGAGTGAAAGTGGGATTTGCTGCTGTTTTCTGAGTCGCCACCTGGCAACTTTCATGTGTCCTTTTTGTTTTCCATCATAATGCACATTCAACATGATTCTTTTTTATCTGAAACTGCTCCTGACTTTCTTGCATCCACTGCATTGTATTGTCCTTAAAACAACTACCAGCTGACTAAGCTGTGTTTAAAACAGTGAAGTACAGACAATATATTCCATCTGTCCTGTAATTGAATAGATCAACAGGAAAAAGTAAGTAAAATAGGTACAGAGCAAGGATATTTACTTTCCAACACTTGCTTGGCATCTAAGGCAAAAACACTCATAGAACTGTGGATGTGCGGTTGTTTTTTATTCAGACAGTGATTTCCCAGTAAATTTTTGCTAGATCTCTTAACTGGATTTTCCCCATAAAACTACGTCTCAAATTTATTCCTCCAAACATGACCTGCCAGCTCTGATGTATGTGAGCTGGAGCTACCTGACTCACTTCAAACCCGGATGGCCCTAAATCAACAGAGACATCTTACATCAGCAGCTAAGTGCTGCTAAGGGGCTACTTAAACTGCCAGCTCATAAATCAAGTTATTTTTGGAACAACTCCCTGAATGGTGCAGCTCCTAATTAAGTGAATTCAAGCGAATCTTTTATATTTTTCAGCTGAGAGAGTGGTGATGATGCACAGATTAGACATAGCAAGTCCAGCTTAGCATTGGGCAGATGGTAAAATGGGAATGCAGAATGGGTAATAGGGAGAAGCCAGTGTCACAGTGATAGATGAGGCTGTTCCCTTCTGGGGGGGGGAAAAAAACCCCAACTTATTTCTGCTTTTTCTAAATCAGTGTAAATATTCACCCTAAGATTCTAAATCAAATTTAGAATCCTATGAGGCAGGAGCAGTGACAATGCAAAGCTGCCAGATGTCTGTGTAAAGAGGTGTAAAGCAGAATGTCTTTGAGGGACCTTATGCCACTCAGCTTGCTGGGTTGGACTGCACCAGCAACAGGGATGACAAACTGCACTGAGAATGAACGTAGTAGTACCTGGAAAAACCTCACTCACCAATGAGCTAGAATAGATTGATCATGTATAAGCAAGAGCAAGAAAACCAGAAACCCACAAAAACCCAGGCAGCACAAGATCAAAGACATAATCACAAAATTAGAACAAGGAACAGAACATGTCAACCTTGACAGTCCAGGCTAAGTCACGAAGACTATGACAAGTTCTGAGTTTGATACATCACATAATCTTTGATTTCTGTTTCCTGGGCCTCATAAGAGCAAAGAGGTCTCTCTCAGGTAGACTTTGGGAAGAATTTTAACCTGACCCTGTTTACAGAAGCTGTTTAATCCCTGTATGAATCTGCTGAAGATGAACCTATGCAATACCTCCCTCTTCTCTGCCCCCACAACAAGCTTCGCTGCTGACCGTGTGTCTGGTCCTTTTCCTGGGCTGTGGACTCCAGAGTCTGAAAACTGCAGGTTCTGAAGTAACTGCGATACCGTTCCTATCTTTTCACTGCAGAAAAATACCTTGACTATGGGAGCTGAGCAGATAAATCCTTAGGAATGATGTGGTTGGAGAGCAAGACAGTAGGATTGGCAAAATGTACTTTTTAACTGTAGCCTGGAAAGCTTCAGAGATCCCAACAGCCCTTTGGAAAACAAGAAGTGGACCCAAAAGCTCTATCTGTGCCTGACCTCATCCATCCTGAGCCCAGAGGCTTGGTTCAGCATCCTTGTGCCTGGCAGCTGGCCTGTCATGTGGGCTCTGCTGGTGGTCTGGGCTTGTGCTCTGAAAAGCAGTCATTTCTTGAAAAAAAGCTTTGTCTCCCCTCTGCCAATGTCTTGCCACTCCCTGACCCAGCCTTACCCAATTTCTCAGTAGAAAATTATTCAAATCAACAACAGTACTTTAATTGCCTGCAGATCCATTGAAGGAAACTTGTTAAATGTTGTCTTGAGGGATTCTCATCTGGTTATCTTTCCTCCAAGCGTGTGAAGGGCACAACCATGGTGTCACAATGGACAGATATTGTCAAACATCAATCAAAGATTTCAACAGAAGTTGTGTGTATCAATTCACCATGGAGCTTAAAATGCAGAGTGAAAGTAATAATTACAATGACATTTATAAAGCAGTGAGCAATTGTAATTTGACACAGATAAAACCCTTGTCTGACATGAGTGTTTAGCACATGAACATTGTAAATTTGCCTAAGGTATTTAGGTATATAAGCACTGCTGTCTTCCAGCAGCCCCTGAATGCTCCAGACATTTCTGAAAACAGGGCTCAGCTTCTCCTGTCACTTCTGTGCTCTGAAAATGTTACTTGCTTCTTAAAAGAGCTTTTGGAGCAGGCACTAAGTCACACCTGAATGTTGTACAAGCTACTTGAAGATGCAGAATGTTGATAAGTTCTCTGTTGTCGTGAGTCAAATATTCTGAGACAACAAGAAAAATACCAGATGTGTTAGTTTTCCATGAGACTTCCAAGGGATAAGATTATTATGCTGTAAAGATAACAATACTGATAGCTTGCTTATTTTGATAATGCAATGCAAACACATTATTTACAGGTATCTTAAAATTTTACAAGTAGGTACTATTCAAGTTCACTGTATATATTACATCAATACACTGTTTAGCTTTCCAAATGACTTGTGGAAGTCTGGGTAGTCCTATCCAGTCAACTTTAATAAAAATACTATTAGAAAAAAAATCTCTTTTCTCAACAGAAAAAAAAATCTTGATAGGCCATGGATCTTAATGTGGATCAGAAAAGGAAGACGGGGGGAAAAATGCTCTGCTCTTGGAGAGAAGGTGGAACCAACAAAAGAAATGATGGAATCTGAGTTTTCTTTGGGGTAGTCCAATGGATTCCAAGGAAATGACTTAGAGTGCAGGTACCTTGTGTGTCTGAGCTGTCTAAGCCTTATAGGTGCCTGCCCTGCCTGAGAGCATAAAGAGCAGAATTGTCAAACTACCCTTGAGTTCGTTCTTATAAGCTGTTGCTGCGAGGCAAAGTCACTTGCTGGGTCTCTTATGTGTTGTCCTGTTCCAATAACGTTGTTGTGAGTTTGTGCTGTTACAATAATTAACTGTGAAAGGAGGGAAGCACACGAACAAACCAGCACTGAAGCTGAAACTGCTGCTGAAGGCAGTGATAAGAAGATGTTGTCATACCTCCAGAAAAATCCTCCCTGCAAAGATGCACGAGTTGGAATGTTTGCCAAGGGTAGGCAAGGAAAGGTTGATATGCAGAGGAGTGACAGGCAGTGAGAAACAACACACTCAAATCGTGCTATTTCTCCAGGACACTGACAAAGGAAGTGGCAGAGTCTAACATCACAAGAGAAGCAGAGCTTAAAAATGTGAGAAAGCTGTAGCTGAAGACCAGGTAACTGTAAAGGACAGAAGCATATGAAGGCAAAATAAGTGATAGTTACTGACTTAAATGAAGCAAGTGATGAGGAAGTCTGTGGTACCAAAGAGGACTGTGGCAAACACTCGTGTGATTTTACACAGCTTTCCTGAGAACACTCAAGTTCGAAGGCAAAATTAGTCTCAGCCTGGAAGACCATAAATTGCATAAATTTCTTCTGTACAAGCATCAAAGATGCCATCAAACAGAAGGGAGAGGAAAGCCAGGCATACACTCACAGGTTTTCTTTAGAAACTCTACCATAATCCGCAGAGGAATGTTGTAAAGTGTGATGTGCCAAGAAAAACAGCACAAAGGTCTGATGTTATTCTTAATTATCAGCTTGAACAATTGATCCATTGTAGGTGTTAGCATCAAACTTGAATGTGTTCTCGCACCTCCAGTAAATAGCATTGTTATTGACTTCATTATGAGGAAACTCACTGACACACACACTGAGTAATTACATGCCTTGATAACAAGATACTAGAATAATTGCATGCAGTTTGTCTATCTCTTTGATGTGACAGTTCTGTCACGAACAAGTAAACACGAGAAAACTATCTAAAAAAAGAGGGAGTTGGTCATCTTTTTTTTTTTTTTTTCCAGAGAAGAGCCCTGCAAATAAATTTAATGAGAAATCAGAAACTAAACTCTAGAAGACAAAGACAGAATAAAATGACTCAATTTACATGTCTTGGCAGTCATATCCTCATGAAAACATTAGAAGCTGGCTAAGGCAGCCCTGCATTTGGCAGCTTAAGATTTGTTTTTGGGAAATCTGAAGTTTAAAGTGAATCACTGAGACTTCAGTGTTCAATTTTAATAAACGTATTTGAAAGTTGTAGATCTTCTAAAAGTGCAGAAGGAGATCTAAAAACTGAATTGCTACAATAAATTTCTAAGAAATACAGGGATTCAGTGACTGTCAACAGCCCTTTAGCTTGGAAGAAGCTTTTAGGAGAAGTGGTTGGAAAAGTTAAGATACTGTGTTGACAAAGAGTGTCTACTTGAAGGCATAAGTAATTTAGTAATTACCAAATTGCCAAAAGACATCAAGGAACCTAGAATCCATCCAGAGTTACTATTCAGAAAGTGGGAGAAATGCTCTCCAGGACACTAAAGGAAAGGCTCAATATGGACTGGCTTGGTGAACACTTCTTCACGGATCGTGATATCTAATGCACTGAATTTTAAAGCTGGTGAACACATAGTTATCTAAATTTACAGTGATTCTTGGCATGTCCTTTTAAAAAATATACCCAAAACTTTTATGGGAACAAAATTCTGTTCCGTGCTTCTCTGATATCCTAGGAACTGAAGATCAGATGTGTAAGTAAAAGCTTTCTCTTTGCTTTAAATAAACCACCCGTTCCGTGTATAGCACACAATGCTGCTTATCTGTGAGCACTCTCAGTGCCTTGTCTGAGGGATGGGGATGACATTTTGCTAGAAAATTTGGCAGGTTCTGAAGGGAACTTTTTAGAATAACTTCAGTTTGCACATCATTGAACTTCACTTCTGCCAGTGAGGCCTCAATTCTTTTCAGTTGTGACTGAGCAAATGAGGCTCATCTTACATCTGTGAAATGCCAGTTTGGGGTATAAAGAATTGTGTATTATAGACGTGGGTTGTTTCTGCCAGGTATGGAAAGAGAAGATTCATTGCAAGTGGAGGCTTTTTTCTTGCTAAAAGGTATAAGCTCTTGTCTAGGCTCCCTGTCTTAATGACCAAGACAGCACATATGGTGCCTTCCTTCCTATGCTGCTTTTCTCTGTAGTAAATCAACCTTAATGCTGGTACCAGTGCTCTGGGGTTTTATTTTAAATCTAATTGTCCTCCTCTACATCTGTTTTTATATAACTAGAGTTGTTTGAATTAAACCAGTTGCCTTACAGCTGGAACAGTATCTTAATTCATGACTGGATTTGTACTGGCATATCCAAATTAAAATTTCTGAAGAAACTTATAAAAGGATAAATGACTGGGTCTGTCCTGTCCTCCTGTCCTCCTCTCCTCTCTTTACTATTTCCCCTCCCTCACCCCTCCCCACTCCCTGCCTTCCCCAGAGACAGGACATGATTTTTTTTCCCCCCAATTATGGCCTCTTTTAAGAAATAAATGTGTAGGAGCTGCAGATAGGTTGGTGGAGGGGAAACTGTCAGTGGATTATTGAATATGATAGACAAAGGACTCCCAAACAAGAACTAGCTGTAGGGGAAACTGAGCCAGCAGTGAAGGCTGGATAGGATGTTACTCAGGAAATCTGTTACTAAAAACCTAGACCAAGAAGGATAAGAATTGGGTAAAATACAAGAAGGATGCTGAATTAATGCCTTGCACTTCATTTATGTGTCTGGAGATGCCTAGAAATAAACCAGAAAGGCAGTGCAGAACTGGACAAAAGGACTTTCAAATAGTGGAGAATTGACTTCAGGCTGGTGGTCCCAACACATCACAAAAATAATGACTCCTCCTCTGCTTGTGGATGCATCTTTTGGCTTTCCTTTTGTCAGAATCGTCCCTCCCTGCAGCTCAACTTCCAAAACAGCCCAGGGATTGTAGCAAGAACTCCATAGGAACTTGTCCCAGTTATTGTGTATTCCCTCCCTCATGCAGTTTGTGTTATTGCTCCTGGCTGAGCTGACATCTCCTCTCACCCCTCAGCTACACTGTGTACTGTTATCCCACAAAGCCAGCATTGCCCAGTGTTTCCAAAGAACAGCTCTTCACTTTCAAAGGGTGCATTAAATCTTCTCATACAACTCTGTTTCTCCAACCCCAGCTATCTGACAAAATGGAGAAAAACCTCAAACTCCAGCAGAACAACATCCAGTCCCAGCTGCAATATTCTCATCTTCTCCTGGCTTCTACAGACAAGCTTAAAATTTTCCAGAATTTAGTGAAGTACATGGCAGAAATCTTAGGCATTCTCTAGAAGGTTGTCCAAGAAAAACATGAAAACTCTTGGAAATGTTGTGCTTGTCAACACGAGCAGTGTAACCATGCCCATCTGGCATACACCTGTATAGACCTTGACTATGTCCAAAAAAAGCAGAGAGAAGACATCAAACTCCTGCAAAAGCTTTTTTTAACATGTTTTTTTGCTCCTGTGCCTGACTGCAGCGCTTGAGGGAATCAAGTAGAAGATCCACTCTTAATGCATTCTGTGGGCTGAAGACACCTTGGAGGATTTTGTACGAAAGTGTTTATCCTGCATTTTTTTAAATTTTGGTGATGGATTAGCTGATAATGTTTTTGTTAGAAAATCTACCTGTGTAACTCAGTAAAGATTGCTAAATGAGCTACAGCTCCAATCAAGTTGTCTCCCTGCCTTATGTGTCTCTAGGTTACACTAAACATAGCTGGCACTCCAACATATGCAGTGACTTTTTATGGATGCCATCCTGATTTTAGCATTCTGAAATCCTCTGAGTGATCCATGTAACAACTGAGGACATCTGTCTGAGATTGTCTTCATCAATGGTGTATGTGGTGCTTTCTACATCATAACATGCTCTCGGGCAAGTTCTGCAGGCTTCTGTGTCATGATTCCTTAGAAAACCAAACCAAAGCAACAGAAAACTTGTGACAAGGAGCATATTTTAGTGTGATGCTAAACACGTAACCAGCCACTAATATTCACAGATTTAACATGGCAGAACACCAAAAGGCACCCTGTGCTTTGGATGAGGCTTCTCACAAGCATTAGGTTTGCTGACAACACTAGAGTAATTTTGAACTATTTTTCCATTCTACTGTTCTTGAGGTCTGAGGAAGATTTCATAATGAAATTCTCTCAGATCTATTCTTTGCTTTTGTAAATGTCAGATAAATCTGCACAGCTTAGTATCCTTGCAAACATTTGGCTTTTCCTCTCCTCCTTTTTTTCCTTTCCCCCCCCTCCTTTTTATTATTCTTTTCACAGGAGGAATCTAGCTATCGTCAGTGTTTGAACCTGTTGATGGAGGTTCTTTTAAAGCTCAGAGGTCTGTCTTTCATTTCTGATGCTTTCAGAGAAGCAAAGGGCCTGGAGACACACCTGATTGCAAGTGTTTTGCATTGTTTACTGTTTCACATGTTGGATGATGGCTTCAGCCACATTCCCTACATTTTATCCTTGTTATGGTTTATGTATCTGAAAGATGTGAGGTGTTTGCTTTACTGTTCTAATCCAACCAGTTAACCTTCTTTAGTGACTCAATGCTCTAGAGGGAAAACTCATCTAAACAACCTTCTAGTTCAGGATCTCTGAACCACGTGGAAGCCTTGCTCATGCATAAGTATATCTTAAAAACCTGAAGCCCATGGCTGGTCTACAAAGTTTTCTCCTCCCTTTCTGATGGATTAATTAGCCATACAGGTGGATAATTGCATGATAGTGCAAGTAACTAATAAACAAGAGGTGACAACCCCTCACTTTGTCAGGATCCCTTCTGCATTCTGCCTCAAGGTATTTCAGTACCTATGCACGTTTCTTTTAATTGGTATGAAGTATTCAGGCAGTCCTAAAGACTTAGTTATCAAGGGTCTTGTGGACAAAGAAGATTCCCTGAAACAGAACCGCTTGAAATAGAGGAGCTGTGACCCCATGTGCTGTGTGGGGGATGGCTTTTTCTTTTGTACATTATAATTGTGGTACATATTGAATTCTGAGAATTCTAATAAAGTAAGGCTGAGATTTCTCCATCTTGAGACAGATAGTCCTGGTATTTTGCTCTGCTGGTAGTTACAAACTAATTGATGGCTTCACACACCTTACCAGATAATGGCTTTCGGAACAATGAGAAAATCCACTACCTGGTCCCTTGTTCTAGTTTTATAGCAAATTAGTTTTTGCTGGACTGAAGGACTAATAAGAGTCCTGTACTTTTTCAGAGGTTCATGGAATTATAGAATGAATCATAAAATCACAGAATGGTTTGGGTTTAAAAGGACCTTGAGGATCACCTCTTTCCACCCCCCATGCTATGGGCACAGACACCTTCTGCTAGAGGTTGCTCAAAGCTACACCCAACCTGGCCTTGAACACTTGAGAGATGGGGCATCCACAACTTCTCTGGGCAACCCTAATGCCAGTGCCTCACCACCCTCACAGGGAAGAATTGCTTCCTAATATCTAAACCTACTCTCTTTCAGTTTGAAGCTATTCCCCGTTGTCCTATCACTGGGATGTCCCATGCCCGGGCAAAAACTCCTTCTCCAGCTTTCTCATTCCTTCTTGAGAATACCATGAAAGCATGCAAGTACAGTATTGATTGGCATTCACTGAGAAGTACAAAAGTAATAATATCTGGGGAAAGATTAAAACCTTTGACAATTAGATTTAAAAGTGATGAGACAAGATAAATTTTAGCTGGACAGCAGAGAAACTCGGAGAATTGTATGTTAAAGAGCAGGTAAAAGCTTTGGTTAAACATCTGATTGGATCAGTGACTTACTAGGGAGACAGTATGTGTATGTACAGACTGGAAGAGAAAAATCTGGACTGAGTTAAGAGGGTTCACGCTATTATTACTCTTTTTCAGTCTTTTGTATGTGTATGGTATTTCTGTTGTTGGGAAGACAGGAGCTGAACTTTGGTGATCCTTGTAAGTCCCTTCCAACTCGGGATATTCTGTGATTTGATAAAGTATTTGATGAAGTATTATATTATGTAACACATTAGGTATCAAGAAAGAAGAACTCCAGTAAGATGACTGCACAGCTTTGGAAGATTGCTACTAGATGCTTAATGTTTTGGAAATACTTACCCTGTGAAGTTGTAATCAGCATTTATTTGGTGAATGGTTTCCATTCTTCGTGAGGCACAAGCTTGGATTGCTCTTACCAGTTACTGAGCTTAGGGGATCTCTAGTCTCATCCTAATCAGACACATGTTTTAGAGAACTTAATTTTACGTATTTCTGAGAGGTTTGAAGAAAGGAGACGCAGAGCCTTATATGGCCAATTCAAAAAAGATACACTTTGAGAGAACACTAAAATTAGAGTGGAAGACACAAAGATGCCAGTATCTGAAAGGGATAAAATAAATGGGATTCATCAATGACAGAAATTAAACCCAAAGAAAGGATTGGGAAAATTACTTTGAACTGAAAAATCTTTGGGAGAGAGGCTGTTTTTATTGTTTGCTGAGCCTGGCACAATGTGAACCTGTTACAGCAGCTCTTCAGTGCTCCTGTATCACAAGTGAAGTAAGAATAGTAGCTACAGACAAAAAAGGGCTCTGGCAGACTGTCACTGTAGATAAGAGCATGTGGGATAATGTAATGACAGTGGTCAAATAGGTAAATATTAAAACTGATTTACTGTAAGCAATGCAAACGTGGAGTTTGGGTTATGGAAACATGATTTGCTACTTGAAGACAAGGTTAAGTCCTCTGCATTGGTGGGATGTGGGTGAGCTGGTTGATTAAGAGGATTGTTTTCCCTGTCCTGGTGTTCAGGGGTAAACTGAAGGGGTTTGATGGGTTAGTAAAATGGCTCTCTGGAAGAATCCTATATCTGCAATAGCTGCAAGATACCATGGAGGAAAATATATCTACCATTCTGTAGAGAAACACCTGCCTGATGTGGTTTTTCAGATCTTCTCATGATTTGTGCCGTTTCACATATGACCAGTTCCCTCAACATGCTGTGTGGCACAGCTCTGTAAGAGCAAGGTGTTTTTGCACTTAAAAAAAATTATCCCATTTTGAACATAAATCTGCTAATCTGGATGATATTAACATTCAGAAACAAGGAGGAGGTGATAATAGTCAATGTTATGATTGCTTCTTTCAAGAAAACGTCCAAATTTTGGTAGAGCCAGACAATCTGGAGCAGGGTTAATTTTTAAAGCTCTCATGGTATGTGTGCTCAGCTTTGAAAAGTGGAAAATTGAAGCTCTTGCTGGTCATCCAGCTGCTCTCTATGGGCTCCTCTGTGTATGCTTTACTCTTCAGTTCATTAGGGCATTTAATCTCAGGGTTTTTTTCATTGTCAGCCTTAGAAATAATCCCGTTACTCATTGCTTCCCATAGTATTCCTGTCTGTGAAGGACTGGGACACTGAGAAGCAGCAATGCCAGTGTTTGAATGCTGATTGAGAAAAGCTGATGAGATAAAGGAGATGTTCCTAGAGATGATTTTTCTTTTCTTTCTACTAGCATCCACAATTTTAAACAGAACTTTTTTTCTGAGTTCCAGCATAGCTGACCAGGCAGATTCCTTGGGGATATCCTGGTCATAGGCTCTGGGCAGGACAACTTAGTATTGTCTGCAGACAGTCTGAGAGGTTTGTCTATAATTCGGGAAGAAGCAGCAGCATGAGGAGTTGTGATCAGTGCTTTCTTTTCTTTGGCTCCTGCTGGGCCTAGTTAAGTTATTAGTACTTTCTTCAGAGGAATGAGACTCCTGCAAGGTCCCCTCTGTGCCCTGCTTTCAGTCCGCAGACCTGGCCTGGAATTAGTGGTTTGCCTTCACACTGCTTGCACACTGGAGTTGTTACAGCTGTGAGCAATTGCAGTTGGCCCTGGCAGCCAGGGCAGCGCTATTCTTCACGGCTGAAACGAACAGAGATCCTTTAAAAAACTTGAGAGGGATCTCTGAGGTCAGCTCTGAGGAGTTGTTTGTCCTGACTGCGAAAATAACTCGATTGTAAAAAAACATTTGTGACACTTTCAACTCTATCAGGCAGTCTGTGTTGTCAAGATTATTTTGAAAGATAGAGGATAGGCCGGGGATAGAAATATGCTTATTTTTTAAACAAGCTGAGATTAGAGCAAGCGTTTTCAGTTTTGCAAATCAAAGAAGCCTGGGACTTGCGTCTTTGGAGACCCCAAAGGCCAGGTCTGTCAGCCAGAAATAAAACTTGCTAGATAAGACAGCATAGTGACACACTGAATCCCCGTCCCTTGGTGACACGGTCCTGCTGTGCTGAACTGCCTGAGATCTGCGCCATTGATGGCTCCCCCCTGGGAGAAGCATGACCTTCCATGGCCTGTCATGGAAGGATGACAGATGGACTGTGCAAACAGCTCCATCTCCAGAGCCACGAGCTCATGCTCGTGGCTCTGGAGATGGAGCTGTTTGCACAGTCCCTGTTTGGTTTTGTTGGGTTTGTTTTCCAACGGCTGCTTCGTTTTGTCCAGTGCCGCTCACCCCTTTCTTCTCACCTTTGGAGAATTTTACCATGTTTTTCAGACTTTGGCCGATGGAGCCTTGGCCAGTCCCCTCTTCTAGGGAAGGGAGAAAGGAAGAGGAGAGTAAAAGCAACCAACAACAACCGCTGTTGATTCTGGCTTTGTTAGTGTAAATGCCACTGTGCTACAAAAAAAGAAAATCTAAGCATGCAGCCTAGATATCTGGCTTAGAAATCTGTGGTGGTGATTGAGTTTCTGAGGGTTTTTTTCCTATTTCCTTTTTTTTCCTTTTTTTTCCTTTTTTTCTTAATTTTATTTTTTTTTCCTCTTTTGATGATGGTTCAATTAAAGAACTTTTTTGACCAAATTTGGAGAGAATTGGGTTAAGGTTTTTGAAGAATGCCTTTCTGCTCCAGCTCTCAGTGAAATCCATCCAAATATATGAAACGAAAGGGTTGTTGATACAATTTCTTTGGAAGCTGTGTTGTATTTTCTCCATGTTTCAGGCTGTGTCCTTGAAACTTGATTTTTTGCCTGTTGCTCTTTTCACTGAGCCTGAATCCAAAGCAACAAAAATTAAGAAAAAAAGAAGAAGAAGGAAAAAAAAAAACCAAAACCAACAAAAATATAGGAACTTCTGTGTCTATTTTCATTTCTCTTCTGTGGCTCCCATAAAAACACTCTGCCAAGATTTCCTGTGAGCACTCTGTGCCTGGACAGCTGTAAGGGTAAGCTGAGGCAGGGAAGTACTGTTAACAGAACTGCTCAGAAGTCCTTTGTGGGATCAATAATTGTGGGAACTGATCCCAGTTTGACTGTTCCAAGCTCCATGTCCCTCAACAAGCTGCAGGATTTCCTTTCAAGCTTAATAACAAGTTGAAACAACAATTCCTCAGGTTCTACCTAAATTTTTGGCACTTTGGCTCGAAAGTTGGTCAGCTCCTTTTTATCTCATTGGTGGTAACACCACCTCAGTCTTCTTACACTTCTTTCTGCCTTTTATGGAAAAATCCTTCAGCTGCAATAAAGTGGGCCTTTTTTCTTCCCTCTTGCTGTTCTCGTAAGCCTCTTCTGAGACATCTCAAGCATCAGTGCTTAAAGTCTCTCATAAACTAGAACAATAGTGGCCTTCCCTGTGTGTTTCCTTCTTGCCACTCGTATTGGCAAGTCCTTGTTGCCAAGATCAGTCTTTAAAGTCAGTCCTGCATGTTACCAATCTCTCCATCTGACATTTTGTTCCATAGACAGTTTGCTGTGGTTTGTCATTATATTCTGCGTATCCTTGACTTCATGAATAATTGCATGCCATAAACATTACTACTAGAATAGTTTTGACAGTCTTCCATAAGAATACTCGACTGGGTCTCCAATATGCCTTCCCATAACATAAGAAGTTATTTATTAGAGATAACTGATTCGAATACTCTCTTTAAGAGTGGTCTGATTTTCTTTCTGTTGCTTCTTTTTTT
>VXAY01007493.1:539943-701134 GCA_013399855.1 Oxyruncus cristatus | reverse complement strand
TTTTTTTTTTTTTTTTTTTTTTTTTTTTTTTTTTTTTTTTTATGGTTTCGACAGTTTTGGAAATCGGCAATGCTTAGACTTAGTAAAATTTCTTAATAGTAAAGGATTCCCTATGTCTTTATGGTTCTGTTTTTGCTTTGTCTTTAGTGTGGTATATTCTTGATCTGCATTTCTATTTTGAGGTTGGTTTAGGGTTTTTTTCCAGTTTAGAGTTGTTTGAATTTTTTTGGTAAACTTACATGTGTGGGGTGGGGGGTTTTTTTGAGGGTCAGAGGGGTTTGTTTGTTGGATTTGTTTTTGAGGAATTAGGTTTCCCACACAGACGGGTAGAGGAGTTTTTCACATTTTCCATTAAAAAGACTGTTCCTGGGGAACAATAATCTCTCAGGTATTGCTTTAAGCAGTCATGGTATGACATCTGTGGTTGACTTTAGTCAACCTGTGTCACTGCACAGACTGCCAGAGTGGCTCCTGAATGGTCAGACTGGGAAGTTTTCTTAAAAGCCTTTTTGATGACTGAAGCCAGTTTTAGCTTACAGTGTAACTTGTACTTTTATGTGTGTTCTACAAATCCCACTTTTCATGCGTAGTGAAATAATATTTACAGTTATCTACATTCACAGTAGTATGATGCTTTGGTGTTAACACCTTGGCTTAGACGTAGTTGCCGAATGCTGTTCCTCAACATGTTGCATGTGTCCTTAGCTTTCAAGATTTCAATAATTTGAAATAATGATTTTTTAAATCAGACTGGAAATGCATCATGATGTTGTATGTATCATCCATGATAACGACTCACTGTCTAACAAAAAACACCACCTTGACAGGGGGCCTCTTTCAAGGATTCTTGGCCACTGCAGGAGACTCCAGGTTAGGATTTAAAGGTGACAATTAGATTAAGTTGCTTCCAACTGAATCCAGAATGGACTAGAACAACAAAATATAGATTGTTTCCTGACAACAGTTTAAAATCTAAATCCATATATTTTCCATCCCCTCATGCTGAATAGAAGTTGTGAACAGCAAAACAAATGAGTTTTAAGGGCTGTTAGTAAAAGGCTAGAGAGCTTTTGTGTGAGCACAAATAAACCTAATTAACTCACTGTAGGGAGCAGAAATGACTTTGTGCTTGTGTCACAAGCACAAAATCTGGCCAGCATCCCTGTTTCAGCCCCAGACACAATCTCCTACACCACGAGAGTACACTTAATTTCTTTGGGTGCACCTAGATCCAGTTTTAGGTGAATAAAGAGTGGTGGATTTTCCAAAGTTTTCTGTTGATTGTATTAATGTCTGGTTACAGATGATTGTGCTTAATCATCCAGGTTTGAAGCTGCTAATCTTAATTGGTGATCACATGTGTCAGGCATTATTGTGATGTCATAAAATTATGTAGTTCATGTAGCCACAATCATAAGAGGGCTGCCTTGAACTGGGTAACATGGAATTTATTTTAAGTCAAGCTCAGCCTTATCTGGTTGGGCCAAAAAGCTTTAAAACTCAATAATCTTCCATGACTAAGTAGGAAAAAGCTGCTCTTGCACTCCATTGATTACTACCTGCTGCAATGGGAAGAGGCAGGAAAATAAAAATGGTGGGAATTCCATCTGCTGTGATAAAACTACTCGTGGTTTATAGCAGCACAGTGTTTGTTGACAATGAGGAGGAAAAGCTTTAGAGATGGGATAACATTTCTTCCACGTGTTGTTAAACAGGGTGTGGGCTTTGCTTAACAAGGCTCTGTTCTCTACAGCACTTATTTGTGGGAAGAGAAATGTATTCAGAGGAAAAACTTTTGAAAAAAAAATAGGAGTGCTTTGTTGTGGTGCTGTCAGCAATCTCGTTACTACTGCTGGAGTGACTATTTGCTGTGATTCTTCACTGAAAAGCACGTTTTCTGGAATTTTACGTGGCATCTGCAGAAAATGCCCAAAGGCATAATGGACGAGATGCCCAGAACTAATTGTCTGCGACATGGAGGGGAGTTTATGGTGCTTCTATTTTGAATGAGTAACTCCAATTACTTGAGGACATTTTTAAAGCAGTGGCATATTTGATAGAGGGAGGGGGAAAACCCAAACACAGCTTGTCAATGGAATCTGTTGATGCTGGCGTTCAGTGCTGTAGATATTAATAGTGGGATAATAATACTTGCAATTCATTTAGCTTGAAAAACAAAAGCGGCCAGAGTAAGGCCAAGGTTTAGAATAATGAGTCTCCAAAGGTAGGTTCCTCACTCAATTTTTATTTGCTTAATAAGGACGATTGCTTTTTAAAAGTGTCAAGTACTCACCAACTGCTATTAATACCAGCAGAATTAGTAGCAAAGGAAATAATTAAGAATGGTGGCATAATCATTAAGTTGATTTTGTGTAAGGTAATCTGTGCATGTGGTCAGAAACAAGCCAAGTATTCAGTCTGTGGGTCCTGGCCCAAACAAGCCTACTCTCTGATGTAAAATAATATCAAAAACCAGAATTGTGTGTTAGAGACAGGAAGGTAACAGGGCTAGTAGAAGAAAGATCCTGTTGTCAGCTCAGGGAGGTGTGTGTTTCTCTGGTGGATTTGATGTGGTATTTTGGCTGTCCTTGTTCCTACGGGCAGCATGGAAAGCAAACGTTGAGGGATAAGGTCGCTTGGCAGGTGGACTTGGCCTGTGCGCCCTGTGCAGAAGGGGCAGCATGGAAGGTGACACTGAGGCACCTGTGTGCCTTTGAAGGAGGAGGCAGGAGACACGGGCAGATTGGAACACACATGGCCAGTGTGATGGGAGCTCAAAATGTAGGCTTGCTGTGCAGGGGACTGAATTAGTGTCAGATGACATCATATGCAATTACTGATTATATTTAGAATATGTGGTAATATGTTCTGAGACCTTCCATATGTTAATTATGCAAGCTTCCATGTATGTCTACAGGAAGCTTGTGAAGTCAAAGCAAGCCAAGGTAGGGAAAATATTTTCTCTATATGAACTTTAAACATAGTTCTGCAAGAAGGTAACATGCCACAACCAAATTTATTTTTAGTTTAAAGTTGGTTGTCTTTAATGTATGCAAGATTTGCATACTTGAGCATTCAGGCTTAGTTGATATTTTGGGACATGAAGGTATTTGCTGCATCGTTATTAAATGTGCTTTTGTGGAAAAGTAGAGAGCAAATATTTCTAATGCATTACATTATAAAATTAATTTTAAGGCTCAAAGATCTCTGTGGAATCTGCTAGCCAATGTTAAAAATATTGACTCTGAAATACCTTAAAAACTTACTATATGTGGATGAGCTAAAAAATCCCACAAACAACCCCCCTTCACACAACAAAAACCCCCAAACCAAGACCGAAAAAAGCTCTTGGAAGTTTACATTTTATGTGTAAGATCTCTTCCTATTCTTCTGACCATCCTTATGGTGATCTCAGCAGCCTAATACCAAATACTTGAAAATGTGACTGTTCATGCTGTTAAGAAGATTGTGCAGATGAATAGCCTGGAACCTTAAACTAAGGCAAAGGGAAGATTAAGTTAATTAAAAGCACATTATTAGTCTAGGCTGAAGTGGGACTGGGGTAGGCTACCTACAGAAATTTCCTTCTACCTTTAAAAAATCCTAATCTATTTTACTGCCAGTAATGCATGGGTTTCAGCTGAGCATCTGTGGGACAAAGTAAATAATTTTTTTTTTAATAGAAAATCCTTGTCTTTTACAGAAAATCTAGTGAAAAACTGACTTTTCTGAAAAGACTGAACAGTTTTGCCTGTGTACTCAACAATTTGCTTTGAAAACACTGCGGAAAGAAACTGTTGGAAATTGTAGTTCAGCTGTCTTATGTTTCCAGTCTGTCTGGATAGATTTCATAATAAAAATTGCAAAATTTTTGGATAATCAGATATAATCTGTTTGAGGAGCCCAGTTCAGACAGTGTAAAACCGTAAGTTCTCAAATTAGAACACTGTATCAAAAAAGGCTTCAGATTTGAGATGCAATAGATATTTTTCTGTAGAAAGTCTACTCTTCTTTCTCCTCCTACTCCTGCCCAGCATTTATTAGAAAGCCTAAATTTCAGTGTTTTAGTGGAAAATATTTGACTGACCTGCTTAAAGCTTTTTGTTTCAGAATAGTGGTTCACTCAAAACTGTTTAAAACCAAAGCTGTGATTTAGCCCAGGTCGCATGGCAAGATGTCAGGGCTGAGAGGTGTTTTGGGGGAAGAATTTCCCTTCTTCCTTGTGTTTTGACAAGTACCTCTTCTCCCCCAAATAATTTCTCCCTTATATGTGGGACTGAACTACTGCTCTGCACACACAAGCACTACAAATGCTTCTTGGAATATTTAATTGAAGTTGTTTTTGTAGTAAAATCCAAGGTGGGAGTGTCCCACCATTGGTGTTTGAAATGTGAGCTTGCGCTTTCACATTTCACCTAATGCTGCCTTCTTTTCATCAAAGACTTCCAAATATATAACATTTATTTCATTGCCATGGTGATATAAAAGCACATTGACAGCACTTGCTGTCATTGGACAAACCTGGGACTGTTTTGCTCTTCTGAGCTGGCTAATGAGCAAGTGGAAGAAACCAATATCATCAATCTCACATTTTTGTACTCTGGTATTTTTGTAAAAATTTTTTTTTTTTTTTTTTTCTCCCCGTGGATAATGCGGAGTAATAAACTTTTCCATAACTTTCCTAAACCAGATCACATAAGTGCTGTGGAATGGGCTCTTCCCATACTGGTCAGGCAGGAGGAGGTATTTGTTGACTGACCCTCAGAGTCCTCTGTGGTGTGGCTGTAGTTGGTGTGAAGCAGTGGAAGTGACTGCATGCTAACATTGACGGGGGTGAGGAACCAAAGGGAGAAATTTGTGCTGGTGGTAGTGAAGGTGAAATGGGCATCACAGGGAGAAGGTAAACAGTGCACAGGAAAAGTCTTGACTGGAATAGATGTGAAGGATATTTCATTTTCTGTTAAGGCAGGTGGTTTTGCACCAGGTTCTAGTAATAACATTTTCTGCAAAAGAAAAATCCCTTGGGAGAATGCTGAAATAACCTCTGTTGGACACCCTCATTTGGGCTGACTTTAAAAGGGAGTAGAGGTATCTCTCTGCTGTTAGAAGGAGAGCGACAGCTGGGCACTGTACTATTATGTGAAAGTTCAACCTCCCACATTACAGAGTCTGTTGATAACGTTGCAGAGTCCAACAAAACCCAATGCAACTGACAGTATTTTAGGTTTGGTTTTGGTAAGGAGTGAAGGCCCAGGAAAAGGTCTAGAAAATAACTTTGGAAAATATGGTTGAGCAGAAATACAAGAGCTGTCATAAAATGCATTTACCTTCATTTTATGACTGCGTTGTTGCAGCGACTGGATGGAATATTTTTTTTTCAGATATCACTGCACATTTCTTCCCTGCCTGTTTTCGTCAGAGTTCTTCAAAAGCTGCTCAGCAGGAACTCCAAACTACTTCCCACGGGGTGCAGTGTTATCTCTTGTTCTGATTTACAGCTACCCAGGGAAGTTCATCTGCACCATTACTGTGTTCAGCTGAACTGTCTACATGAAAATAACATGCTTAGAGTTTTAGAGCTACCTGTCCTTTTAACGGTGCTGCAGCTTTGGTGTTTTGAGATGCTGGAAGCTGATTCTTTGCCTTGGAAGGTCAGTCTCTTGTTTCGTAAGAGACAGATTGGGAAAGGCTTCGTGCCTTTTTCTTTTTTTTTTTAATCTCATATTTGGCTTCTTATAAAAAAGAGAGGTGCTTATGGGAGCAGTGTTTTATAGTTTTGTCAGTATGAACAAATAGAAAAGCCAAGAGATAGCCAAGAGATGACATCTTGACATAGATCTTCTATACATGTAGAAACCCCCAAAAATGCTTAAAAGTGGAAGTCCGTCTCCTACTGTAGGCCCATCTGTAGGTGGGAATAATGAGAAAAGAGAGTTGCTGTACATCTGAGAAAGCAGCTGAATAGCACCATTTCCTAGTGTTATGCTAATAGAATTCCAGCCTGCCACTGCAACTGTCTTTAATCATTTGCTTGTCCAGATCAAGACACCTTGCCTCTTTGAGTACCTCATATAATGCAATAGATGATATATATAATTTAGAATAATATATAACCTATATAAATATGTGTAAAAATAACATATAGCATGTATAATTTCTGTGTAATGTATATGTCATGTTGGATAATGAGCTGAAACAGACTCTTTAAAGAAATCCCTTTTCCTGTTACAGAAAGGAACAGGATTCTCATGATGTGTATGTACAGTGCAGAGGGAACTCAATACCCAGTTAGTAGTTCACTGCGTGGCATTTAAAATCAGTATAATGATACCAAAATCAGCAATGGCTTATAACAGCAACCTTTTCTTTGCTTCAGAAAGATTTTAAATATTCATGGCCAGGATCTTACTGAGAGGAAGGTCTTCAGAGGATGAGGGTCTTCCTTTGTTGCTGTTGACTGGACAGTGAATTTCCCTAAAGGAGAAGGGACAGAATTTGGTGCCATCCAGAGAAAGCCACACAACCTCATTGCAATGCTCACCTGTGAACAGACTCACCTAAGAGGAGAAGAGAATCAAATGGTGCAATCTCTGACCATCTGTCCATTATCTGCAACTGGAACTAGATATTATCCGGAGGAGAAATGGTGGTCCATGAGTGAGTTCAGTTCAATTTCTTTCCCCCTTGTAGTGCAGATCATCAGGTGCTTTCTGCTTACCAGGGTAATTACCTTGATTTATAAAGTCAGATAGTCTGACTGACTTGTTAGACACTGAAAATGAGTGGCTTGGTCTCTGCTTCGGCTCCTAAATGTAAATAGTAGCACAGAGGTGACCTGAGGATTGGAAGAGGAGCTTGGCTTGGATTCAAGGACAATCAAAACAACAGAAGAAGCAGAACACAGTTGGAGGCCTCTCTGATAAAGATCGAAGAGCATCTATGGCAAGGGTAACAGAAAGGACCCTCAGAGCCCCTACAGTTGTGTTCTGTCTTTGGATTGAAGGGGAAAATTGCAAGCACTGAACAGCGTCCTTGTGGTACTGCACTCGAATTTTAGGACTTTTCCTGGAAACGGCCTAAGTGCGACTCCAGTCAGGTAATAAAAATCCCTCCTCAGGCATTCATCCTCAGAACTGACATAGCTCTGATGCATTAAGACACTGAATTAGTTGGACAATATTGTAATCTTCTTCATTTCCCAATGTACAGGAACTAAGGAACTGAATAGAGTTAAAACACTTTGACTGCCCCTAAGACTTGCTTGGATAGTTCTACCTGGAGGAACTGTTGTCTTGCCATTCCTGTGTGACAAGAGCTCTTTGTCTGTATACCTCTGATTGTGCATCTAGTGCACACCAAGCAAATAGGATTGCCCCATGGCAGTGCCTGGTGCTATTTCAGGTTTGAAACTCTTGTTATTTCAGATTTTAGAAAACTTGAAACTCTCCACTTTGGTCAGGCTTTGTATTGCTTTATCTTCATGTTCAGTTTCAAAAAGAGGTTTGGCTGAATGAGACACTGCATAGCTGTGTGCATAGTCACAGATGTGCACAGTTGGGCGCTATCTGAGGCTTTCCTAAATGTGCTTTCATTCCCTTCTCCAGTTCATATGTCCAAATAGTTCCTGAGAGAAGTCTAGCACCAAATATGAGAGAAAATATTTTGTCCTTTCAAGTTTGAATCTCTAAATGTTACTGTTCCCCTTGAGGTCAGTGCAAGATTTTTATTTCCCTGTTCTAAGCAGGGTAGAAAATTGCCAATATCTTTTTTTTTTTTCCCCCTCATCTTCACAGGATTTATCCATATGCAATCACTGCTGATTGGATTCTCCCTTTTCAGGCACCCAGCTGTGCTGTCTGAATGCTCACCCCAGCCTGCCTGCCAATTTTAAATGCTTTACAGGGTCATGTTTTTATTCAAGCCAATCTGAATTGCACATCACATCAAATGTTCCACTTCAAAAAAACCCAAAAAAACCCCCCCACAAAAATTCCACCCAAACTAGCTACCAAAAACCAAACCCACCCTATCCCCCAAACCCCAGCTGCATGTGTTTTATATTTCTGGGATGTCCCACCATAGAATGACCTGTTTGTCATGATGAGATGCATCTGAGCAGGAGTAAATTTGGGCCTCCCCTGAGAATTTCAGTGGTTGGGTTGCACTGTTCCTCCTGGAATATCTCACCTTTTCTACCACGGCAGAACTTTTTCCTCAGTCATCACCTTTGGAAGCTTAAGATACCTTATGGCAACTTTCAACCACCTTCTGCAGGAAATGGAAAAAAAAGTCATGTCATATGATGAATGAAGTTGCGTAATTATTTGCCCATGTTGAAAGCTCCATTATTTTGTACAGAAGACCTTTTCTGTCTGTACTTTCTTCTTCACTGATTTGAAAGCTGAGGTACTTTTGCGAGCCAACCCATTATGAACTTGAGAGAATCAAAGCTGGTTTTGTGGCTCAAGGGGAGACTTTGTGAAACTTAAAGTATTCATGAGCTTTTGCCTACAAAGGAGAGAAACTGCAGTAATTTTAGTTTTGTTTGCTATGGCTCAAATTCCTGTCAGAGACATCTCTCTCCTGGGTGATTGTCTTCACAGTATTTCTCCCCTTAATACGCTAGAACAACACCATGACATATTCTGGTTAGGCTGCTGAGGCTGCAAGATAACAAATGCATGTTTACAGAAGTTGTCATTGTTCTTTCTCTTCTTTTTTGTTTTTTTGGGTTTTTTTGGTCAAAAGGCATGTGACATTTTTGTCAAAATCAACTCTTGAACACTTTTCCAACGTTATTGTCATAACAGCCTCTGTTAAGAAGGCTTTAGGGTTCATCAAAAACTAAAGATAATCTTTGAGTAATAACATATGTAAACTTTAATTCAAAGACCTACTGGAAATAGTGGAAAACTGAGAAAAAATTGTCATGGAAACCACTAACACCGAGATATGGATGAAAAAAGAAGCTTTCATTCAGAGACCACAATTATTTGCACAAGAATCTGTGAGCTTCTGAAACACTTTTTTCCTGCTCAGTTCTAATGGTAAGACTGCTCTTAATTTTCATAAATGTATTTGTGGATTCACATGTGTACACAGATGAGGAACATTGTGCTTTGTGCTAGATGAATAAAAAAAGAGTTCTCGAAGATGAAATTGCTGAGAATCAAAGAGACAGATGAAGAGGAGGATTTTGTGGGCCTCTCATGTTTGATTAAAGCTTTTCCATTTTTGATAAAGTGTATTTAATTTTTGTTGACTGAGCACAAAAGAGAAAAATGTCTGTCTAAAATAAATGTATGGGCACGATCTGGAATAAAAAGAGTATCTGACAAGCCTGGCTGATCAGAAGATAAAATGGCAACTGAAATCAAGAAGAGGAAAGGGAGTCTGTGTTTATAGTTTGTATTTTAGATATTCTATTGAGTTTGCCTTGCTAAAAGTTATTCAACATTCCTAGTGAATGTGTAGTATGTATTTAAATATGGATTTATACAGCAATTGTTTTTAATTCAGGTGTTTAAATTATCTAAATATTGTGTTGGACAATGATAGGTCTGTCTAATTTAGGTAGACCTAAAATTAAGATGTCACCTCTATCGTTACAGAGCTCTTTCAACTCAAATATTTAAATGTTCCAAAATTCTTTGGAATATATTGAACTGACAGTTCTGCACAGAAGACTCAGGCTGTGTTCTCAGAGGCCTCTGATATACACTTTGTGAGATCTGAAGTACAGAGTGACTTCAAACATAGAAAGACGAGTCAGATCGTGAATTTTTTTTCTGTGTTATTCAGCTTCAGAAGAAAAATACTTTTACAGAAAAGATTTGAGATGGTTCTTCAAGACTAGCAGGACTTAGACCAAGGTTCCAAGCCTGCTGGGACATAAGAATGTTCATAACTGTTTATATAAATTGTTCACAAAGCCCAGAACCTTACCGCTAGGGAATGGGCATACACAGGGAGATGGCTGGGGAAGAGCGAGAACTGGTCACATGTATGTGCTCCTTCCACCCTTGTGCTTTTCAGGCCAACTATACTCACCTCAGAGAATTTCCTGAGTATGCTCATGCTTAGTCTGCTTTGTGATCTACAATGCATCTTTACAAAGGCCTGCTTGTTTTTAAGCCTCTGTTCCCCAGGTCTGCTCTGCCCACTGCATTGAGAACCACTCCCCTTAAATTCTTGAGGCTGTCTCATGGCAGCTGCACAGCACGGACCCTACTTCCCCTTGGAAGAAAATGGGAACAGTCAGTCCTCATCTCTTTGTCAGATTTCATAGGCTTCAACCATATGACCCCATGTCATCTTTCCTGAGCTGGAAAGTCCCCTTCCTTTTAGAGAGGTCACTGTGTACTTTGACAAGCCCTGCTTCTCTTGTCTGAATCTTTCCCAGTTCTAAGTATTGTTTGTGCGATGATGGAACCAGAACAAGACACATTATTCAAGGAATGAAAAACCTCCAATACAGCAAAATAGCATTTGGATGAGGGGGATTACCTCAGTTTTTATAATAATCTCATAAAAATCAGGCATGGCATTTCTTGGTTTGTTCATTTATAAGCAGTCTGTATTCCTCTGTGCCTGCCATGCAACAGTTCTTTCCGAAATTCAGCACCATTCAATAACAGGTTTTCTGTCAATTTTGCAGGAAACACTTTTCAGATTGTGGTCTTTTTAGACCTGGATGGTCTTGGGTCTGTGATGTGCTAGTGTGCACGGAGCAGTGGTTGTTGTCAGTATTACTGTGATGACTGGGCACTCAGTTCCCCTTTTCCCCACAATGTTGAAAAGGCTTAATAATATACAAGAGGTAAATAAGTAAGACTTAATGTCAAGTTTCATCTGAAAGAGCAGAAATACTTGGAGAAAAATGAATTTAATAAAACTGTAATCCTTGTTGTAGCTCAACAACTGAGTAATCAGCTAAACGCTAAATTTTCTTTCTAGAGGTACTGCAGGCATATTCTTGCTATTACAGATGGAGGGCCTGAAGTCCACAGAGTTCAGTGAATTACTGCTTTTGGATTCTGACACAAAGCTGGGGAGACAGCCTTATATCTCAATATCAGGCTACTCTGTGCTGTCAAGCTCTCATCAGAGTCTTTCCACTCTATCCGTTCTGACTTGGAGACCTAACAGCTTCATGGTGTGGTTTTCACTCAACTACTGCTGTCTTCTTTCAGTCACAGGCCTTGATGACTTCTCTCCCTATTTTATTTATTTGTTTATTTCTTACTCTAAGCCTAGGTTCCTATTTCTAATCCAAACAAACACATTTTTAGAGACTTGCACCACCTGCTGCTATGGTATTTAAAATACAAATGCAAATAAGCTCGCAGCTCTTCTCTCTGGGGATAAGTGCCTTGGATGTTTGAGGGCTATTATTTCTGGTTTGGTTTGCTGCCCTCCGTCTAATGCAGAGTTTTTAAATGATGCTCTGCTTTTTTGATCACTAATACTCAGCCTTTCCAATGGGGGATTATTTACTGTTGCATGCTTGATCTCAACTAGGAATGGTGAGGCAATAACCTTACATCTTAATTAACCAGAATTCATGATGCAGACTTTAAGCTGACACTGTTTTGGTGTCAGTGCTGTATGACTCACTAAAACTCCCAATACAATAGTAAAAAAATCTTAATTGGCAAAATGATCACTCTTGTTTTAGCACTACAGGCCCTAGAGACAGAGCTAGGGAATAAAGATGCAGACACCTAGGTACCTGGTGAGAGCTGCTGTAGACTCATGATAACAATTATATAGAAAAAGTAGGGGTTATATAGAAAACAGTAGTGGCAATAGAACACAGGAAAAAAGAACAAGGCAGTGTTATAGTTCCCGAGCCAAAGGCAGTATCTGAGTTTAAAAGCAATGTATCTGGCGGGTTGGGTAGCAGCTCTTTATTCCCCCTGCCTCATCTGTCACCAGTGTGTATTTATTGCTGTGTGCAAAGTGCTGCACTGACATTGCTGTGTGCAGGACCAAGGACTGCAACGTCTCAGACTGCAGTGCTGATATCCTTCACCTGGAGAGAAGGCCAAACCCTAACCCAAAGAAGCCAAATAAAACTGCTTTTTTTTTTCTGTAGCTTGAATTGATGCTCTATCTTGAAATGCTGAGGGGCTGCGTTAAGCCTGTGGCAGAACTCGTTCTTACAACAGCTTAGTTGACTACTCTGCCTTGTTCTGTTGATACCAGGATAAAACAAGTAAAAGTTTAATAAGGATTTCAAGCAGGTAGCCCACACTATTCATTTGACATGAATGGTTATATACTCATGTCTGTTTAGCTATTCATTACCTTGACCTTCAGTGCAATTGCTAACTAAAGACTAATTCATTCCTATTTTTTATTAAAGCAAGTGTACTTGGTGCTGTTATGATGAGCAACAGACTAAATCCATTGTGGAAGAGAATTACAGCTGGAGCCAGAGGGGGTTTAGGAGATCAACATAAGAGTTTTTGTTGGAAGAGAATGGTAGTTTAATAAAACATCAAACAGGATTAATGGTGTAGATAACCTTAAAATACTGACTAGCAAAGAGCCTAGTTGCAATTATACATACAGGTATAGTAGTAACTGGCTGATGGTGAGTGCCTGTGTTTCAAAAAGACAGTGAAAATGGTATAAAGGCCCTAGATACTGATAGTTTGTGTTCATTTAGTTTAATGTGAATGCTAGCTAACCAGAGAAGCAAACAAAATGAAGTTATTTCTCTCACTCTGTGGAAACTGATTCTGGAAAATGAAATTCGTGATAGCAAATTTCACAGAGTTCAACTATGGTGCTGTAAATGCTGGAGCAGGCTCAACAGTCTCTTGGGATGGTTTTCCATTCTCATGCAAACTGACTCTCTGTTCCAGGACCCCCACCATGCTCCAGGGGTGTCCATGTGGCAGGACGTGTTTTTCTGCTGGGAGCAGCCCTTAACCTGCTGGGCATGCAGAGTGCTGCACTGAGCTCCCACAAACAGCAGATGATTTCTTTGGTGTCAGGTTTTTGGAGCCTTTTAGCCATGGGCTATGCTGGGGAATGAAGTCTGCCTCCAGCAGATTCTTCCAGACCTCTGAGGGCAATAAACTGTATTTGTCCCCAAGACCTCACTCGTTAAAATAAACTCCAGCAAGCATTTCCCATGTGTCTAGGTTCAACTGAGATGTGTAGTAGGTCTTTGCCATAGCCTTTTGTACTAATATTTCCATTTAATTCACAGCAACAGTGAACAAAATTAATAAGGTAATGCTGAGATTTGCTTACAACACCCAGTGTCAGTGTCAACAATATGGCATTATAGGAATGGTTTGTGACTGAATTGCCTTTCACCTTTTGTTATTGTTGAGTTTTAGGCTGTGTACACTGAAACAGTTCAATGAGTTTTTATTTAAAAAATGCATTTTTAATAATATTGTGACATATTTTCCAAAGATGATGTTTTAGTTCTGCTAGAAATTGATCTGCTTTTACTACACTTTCTAACACCAGTAGTACCTGGACTTATGCTAACAGATATTTCATAATAGCTAAGCTTTATTTCATTTGTTGTACACATATCAAGTAATCATATGCCCACAGGTATTTAGGCTTTGTTCTGCTTTAATCACAAACTGTTTCCCCTAAGTGCAGGTTTGTTGGTGCTAAGTTTGCAGAGCAAGAATAGAAGTCTTTGGCGCTCACTGAAGGAACTTGCCAAAAAGGTTTGGAAAAACAGAGTGGCTTCATCCTTGAGCCTTTCTTTTGGGATGTACTTCTGATATGAGGAGATTGCTGGGTGGAATGGAGTGGCAATTGCTGTGTGACATACGTACAAAACCAGTATGGCTTCTTTCAATAATACTCACTTTTCTTAATGTCAGAGCATTTTAGTATTAAATCCTCATTATGGACAACTAGTGCGCGTTCAAAGTCAGTAACTTCAGTGTGGGAACAGGAGCAGGGTGCTGTGTGCCTCCGTGGCTTCTGCCTGTGCCAGCCTCTGAGTGTGCTGCAGGCTGTAAGAAGGGATGCAGCGAATGTCTGTTACATGTTGTTTAGTCTCTCAGCTTTTACCTTGGAGGATGAGTATGCATGCTGTTATTTGTACCATTTTGTGGGGGTTCTGCTTCAAATCAACCCTCAGCTGTGTTCTTGTGGTAGAAAGAAAAAAGGGAAAGGTTGAAGAAGTGTGCTCTGCATACAGATTGGGATGTGGTAAGATTTGCCTCAGCTTCTGTGAGAATTTTTTGACTTTCCTTCAGGAAAACTCTATCTTCAGCACAGTGAACTTTACCTCTACATAAACAAAGTTGAGTTGTGCTAGTGTGTCATACTGCTGACAATGTGATTTTCATCCTGCAGCTTCAGGAGACCTCTAAATTATATACCTGCAGTACCTGAAGGCTATTGTATAATGAGCAGATGAGAACAGTGACCTGGCATTAGGCTATTTTTTTTATCATGTGATGGGAGAGCAGAGTAAGTCAGAGCTGCTTCTGATAGTTTGAATTGCAGAGGAGAGGTGTTGCAGCATCTTCATTTATCCGGCGTTTATTAGAAGCTCCTGGCTTTCTGTCTGGGCATGCTCTGCTGTTGCAGTAGGTGTGTGTCAATTAAGACTGTGGCACCTTCCACAGAAACAGGATAAATCCTTTAGTTGATTTGAGGTGGTGAGAACCTACCAAAAAGACATTGCTTCCAGTTTCTCTGTGCAGCTGAAAGCAGGACACCAGCATTCAATAGGAGATTAGACAGGAACCAACTTCCCATTTCTAGAAATACCTTTATCCTTTTTTTTGCCCCCATGAAAAGTTCGGTAGAACCTGATGAAGAAAGTGGTGGTTGATAAGCTGCTGCAGCAGCATACCGAAGTACTTGTTGACGTTTCAGCAGATAGGCAGTCCTTTGGAAATCTGAAGATTAAACCCTGGCACCAGTGGAGTGAGTAGCAGACTCCCGTTGACTTCAGCGAGCCAGGATTCAATCTAATTTCCTAATTAAATGATCCTGTTCTTCAGAAAAAGCATTAGAAAGATAAATGTTCAGTAATTGCTTTGACTATTTTCAGTGAAATCTATTTGCTTAGGATAATGTTTTTCCATGACAGTGAAATAACTACTTCTGTGATTTCAAACTGTGCAAGAGATGAATATGAAGGTGAGGTAGTATGTGTGTGGATTATTCTCTCAAGGTAATGATATTGGACTCCCTTGTTGTGGTGAATCAGTTTCCTTCATTTGCTCACTTTCCTGTCTCAGACTGTTGAAATCAAAGACAGCAAAAGATGTTTAGAATACTTCTGCAAACATCAGCTCTTAAAATAACATTGTAGTTTTTTACATTCAGACCATGAATAAAATAATTTAGAAGATAAAGGCCTGTGGAAGGAGGATCTTTCTCTTGTGAACGATTTCACCATTATTTCTTTTGATCTAATTGGCCTAAAGCAAAATTCCTCTTTATTTTCCATTACAGAGAAAGAAAAGGGACTTTTTTTTTTTGCTGCTTCAAGGAGAAAAAAAAAGTGATTTGACTGCCTCTATTCAAATAAATTGTTCTATTTACTACTTTTGCACTGGAGAATTATTTTGCATTTGTAGAATTAGTCCTAAAGATTTAAGCAGGTTTTCTGAATGAGGTGAACTGTGTGTTTTAAAGAGAAAAATAAAATCAAAACTAAATGTTGCCTGAACAAGTCCCACTGTCACAAAAGAAAGAAGATCACATTGTTACTGAAATGTGGGTCACAGCAGGATATGCTTCATATGTTTAATTGAATCTTTTTATGAATGGCACACTTCCATGCATTTTTTATTAAAGGAAACACAATGTTTTCATTTATTGGGAGGTAGGAGCAGGACTTGTATTAAAGAGATTATAGGGTATGATTTATTCACCACCGTCTGCCAGTGCTTCCGACCTGTGAGATGATACCTTATGAGAGGGCTTTCTAAGGGCAGGGGAGTTGGGATTTTATCTGATGCCCTGAGGGAATATGTTTTTCAAGGACATGCTCTCCTGCTCCGTAGAGATCTCGACTCAAAGACCAGCTGGAGGGTGGAAGTGCCATTTGAACACTAAATCTGGTCATGTAGCATTTGAAGGAAGGTTGTTTTTCCTCTTCCGTGTCCACGTTGAGCAAGGGACAGAGACACTGAGTTATCAAGAGTATTCCATACAGCATTCCATTTCCAAGCAAAGATTTCAGCTGTAAGCCAGCCCTACTTCTGGTTCCCCTGTTAGCTCACACAGAGAGCCACCTTCAGCATCTCTGCCCTGCATTGTGTTGTCTTCCCATCTTGGACTCAATTTGTCAGGGACCCAGACAGAAGCCTTTCTTTATGTCAAAATATCCTCAGCAATGAAACTGTGATCCAGGCAGAGGTTGCTAGGAAATTAGCTGCAAAAAAAAAAATTAAAAAATATTCTTCTCTTCCTAGGAAAAATTATCCAAGGTTACAGTTCCCTTGAACTCTGAGAGGAGACCAGGCTCTAGCAAGACTGGAAAAGATGCAAAAGCAATTCACTGCTTCTTTTTATTACTACATCAATCCACAGGGATGGGGTAGGAAGATGATGCTGGGTCCTGTCTCTACTGATACAGAATTGCATGGGGATGTTTTCATTTTATTTAGATGTATTGCCTCTGATGGTAAGCTAACTTCCTGAAAGGAAATAACATCTGAGTTGGACAGATGTCTGTCATTGTAATTATAAGCTTTCAGGTGGTTAGTGACAGCAAAAACGGTCAGAATCAAAATATTTAGGCTGCCTCCCAAGTGTGTTCTAAATCAGATTGAGCCCTTGCACAGAAACGTGAAATAAATAAACACATCCTCCCTGGGGCCTCTTGCACATACAGATAGAAAACAATTCTTGTCAAGGGAAGGTAAACTGCATTTGGTAAAGCCAGAAAATGAATCCATGCAAAAAGAAAGAATAAAATCCTCCTCTGTAACATTAGCATGAGTCCACTTCACTATTTCCTTTCCAATAACATCCAGAATTGGGCCACAGTTTCAGTCCTCCACTTCTGATTTGAAGCAACAACAATAACCACAGAAGGGTTTTAGAAAGGTTTTTTGTTTGGTCCTCTTTAGAAGGACTAGAATCATCTCAGCCAAAGATTTAGGGGGTTGATTTTAAGATCTCAGCTCTGCTGCTTTCCTTTTTTCTCTCTCTCAACAAGGCCCTCAGCTGGTGCAACTTCTTATCGTGGAATGACACATGTTCTATGTCTTGCAGGGTAAACATAATCTTTGTTGTCTCTGTCAGCCAAGTCATCAGCAAGGAGAGAGAGGAATATTTGAGACTCTTGAGCAGATTCTTTGCTTGGATTTCTTCCTCCTTGGGAATGCTTTCTTCTCCCCAAACACCATTCAAAGCAAGCACTTTTCCAAGCCCTGCACATTACCCAGGACTCCCTTTCAATACCAGGTTCGTATTAGTCAATGTTTATGCAACTTTCCAAATGTTACAGGAGAAAGAAGAATTCTTTGCCAGCTATAAGTTTGGCATGTGGGCATATTTGATGGTAATAGCCGATCACATGAGCTAATTAGTAGGTGATTACTTTGACATGAAAGGAAGGCATAGTATAAAAACTTTATTGCATTCCACTTATCCTCCTCATGCAATAACCCTAAGTTACTTCCATATATTTTTTCCTTTTTGTTTTGATTTTACCATCCTAGGGCTGTTAAGTCTGTTTTACTGCTTTTCCATATCTTATTTCAAAATGTGACCTTACACAGAATTCAGTTCATCAGTTAACAATTAACAAACAGGCTTCTTTCCAATCATAAATACTTAAGTTCTTTAAATGATGTTTATTCTGATCTCTCTTAAAGGAGAATCATTTATGCAAACTCCTCTAACCTTGAAAAGGAATTCAGACTGCCTGCAATTACCTGCAAAGTTTGAATTAACACAGTAAGAAGCCTTTTTCACTTTACAAGCTTTTTTTTTTTTTTAAGTTCAGGGTCACTCCTCAGCCTCACCTACAGAAGGCAGAATGGTTTGGCTTTTTGTGTCCTGGTTTCACATCACATCTTCTTAAAAGGACGAGCAGCACTTGCACTGGCCCTGCTCAGTAGAGAGGATTTGTGTGGGCTGAGTGACAGGTCGCTGGCAGCAGTTGGCCACTGCCAAGTTATGAGTGGGCAAATTGCCTGTGTCCTGCACCCCATGCTCCCACTTCGCAGCTCTCTTATTGCCATGGTTGAAAGATGGCTTGCAACAGGTAAGAAATCTCCCCAGTTATGGAGCTTCCTCAGGAAAAGGTGTTTCCTGTGTACTCACCCACTGAAAATCTGATATCTCCATGTCTGTGGCAGAGCGAGGGGCTCGTATTTTTTTTCCTGCTAAGGTAGAGCAATCATGGAATTTTCTGTTTGATAAAGATTTGGAGGTTTTAAAACTGCACTTGCATGCAGCTAAGATTACCTGTCTTTTTTTTGAAGTGTCCATCCTGCAGCCACCCTCTGCTCTTTGGGGAAAAAAAGGCGAAGGAGTAGCCATGCGGAGAGGCTCCTGTCTGGATGACTCCCAGGCCCACAGCAATCTGCCAAGGAGCTGGCAGAGCCTAGGCTGATCCACAGTGAAGCTTGGGATCCCAGATCACTTTGAGAGGCGGCACTAGTGAAGCCTACCTATGGAAAAGCTGAAGGCAAGTCTGTGCTTGCTTACAGGCTTTCAGCTCCCTGTCACATGGTGAGGAAGACTTGGGGGATTAAGGTTAAGGACAGAGTCAGCTTTAAAGCTGATCCTCTCTGAACTAATTCATTCCAGTGGAACATTTCAGTAAGAGTCATTTCCCAGTGGAAAAATGTGGTGCTGGAACATCATCTGGCCAGCTGTGGTTCCTGTTTTATTCAGGATTTGAGCACTCTGGTCCTAATTCTTCAGTTCCTTAAATTTCATCCAGGCATTTACACCTGTCGGATGTGGGTTTAACAGGCTTTGCTGTTCTGCTTTTATGCCTTTCTTTGTACTTTTCCCAATATAAATAATACTAGAACACTGAATAAATGGCTGGGAGAGATGGGATGCAATAGGAAACCAAGGTGTGTTTCATTTTCAAAAAAGCAAGATCTATTCACGCCATTGCCTCTCTGGTTTTAAGGTACTGTTTACTCAGTAAGGGAATAAAGTATATTGGAAAATTTTTGAAAATCTGTCCCTCAAAGGAAAACCAAGGATTGTACCTGCTGGCAGATGGTTTGGTTTGCAGGTACCTGTGGTTTTTGCCACGTGCCAGAAGTTGTGCTGAGTTTGTTCAAAAGCTTGGGATGTCAGGAGGGAACGGCAGGACTGCCTGAGTTCTGCAGTCAGCTGGACTCAGCTCGTGAGACTAATGCAAGAGAGGAGTTCTCCTCTCTCTGTCCTTAGGTGGTCTGAAATTTAAAAAAGGTTTTACGTCATCTTGGGAAGCCCATGCTCTGATTCCCCACAGGGTAAAAATCAAGCAGAACACCATAAAGTTAGAATTATTAGAAATTTCTCGGCTGCTCCTTGTGGCTCTTGACATGGTTGTAAGTGGAGGAAACACCATTTCCACAGCTGGTTGCTGATGGACTTCCAGAGCTGCTCCTGGGAGCTTAGTCATTTGGCATGCTCTTGAAACAAGCTTGTTTGTGATAGGGAATTGACTGGGCACTCATCTCTCCCTCAGGTTCTCTAACACTCTCAGTGCAGCTGAAGGGACATAATTAGCATTTTAAATAAAGACAGTGCTTCAAAGAGATTATTTTGGTTAAGATGACCCTGTGGAAGGGTTTCAGTGTATATTTTATGCACTCATGATAGCTTGCCTCACCTGGAAGGATGAGGTCTGCAGTAGCTAAGGCTTCTGGTGGAGTTCAGGGACCTCTTCAAACAGAAGCGGGTTACATGGAAATAATAAAATTTGAATAACCAGTGGCAAGGGATTGCTGTGCTCAGTGAAAGGGTGCACTCTCTAGGTCATCCTAACTTAGCAGAAATAATTCAGTGCCACAATTGGCACCCAGAAATGCAGCAGCAGTGATAATCTCTGATCCAGTAAACTACTGGGAGTGTCTAAATACTGCTAAATACTGCTCTGAACACAACACAGAGCTCTGCAAGAACAACTTATTTCCTCTGTGCTGTTTCACAGAGCCATTTGTCTGGTTTTGTCTAGGCCTTTTGGAATACACAGTGGTGCCCCATCCCCACCTGTGTGCTCAGAGGATGAAGTGCTGCTTGTTCCTGTCCTGACCAAAGCAGTGCTTTACATCCTTCAGTTCATGTGTATTTGTCTCCGTGTCAGAAATGTGGCAATCAGAAAGGGCATTGCAGGGACTGGACAGATGTGTCTTTGTGAAGTGGTTTGAGTGTCTGTGGAATGAAAGCAGGACTCAAAGGAAAGGAAATGAGCAGGGTAATTGGAAAAAAGAAAGATGATTCCCACGAAAACTGAACCAGCAGATAAAGTTTCTGTAAGGGATGTGTTTTTAGCATTCATAGTAAGATAATGCTGAGAGAAAACTGTAACAAGGTAATCTAGCTCCAAGATCACAGAGTTGAATTTGGAGAGACTGATGCATAGATCCATTGCTTTAACAGAGAAAAGTGTGGGTCTGAGTCGATGGTGTGTGTCTGAGGTCTTGGTGTGTATCCTGAAGGTCAGACACCTGTAGAAAGAAGGGAGGGACTCTATGACATACACACCACCTTCTTCTTAACACTCAAGCAAGTCAACTAGCCAGCTGAAAATTTTAAGGTGTCTGAACATACCAGTTGGTCATAAGATGAATGGCTGTTTAAGAGAAAATGAGACCTGTTTATGCCTAATTAGAATCCTGCCAGCTGTGTCTGTACGGCTTTGGTCTAGTGAGGCCTAAGAACATCTGGTCCTCATAAAGACTATGAGCACAGAGAGGGATTTTGGTTGATGGGAAGAATGCATTGCTCATGTGACTGTGAGGCAGATGGCAAGAAGTGTGATGGTATAAAAGTTCCTCTGGGAGTCCCTGGTCAAGGGAAGCATGTCAGAGTCAGTTTCTAAACACTGCAGGCCATGTTAGCTGAAGGAACTTTCTGCCCAGTAAATTGTTTCCTGAGGCGAACTGTATCTGAACAAAATAGATTTTTGATGTAGCATGTTTTCTTCCTGCCTTGATGAAATAGCTGGCCTGTATATCCACAGAAACACACCATGGCTCTTATGTTATTTTCTGCAAGGAATAATCAGTAGTGAAACACTGGAACATGGAATCCTTAGCCTTTTCTCCTGCTTGTTCAAGAAAGTGGTTGTGATTAAAATAATGAATGAAGGAAAAGGACTCGCATTGTTAAAATGTTCTGTATTTCACCCAACTCATTAATACATTAATCTTCTAATCTTGTTACTGCTAGATTGCAAATAGCAGGACTTTTACCAGCTGTAGGCAGTCCTGGATCCCTGGAGCTTTGATAAGCAGAGAGAAAAGTCTAAAGATTCAGCATACGAGGAAAGAAGCCCAGATTCCTTTTCTGGTGAATAATAGCAGTGAAGTGGTATTGTTCCTGTGTTTGCACTAGCTCGTGGAAGTCACACAGTATTCCCCCCTTGCACGGCATCGTTTTGCCTGTATGTCCTCTTGACTCGACTATTGCAGCTCTCTGGCCCAAATCCCAGCTCTCCAGCAGGAGCAGAATGCTGCAGTCTGCCCTCGTATAGATGTGTCAGGAAACATGAATGTCAGTCTCGTTTTCTAACAATTATGTTGACTCCCATCTGCTTTAGAATCCAGCTCAAAGCACCCTGCTCTGTTTAAAATGCTGTTTGACAATCTGGGTATTAGCACAAAGCACAAGACAGCGCAAGATTTCTCTTGAAAACAAAACACAAAGGAAGGAAATAATTTTGTGGAAATATGTTAGTGGATATTAAAAGCTGGACTTTGTTTCAGTCACTGTGTTCTCCATGCACCTGACAAAAACAGTGTCTGACTTATCTGTTACAGAAAACTCCTGTGATCAAAACTTACTGCAGCTGCTGGAAACCATTGTAGTTTTCTTATTGCTCGTTATTTACACCAGGAGAATGAATCCTAATTAATTTTTTTAGGTACTTTCTGTCATTGCTCAGCTTTCTCAAGGGAAGACCGAGGTCAAGAATCAGAATTCTTGGAAGGATTTGCTTTTTTGAGATGGTTTCCAAAGGTTTTCATTGCACCTGGAATTTCTCAGCCATATCCTCTTGGGCTGTGCAGAGGGAGCATTATGGATGAACTTTTGGAGCTAGTGAGAGATGCTCCAGGATTAGAGTCTTAAGCAGTCACACACTTTTCTTCCTGTTCCATTTCCCCTTCAATCCCAGCACTCCCAGGTCCAACCTGCTTTTTTGTGGCAGAGATGATACTTTGGGAACAGCCAATGACAAGACTGTGTAGTCAAGCTGTGAGTGTCTTTTGAGACATAATTCACAGCCTTGACCTAATCAGGTGAGATTAAAATACTACAGCTCTACTAAACCTAAAAACAGTTATGGTTTTCTCTTTTTGGTCCAAAGACCCGCTTATCTAAAACAGGTGAGAGCTTTTCTTTGTCTTTGGCATTCATTATTCTTAAATTTTATGCTTATAAACAAACTATCAGCATTTGATGAAATGAAATACTTTTTAATAATGGCATCTATACTTTACAGTAGTAAGAAAAAAGTTCACAATAGTCTTATTTAATGAACAGATAATCAGCACCTCTTCTAACATGTTAAATGAGTTTAAGGAAGTGAGGGTTTTTGTTATAATATTTGGTTTTCCTTCATTTTTTTTTTCTTACAATGACATTGGGGCATTTAAAATCTTAGGCTGCTTGGAGAACAGAAGTCTTATTCCTTTTTTGGCATAGAATTCAAATAGGGGGAAAAACTGTCACCCTGGAGCTGGATAAAACATTTCCAAGATTTTACAGGGAGTTTGAACTTGGGATTCTGAATTATTCACTCCAAGGAAAGAAACCCGACAAGAAGTTATATGTATTAAAATATTTTATATGTATTAAAATATTTGTATGTCTCTCATCATGAGTTTTTGAGCAAATAGTTTTGGATCTGGATTTCAGCAGCAGTCGAGGGTCTGGATCAAGGCTTTAATTTAGGGCCATCTTGCATTTTAAATAGCTTCTGTGGGTTTAAGACCCTACTTGGGTTGACTTTTTTTGTGTTTGAAACTCGATACATTTCAGACACTTCAGGCAATGCAATGATTTAAATTGGCAAAGTATAGCAGAATTGTTTGCAGGTAACTTGTGAGTATCATGGGAAGCTGACACCTGTGATTGTCAACCTTGACCTCCAACCATCTTTGCTTTAATTAAAATCTTTGTGAAAAGCTTTGTCTAGTCAAAGGTCTCTGAGGAAAGGCAAAACCACAAGTGTCATTAGTAGTAACTGCACTATAAAAGCTTAAAAATATAAATTAATTTCTAATGATAGAAAAAAGAGAAACATATATGTATATTTTATATCTATATCTATCTATATAGATGCACCAACTCAAGCTTCAGGATAAATTGCCTAGGGATATGGGAAAATGTAAAAAGGCAAGAAATTCTGTGTTGCTTCCTGACATTTGAGCAAACAGGTTTTTGCAGCTGTGTGTAATTACAAGAAGTTAGAGAACTGTTTATTTAACAATGATATATTTATACATTTACTAGGAGATACAGCATTAGTCAGGCATTAAAATATCTGTTAAGCTATCCATTATAGTATCTGCAAACCGAAGCCTTTAAGAGGTCATACTCTTCCGTAGTATTCTTCCATACAATCATTTTTCAGTTTCCTGTAAACACGACAAGAGAGGCATAATCCAAGGGGGAAGTTCATAGAAGTTCACACAGAAACAGGAATGTGCACCTTAAAGTTTATTTCTCTCCCTGATATAAATTTAACACCTGTTTACACATCAGAGCTTCTTAATTTTGGAGTGGTTTTGGTATGTTGGTGTCACTTTTACTAGGTTAGGAAAGTGTAGTATATTCATTGCTGTTGGTGAAAACTGAGTTCTGGACTGATAAATGCAAAAGGCAGAGGGGAGATTTAGATGCCCAAATCCCAGACTAACCTCTTACCTGCAGACACATTTATAAGTGAAGATTTTTGATCACATGAAGTAATGCATGTCCTGAACGACTTCTGCTATGGTAGAGCAACCTGCTGGTGTGCATTCCCTCCATGGCCTGGCTCCTGTCAGGATTCACTCAGGATTTATCTTTTAGACCAGGCTTCACATGGAGTGTAGCAACAGCCTCAGCATTCATGAGAAAAATGTGTGGAGAAGGGCTGGATGGTGACAGTACTCCAGTTTCCACACCAGTCTCGTGGTTCGAGTGTTTGATGATGTGATGCAGTCTCTTCCCTATGGGATTAGAGCCCACATGCCACAGATGGGCTATTCCTGAAAAAAGTACCCCAACTATCAGAGGATAAGTGATGTATTGAAAATACTTGAATTTCTATTCTTCCTTTAAAAGTGTTCTGTAAAGTTAAAGAGGACAGGGAGCTGAAGCCAGTTTTTCAAAGTCACAGGCTTAACATCTTACATATTCATATTGAAACCAGAAGACGGAATTTAGTTTTAATGTTTTTCTTGGGTAATTTGTCTTCTTTCTTCATCTTGAATTAATTTAGTGCTGCTGAAAAGTTCTGAAATTATTTCCTGGATTAGCTTAATTATTTAAGACAATGGGAGTTGTTTAGTTGACTTCACTGTGAATTAGAACAAGTAATTTATTTAAAGGAAAGATGCAGCACGAATAAGCAGTAAAGCCAACTCTCCCTTCTCTCGTTCCTCTTACAGAGGCGCAGAGGCACTCTCACTTGTAATTTCAACTTTGATCTCTAATCATGAAAACAATTGTCCTCCAGACTTTTTCACTTCAACTTTGAGAAGAGGTTACTAGTGATGATGTGCATACCTTCCAACTGGAAACTGGATTAGTATCATAAATTCTTATCACAAGTTTTATCAAATGAGTACTAGAGCATATAATGAAGTGTTTAGAATAGATTTTTTTTTTCTGGTTTGAAGCAGGTAGATGGTGTGATGTTCACAATCATAAAATATTAGAATAATTTAGCTTGGAAAAGACCTCTAAGACCATTGAGTCCACCCAGTAAAACAGAACTACCAAGTCCAGCACTTCAGCAATGTTTAAATGACTCCCTTTCTGGCATTTCTGCCCGGTAGATTTGAGAAATGGAGAGCAAAACAGAGACTGTGATTGAAAATAAACAACCAGTGGGATGAATTTGCTATAATGCAGCACCTTATTATTGGTACTGCAGTGCATGTTGCCCCTTCATCACTAGGCAGCACACTTCTGATGTGCTGTTATTACAGCTGCAAGAGTTTTACTGATTTGCTGATTTTACTGATAGATCTCCTGAAGTGTGCAAAGCCCTCACATCAATCAGCTGCTTTCTGCTTGTGAAGGGTAAATGTGAGAGCCCTTTTTCTCTGCCCACAAGAACATAAGTTTTTGACTTAATTACTAATTACTGCAGATCCTGCTCCTGTTCCAGTCAGGGTCAGATCTTTGCAGCTGATATCAATGATAACGTGACCAGGGCAACTGAGAAGAGAGTGCATCACAAAGAGAGAACCCCAGTAACTGTGAGGGATGTTTTCCTAACCCTCCAGAAAGTTGACTTTCAGTTTGGTATGAAAGGCAGACTAGGCACTCTTAACCCATTCTAGGATTTCTTCCATAGATAGAAAATTAGGCAGTCTCAGAAATAAACAATAAAAGATGGGAACCTGAGGGAATGGCACCTACAGAAAGGCAAGTCAGTCAGGTGGGAGGTAGTCTAAGTGGTGGAGAGAGTATGCAATGTTTTATCTCACAGTGGAGAAGGATGTTGGTACTCTACCTGATGTAGAATTATTGGGCCACAACCCTCTGTTGTGCAAGAGCTAATAAGACCTTATTTCTTTTGATTGCTGGTTAGAAAACCAGCACTGAACAATGCTGTGACACCAGAGGGGAAAAAAACCAACCCAATGACTTTTGCTTTTGGTCTTACTCTTTTAAACTCTGCTAAAGAGGGATAGAACTAATTGTAGTTAATTTTATGGAGAATCTTAAAGAATATGCCTTAAGGCTTTTGCCTCTTTGTGCTGTTGGTGATACTACTGGAAGGTTACATGTATTGCTCTGCTAGAACAATCATAACTTCCCATTGGCTTAAAGTACCATCTTATTTACTTCAGTGAAGGTGACTTGTGCAACCATGATTGAATTCAGACAAGGTGGTTGTTTGCATGACACCTTCTGGCTTAAAATTGTTGTCTGCTTACATTCCTTAATTTTAAACATCAGGATGCATCACCCTACAAACACCCTTACCCTGCAAACCAACCTGAATCTGGTTTTGAACTCTCTATTAATTTTAATAATACATTAATTTTCATGTTGTTGAGAATCTTTTGATCTCATTCTGCCTCAGGGTATGATTTTTATCCTTCTCCTACTGAAGTTAGCAAAAAGGCTGCCATTATGTTCAGTGGGAGGCAGAATTCACACAACTTTAATGCTTTTTAAACCAATAACTGGTTCATAGACTTGCTTGCTACCTGAGCCCTCAAATAGGAAATTACAATCTTAACAGTAAGGGAGGTTTAGGTCCCTACTTTTCTGATGCTTAAATCTGCAAAATGAACTTATTTGTCACTTTTAAGAGAAAGAATGCTGTCTTGTAACTCTTTCATCTGTTATTGCTCCCATCTGTGCATTCAGTGCAGCTAAAAACTCTTGTAGTAGTGACTCCAAACTTCTCATATTAGTCCTAAATCGACTCCTAATTAATTCTCTGTGTTTTTCTGGCTGTGTACAGGAATGGGAATGTAGACTATATGGTGAACTGCTGCGAGGTTACCCTGCTGATAGTAATATTACTCTAAAATTATATTTCTACAATATGTTGTTTGAATCTGCACCCTGAATTTGCAAGGTGCAGACATAATAAATTCTGACTCTTCCTGTGATTCCAATAATCCTCAAAATCACAGCCAATCTTAGCTTTTCAACCCTCTTTGACACCCAGTGGTCCTGTATCTTTTACGAACAGTCAACATTATTATTGCTTGATCTTGTTGCTGCTTTCTGACTATTTTAATTCCACAATTAGTCACGTGTGCTCCACAGAGCTCTGTAGAGGCATAATCAACTTTTCTGTAAAGACAGGAGATGAGTTTTGCAATTGGCATGTTGTGATGAGACCATTTGGGACCCTAATGAATATATTAAACAGTCTGGGGGAGATGGAAAAACTGTTTTGGATTTATCTGAAGACAATCTTTGGAGCAATTCAGCAAAGCAAAACAAAATAAGGGAAAAAAATTGTTTTCAGCACTTCAGTTGCGACATTGTTTGCTTCAAAATGAAATGCTTCAGTTCTAGGTGACTTAAACTTCAGGCCCAGTTCCAAAGAAAAAACATCTTGATTTAAGAAAGAATATTTTAGCAAAAACATTTAATTATTTTGATGGACTGCTCCTTCTTTGTGCCTTTTCCTTTCCTCTGTCTGAAACTGCCAAAGTTGTGGCACTAGACCTGTAGGCTGACCTTTACTTTTGCCACTGCATTTTATGCATAGTTCCAGTTGTCCTCACTTCACACCAGAGTGAAAGACAACAGTGAAAGCAGGGCCTGGACAGTCAGAGTTTCCTTGAGTGCCCTCACAGACCTTGAGCCACATTTGAAGCCACCTCTCTGGGCTTTGCTTACGTCACCTACAGAACAAGTGGACTAAAGAAAAAGGCTAACAGAAATTGTGTTCAAGAAAAATGTCCTGGGAGAGACTTAAAAATTCCTGTCTTAAGGGTGTAACTACTGGAGATGAAGGGGTTAAAACTTCTCTGTGCTTATATTCTGGTTTCTGATTCTGCCTCTGGAGCAACTGTGCAGGTCACTGCAAGGAGTAGGAACACTTAACCAGACAGAATACTAGTTCCAGCTGGTGCAACCACTTCTAAAATCTCTCCTCTGTAGTGAGATGGTTATAATTAACTGTCCTTTCTGGTGTTTGTGAAGACACTCAAATAAAAACCCCCACCACTATACGAGAACAAAGTGCTATCAGTGGGTAATGCTGATGCATGCAGTTACTGGTTCAACAGAGCACTCGTGGGAATTTGCCCAGGATTAATCTTGATTTCCCAGCACATTTGCAGGTGAAACATATTCTGAAGTGAAATAAGAGGTTAATCATTAGACGGCAGCTGACTGCTCTAAGCAACGGCCTTTTTCATCAATGCTTCTGATGCAAATAAAAACCCCAAACAGCTCTAAAACTAAATATAGCATAAAAGTCCTCAAAAGCCAGTCAATAAACAGTAATTATCTCTCACAGCTGGAAGCATGTTTTGCTTTGAGTGTAACCAACAAACTGTGCTTGACTGTGTGATGATTATTTCAATCAGGTTATAAAGGAGAATGCTATTTGGGAGCAGCTCACTTGGAAGGTGCTCTTGTAAATGTGTTCTGTTTCCAAACCCTTCTCTTCCTTTCCAAACTGCTACAGACCTTGATAAATGGTAAAGCCTGGCTGACCTGAGTGCAAAGTCAATTTATGATTCAAATATTGCTGTTGGGCAGAGCTTCATCAGCTCTCTGCCCTGTGCTCCCTCTTGCTACTCCTGTGTACTGGTCTCAGCAGAGCCAGGCAGACTTCGAGTATGGGATTGATCCTACCAGGATGAATGCCACTTGAGAGGTGGTGAATCACAATATTTTGGGAAGGGGAAAAGGAACAGAAGAGACAAGAAGGCATCTCTTGGAAGAGGAGGTTAAAAATAGGTTTACCATGTTTCAAGGTCCCAAGCACAGTCATTTGAAAAAACCCTTGAAAAGAGCTGGGGAGTGGCCTAAACTATGGCAGCTTGAGAAACACGATCCTCGTGCCTGGCTGCTCTAATGCTGTCAAACTGAAGGACAAGTTTGAATTGACACTCAAAATTAACATGTCAGCAACTGTATCAGGAAACTGAATTTGGTAATGTTCCAGTGATGCATCCTCCTTGTTCCAGGAAATGAAATTCTGTACCCCACTACCAAACAGTTTATAGAAATCCTGGGCTGGTATGCATAATGTCCATTTCAATAAGAGCCACATTTTTAAGTCTCATCTTGCAATTCACGGGACCTGTTTTAGAAACAACATGACCTTTGAGGTTTTGTTTTTCCATGCTAGAATGGTGGTTGTCCTCTGGAAAATTGCATCTATTCTGATGTTCAGTCTCCATTTCTGACAGTATCCACGTATCCAATTGTTTTCTCAGGACATAGATAAAATATTTCTAGGCCCTTGTAGATGGATGTGCACTGCATGTCCATACTCCAAATTGTTACAGTCCTCCCCATATGCACTCTGCTGGCTTGTAAAAAAATTTCTACCTGATATGCAGCTGCAGCTTTTAGCTATTCCCATCTTCCTTCTTCTTAACTGGGTTGGTTGAAGTTTTCCCATTTGTTTTCATATCATTGGTAAATTCGAGAAAGCAAAGAGGCTGCCAATCATTTTAGTTATTAGTTAAGCAGATCTGTTTTACTAGAATGACGTGAGCAAGGAAGAAATTTCGAACTCCCACGAGGGGTATTTTAGGTTGTTTGGTTGTTTTTTCAAACACTGCCCTCCTTTACTTGGAAGATGTTTACATTTTCTTAACTAGTATCTTGGGATGCTGAATGTACCTTTTACTTCATTGAGCTGTTCAATTTGTATTTCACTACTTAAAAAATATTTAGACTGTCACTAAAAGATAGTTGAAAATAAAAGCTGTTTCCTTTCTAGGTCAGGTGCTACTTTCTTTTGATTTTGCATTGTTTGTGCTGCAGGTTAAATTTGAAATTACTTCACGTGGGGAGAAAGAGTCTGAGAAGCTTTGTGGAATATCTCCAGACACAGCATATTTTTTTTTACCCCTAATATAGCCAAAAGGAAAGGATCCTCACTGTAGTTAAAAATTGTGTTTGATTATTTTGCAGTATTATATTGTGTCTTACTATGCTTGTTTTGGGGCTCTTTATAAACTGGTACAAAACAGCAATATCAGCAACGATTTCCAAGACAAAAAGAAGTACAAGAGCAAAGTATGTGAGCTGTTGATGGAGTGGTAAATATTCAGCTTGCTTGCTCTAAGGTGTTGTGGGATGGCAGTGGAGTCTCATTCGGATTTTTTTCTAAACTAACCTTTCTTCTAATCGGAATGTCAGGCAGGACACATAAGGTATGTCTGAGGGTTTTGCAGTGGTGTCATTTCCAGTGTGTACCTGATCTATTCTGGAGAACCAAGCCTGGAGGCTTGCCTTAGTTTAGAGGTATTTTTTTCCTTTCATTTTTTTCCTCTTCCCTTTTTCTAGTTTTTCAGGAAAGGCTTTATCAAAACCACTGAGGAATAGGATAGATGGAGTTGGCTGTTCACAGGTAGCCCAAAACATTGCAAAACTGTGATAGACCATAAAAGTATGATACAGTGCAGAAATTCATCACAATCAAAAAAAGTTCTCCCAAGATTAGTGTAAAACAACATATCTTGCTGTCATTCAGATGTTCTCTCAAGGCTACATTCTTGGCTGGTCCTCACTTTGGCTGGTCTTTTTGTTTTTCCAACTGTATATGGACTTCTTTTGTTTCAAATTAATCTGTTGATTGGCTGCAGATGTACACCAAAATGTCCTTTGTTTTAGTGTACATTTTAAAGTGAATAATGATTAGCACTGGTTTGAAAACTTTTCCGTTGAAATGGTTTGACAGACATTTGTGGTTACAGCAAAATTGGTATTTTCTGTGGAAATGCATCACTTTCGCCAAGGAAAAAAAACCCACAACTTTTTTTGTCAAGTCATCCTGAAATTCATGGTTTATTTTAGGTCAGCTTGCTAAATGGCTCTAAGTTGTTGCATTGTTTCAGGGCACTACTTAAGACTTGTCTTTTTATGACCTCTTTTTCTCTTGTTGCTCTGGGCTCCGTTAATCAGTCTGCTTCATCCATCAGTATCTCTTGCTGGAGATGGCAGGATAGCAATTTGGGAACTGTAGTAGCTGTGATGCCTTCACAGAGAGAGAAAATATCCCAAAGAGGGGGTTGTGGATAAGAGCACAACTCTTGTGGGGAAAGTGCAACAGCACCAAGTTTGCAGTTACAACTTGGAAGGGGTTTGGTTGCTTCCTGTGCCAAATGTAGTTGTGGAAAATGTAAAATTTTCTTTGGCAAACATTTCTATCTAGTCCATAATTATAATTGTTAATAATTATTAATAATTTAATCCTATCCAGGATTACAGTCTTATTTATATGATGCTTCCTGTTAGCCTCTGTAGTTTTATCACTGTATTTCATTTTGCTGAGGTACCTTTATGCTCAGTCTTAAGGCTTAAGAAAACCCCAAACCACAGTAATAATAAACTCTTTTTCTTCTTTTTATTTGAATTTTGAGGGTATTTTTATGAAGCCCTTAAAACTCCCTCAAGTCCCATCTTGAAGCTCTTCTCTACAAGTACAAAGGCTTGAAACTTAGCTTTCATTAAGAAAACACAAGATCATTAAATAATTACTTGTTTTCAGGAACTGTGACTGAGGGAAAAAATAACATTACAAGACTTTCATTGGTATACTGAGAGCTGGGCAAATATGGGATAGCAATAGTACAAGTTTTCCAATGACATGTGAGAGCCATAGCACAGGAATAGTGGTGACACTTGTTTTGGTGGTGATTGCCGTAGATTCTAAACCTTTAGGAAAAATTGGGAGCAACTTTTACATTATTATCTTCCTTCTTGCTTCACAAGCAAGAAGTGTACACACAGCACTTATGTATTGTGTGTCAAAGTGTTTTTGACAAGACCAAATCATTCAAAGGAAAATCCTTTCCCCAAGAAAATAACGGATAGAGGGAGAAAGGAAAGGAAATAAAAAGAGAATATGGAAGGAATGAGGAATTAGTGGCAAAGAGGTTTGGGAGAAAGGCTGCCAGACCCTCCCCTGTTGTAGTTTGTTTTCACTGACTCCAGTGGAGCTATGTTTTTCCACAGGTGAGGAATTGCTGAGAGTGCACAGGTTAGCAGGTAATGTGTCATTGCTTGATAACTGGAAAAATGTAAGATGGGAATTCTCCTGGCAGTGTTCTTACCCCCCACCCCCCATGGCCATTTCAGAAAGGCTGATGGATATCTGTAGCTGCCCAAGGTCAAACCATCAAGATCACTTTTCAGCATCCTTTTGTCTTCTCCCACTAAGATACATTTCTGCCTGCAAACTACAGCTCAGAGCTGCTGTGAGCTCAGTTGTGTCTTGACAGTGAGAATACCCTGAATACAAATATTTTTCCTTGAACTCAACAGTGGGCCAGAGAAATTTCTCTGAAGCCTGCAGTGATGTGCTTGGGAAGAATTGAATCCACCAAGTGTAACTTGGGCCAAGCTATGATGGGATATAAGCAAGTGAAGAAGCCAAATTCATTGGAAAACTTTTCACCTCCAACTTATCAGTGCCCTGAGGTGAAAATTTTCTAGTATTTGTCAGTCTGATTTGGAGCTAAGATAAAATCTTTTTTTGCTCCATTGTATTTAATACCTCACAGGGAATTTTGTTACAGTTCGTGCAAGAGAGAGGAAGTCTTTTTTGCACTGCAAACTTAACACTATGGTAAAATCTACAAGATTTTTTTTGTTATACAAAAATGTTTATTTTTAAAACAAACCCAAAAAAAAGGGGGTATATTTTTCTCTTTTGTATCCATTCTCAGGCTTTTACTAAAATGGTTATCTCTAGCTCTGATTTTTGCAGTGGCTCTGTCTCTATGACTGTAAGTCATTAAATGTTCACAAAAGTGAATAAGATGCTTAATGTCCTATTCCCCCATGACATGAGACTTTATCTAAAAAATCCCCTAATAAACATCCTCCCAATTTCTTAAACATCTGTCTTAGTACCATGCAACTGGAGCATGGAGGAAACAGAAGGGACTCACTAACCCAATGTAATTCTTGTAAAACAGGGACATAAGGAGATCAGATTGATAAGTGAGCACATCAAGGATTTAATGTTATCCAAATACTTAAAGTCCATGCTTATGCAGGTACTAATAACCTCAGACAATATCTACAATATTCTTAATTTTAGAGAGAATAGAAAAGCCCGCTCTTTTGTACTGAGTAGTGTGCACAGATAAGGGCTCTAACTTATTAAAATTAATTTTACAATTAGAGAACAAGCTGAATCTGTGAATTAGCACGTAATGACAGGAACAGATGTCACTTGCTGCTGAATGAGCAACATAAAATATCAGGAGTGTACTGTGCAATGCTGTCTCATGCTCTCTGACAGCCAACTCGAACTCCCTGAAGTCAGCCTGCTCCTTAAAAACCTTATCCTAATGTTTGTCTAGCCAGAGGCATATTGCAGTGGTGACAGAAGGCACCCCCACTGCAAGTCCTAACCCCTTCCATCCTCTTTCCTCAGTCTGCCAGAAATCCTGGGCAGAGTCTATTCAATGCTGTCATTCTCCTCCAGGGATATGTCAAACAGAAAATCAAAGTTTATTCTCTAGAGGCCTCTCTTGGACCAAGCCACATACAAACCTAATCCTAATTACATAATTTTCTATTGTCAAACATCATTTCTCTGGGTCAAGATGTTACTTATATCTCATGAGAATGCAATTTTTTTCAAGCACTAGGTTAATTTAAGGCAGAGTTGTCGACTGTTGCTCCCACAGCTGTGTGATGCCACAAAAAATCATAGGAGGGTTTTTAAAGGAAGGGTAAAAGGATTGAACACAATTTGACTGTGATTACAAAGAGAAGAGTGAAAATATGATGACTAGAGTGTAAAGGGTGAACAGTTTACAGGTTCCACTAGGACAGCTGCTACTTTGATGATGGGAACCATCCTGTGGCCTTTGTGTATTTGATTAATAAGCAAGATGGGGTGGGAAGGGTTGAAATATTCTGCATACCATAGGCATGCACTGTTGGCTGCACGTTACTAAAAATGTGCAAAGGAGTAGTCAATATCTGGGAGTCATCTGTAGGGTGTCTCAGGTAACCTGTTGGAAAGATTGGCCATGCAGTGATTCTTCAGCATCCTCAACACCCCTAAAATGCTGCTGTGGAAGGCTATTTCTTGTTTCTTCTCCCTTCCTTGTGACTTCACAGCAGAAATTGTAGAGGCAAATTACCACCAAAAATGAAGTGACAGTTTAGTACTAGGCAGCTTTTAATTGAGTGGTGTTATAGTGTGAGAGATTCTAAGAGAAAGGGCCCTCATTCCCAATCTGTTTACACAATTACATGAATCTGCCATGGATATGGATAGTCATATAATCCAGATCTACTTTTTGTGAGTGAGCCAGGGACAAGCTGATTCCCACGTGCCCTGAAAGTGGGAGTAATGTATTTTTTCAGAGTACCCTTTGCAGCAGTATGACATGTGATGAGAGGCACTTGAGGTTTGCTGGCCATACAAACCCTGTTCCTATTCTTTTTTCGTTCAATGCAAGTGATTTTGTGAGGAAGTAATTAAATCAAATGAAAGCATTATGTTCTCCAAAGAAACAGCAGAAAGCCAGAATAGCATTTACAAACCATATACTCTTGCTGAGCCTCCAGCTTGTTCAGAAGGGCTTTTCTGCTCCAATTCTTCTGATTTGCTTTGGTGCGTCAAGCAATTCTGTGACTTAACAAGTGTTCCTATGGACACATACACATGAAGGCCTTGGATCACATGGGAGTTTCACTGAGTTCTTGTGAAACAATAATACGGTTGACATGAAAGAATTCTGATCCTGTCAGTTGAAACATTGAGATTCAAACTCCACGTTTGGGAGCCATCACTAATCCTTGCCATGTCCTCATTTCTTATTTTGGAAAGCTCAATTTCCTCTCCAGATCCTGAATGGCTGGAATGTCTCTTTCAATTCCAGGAGAGAACTGCAGGATGTAGCCTGTCCAGAGTTAGGTTTCCTGCTGAGGCATGTGCATATAGGAGCATTGCATCCTTGGTGCACACCTGTCTTTATCATTGTTTTTGGGGGAAGTAAACTTGGTGGTACCAGAGTGTGCTTGGTGAATGAATATATAAGATCCTACCTTTCTTTAAGCTAATTCTTTTTATAGTACATGTGTATTGTAATGCTGGGAAGCCACATGAGACTTCAGCCTGCTGAGACTGCTCTCAAGCATTTCATTTTAGTGGAAACCACTCTGGTCCCTCAGCATCGCTCACTGTGAGCTCCGTGGGGTGGGATAAGCAAAGTGGATTTTTGGATCTATTTTTTCACACCTTTAGGACATAAGCTCAGCACTTGCTTTCATTTTGCTTGCCGTTGAAATGAATTAGCTTTTTTTCGCCCGCATCCCATCCCGGGCCCGCCCGGACATCCCTGTTCCAGGCGAGCCCACGAGAGGGCAGCCGGGACACGCCGCTCCCGGTTTGTCCCGGGTAACTTCGGTTCTAAGGGACTGACGTGTTTCAGCTGGTCCATGTCACCCATCCACAGGTGCGGGATGGACCGTGTGCACGCGCACCCTCATCTCCGCCTGCTAAAACCCGCGTTTCGTTCCGTGAAATCAAGTAGGCAGCCAAAATTGAACGGGCAGCCCTGTGGCAACAGCCTGTTCTCGTGCTTATTAAAGCAATAAGAGCAAAAGTTTTCTAGTAAAGTCGGGAAGCTCAGAGAAATATTCAAGCTTGCTACAGCTAAAAAAGAAACAAAACTGAGTTGCTTTGAATTTCTAAGTTTAAACGATGTTTGTTCTCATCTTAAGAGGCGAACTTCAATGATTTGCCTGGTGGTACTGTCGTACGTGCCACTGGTTGTGGAAATCACTCTGTAACTCTGAGTTTGGGTAATAAGTGTTTGGGTAATAAGATGCACATTATAGATCCAGGCACCTCTCATGAGAAGCTGTATATCAGATAATTCCTGTCCTCTGCTTTTTCTCCTGCTCCACCTGTGGTTGAAAAGGACTGCTGCTGGAGCCAGAAAGAAGTCAGAAATAATAGCCAGATTAGAATATGCTTCTGCCAGCTTCACCTAATTTCTTGAGAAGGGATTAGCTGCCTAAACACTGCAATCCAAATACATCATCAATCTGCCATCAAAGTGTCACAAAAAGAAACACTTAGCTAAAGAACCAAAGAATCATAAAATGGTTTGGGTTGGAAGAGACCTTAAAGGTCATAGAGTTCCAATGCGCCTGCCATGGGCAGGGAAACCTTTCACTGCACCTGGTTGCTCAGAGCTCCATCCAATCTGGCCTTCAACGTTTCCAGGAATGGGGCATCCACAGCTTCTCTGGGTAATATGTTCCAGTGCCTCATCACCCTCACAGGACAGAATTTCTTCAAATATCTGATCTAAACCTACCCTTTTTCAGTTTAAAGCCATTCCCCTTTGTCCTGTGACTCCATGCCCTTAGGCAAAGTCCCTCTCCAGCTCTCTTGGAGTCCCCTTTAGGTACTGGAAAAGACTCTAAGGTCTCCCCTGAGCCTTCTCTCCTCCAATCTGAACAGCCCCAGCTCTCTCAGCCTGTCTTCATAGGAGAGGTGCTCCAGCCCTCTGATCTGTGCTTCCTGTCTATCTTGAAATAGTATTTTACAACAGGAAGAATTGCTTCTTGAATATTCTTACTGTTTGGTTTTTTTGGTTTGTTTTGATTTGGCTTGATTTCTTTTTTTTTGTTTTGTTTTGTTTTGGTCTGTTTATTTTGTTTGTTTTGTTTGTTGTTGAGTGTTTTTGTGTTTTGTGGTTTTGTTTGGTTTTGTTTGTTTGTTTTATTGCTTTGTTTGTCTTGTGTTTTGGGGGATTTTTGTGTGTGTGATTGGTTTTGTTGGGTTTTTTTTTTCCCTCCTCAGGGAATGATAGGAAAAATCCCTAGGGCACTGGTTTTTAGATGGCTTAGCTGTCCAAGTTGACTGTGAAACCAGAGGACCATGAGGGGCTTGCAATAAGAAGATGAAGCGAGTCTAAGATACTTGTGTCTCACTAACATTACTGACCTTCTCATGCCAGCAGGTAGTCTGTGAAAGCTCTATGAAGAGACATTTATTTGGCTGATACCATTCCATATTTTAATTCTGGGACTCTCCTTAGTGAAAACACATAGGTTTCAGTTTGTTTGTTATACAAGACAATGGGTCTCAACAAAGGAGTAAATCATACATCATGAATAAGACCTTTGCTGTTACTTTTTCTGACTTTTTTTTGTTTTGTTTTGTTTTGTTTTTTTGTTTTGCTCGAAGTTTTTGAACAAAATGTGAGAGTGATTTTAAAGCTACTGGAGACTTTGCAGCTTCAGAAACAGGAAGCTAAACTTTGAGGCTATGCTAAGGCTGCAGGAACACTGAGCAGAACTTGAGGAGACACTGAATATATTCCATGGCGACACTAGACCTTCTACACTTTTCTTTGACTGTGAGTTCCCTGGACAAAGCCTGTCTCTTCCTTTGTGTTTTAGAGAGGTTTGGATATTAACAGCAGAAACCCAACAGGACTGGGACTGTTTGTGATCTTGTAATGAGAATGATCAATGGCAAAACACAAATATCTGCTATGCTCTTCAATACAACAGCATCGTGGTTATCTGTCCTGGGTTGGGCACAGAATAATTTTAATTAATATAGGGAGCTCTATATGCTAAAAAGACCATCAATATGCAAAGGAAGAGCACATGTATAAAAATTTGGCCAGACCGCAATTTTTTTTTGTTCTGGAGGTTTAATATTTTCAGAAAAACATCATTTAGCCCTTTATTATGTTTTCATAACCTTTTAGAACACTGGATTCAAGATATCTGTAATCACATTTTAATTCTTCATGTCCTTTCTTTAGCTGTAAATCAGCTTTTTTTCTTTTTAAATTATTAGTTTGGTTTCTTCATTTGCAAAATGTAGGTAACTCGATTTTCAGGGCTGATGTCAGGATAATATCCATTGATGCTTTTGAGGTGTTCATATTAAAGTTTTTTGAGGACCACAGAAGTACTGAGATGTCAAGGAATATTAAACTGTCTGCTGCAAATGTCTCTGCTTTTTTTCTGTGGGGTTCACCAGTGAGCACTCAGAGATGACCTTAGTGTTGCTGGTGGCACTCTTTCAGATCCTGTTTGAAACAACTGTTGAATGACTCACTGTTTCAGGAATATGGAAAGTTTCCAGAGTGCGTTTGTACTCTGCTGTCTTAGAGCTCAGGAGATGGAGCTGATCAGGAAGGCTGTTGCAGATGACTGAGTGTGCTTATAACGGGTGGACTATTCTGCCCCGCTTTGGAAAATCTGCTGATGATTTTAAAAATAAATCTAAAAAAATAATCTGTTGGCTGGTGCCTGGTAGGAAGCAAATACAGGTTGGTTTTGTGTTGCTGGTGATGTATCTTTAGAGGATTACACATGCCAGTTACTTGACTTCAACAAAAATTTTCACAGTGGAGGGATGTAATGTTGATTTAGAATAATTTTTATTTTTTTCCCCCAGTACTTCTATTCTCTCTTTACTACATTAGGCATGGCACTAAGCCTTGCAGCTCAGATCTGAGCTCCAAGATTCTTAAAATATGATTTAAGATGTAGGTTTTTCACACGGGATATTTTCAAAATTGGCATCTCCTTCTTCCCCTGGCTGGGGGAAGAACAGTCTTCTGATTGTTTCTTCTGTGAAATTTATAAGCCCATGTTTTTGCCATGGCATAGTGTCACTTTGAGAATTATTATGATTTTCATATATCTGAAAATTATGACATCAGATTAAAAGGAAATAGACTGCCAAGCAAACAGAACCTTGTTGAGTATACAATTGTGTTGGAAACAGATGAGTGAAATATGAACTAAGGATGCAGAATCCAAACTGTGATGGGAATTTTCTTAGAATTGGAAAGGCTGGAACTCAGGGTATGGTGTCCAGGTCTGTTCCTGCTGCAGTCCTGAGGACGATGTCACAGTCATCTATTGTCTGCAAGTTTATTTAGTGGGAAAAAAGGAAGTTAGATATAAGTGACAGCTGATATTTTCATTTGAAAATGAAAACTATTTGAGATTAGGAAGATTTGATTTCTTACTTGAATTGCAGTTTTGTTTACTACATTCTCCTTTTCTCTTTTCCTTATTTTTTCCCCTTCCTGACTGAAATTCTTCAGTAATTTAGTTGTGAGAAAAACTTTGGAAACAATGACAACAGTGCTCATATCTGCCTGCAAATGAAGGTAGTGCGAATCAGTTGGTCTGGAAATGAACAAATCATCTCACCTGGAATAAATGTAAATATCTGGTTTAAATGTCAATGTTAACTATTTTATTGCTGGTCAAAAAAATGAAGGAAAATGAGATGATCAAAGAAGGAAAATACATATGAGATCTTCATTCAGTCAGTGAAAAATACCTACAGATCTGAGTGGATAGGGTTTCTCAGGTTTTTTTTATTTTTCTTCATTGAGCATGGAGGAAGGCAAGGGAAAAATAGTTGTGGAGAATGGTGTATCCTTTGGACTGACTAATCAGTAGATGACGTTTTGAATCTGAACATAGCACCCAAGCTCAGCAGGGAAGAAAACCCCCTGATACTCCTAAATTCTGCTAAGAGTTAAGGATACAGAAAGTACACCTTTCTCTCAGCTGAGTTTGAATACTGGAACACAGAATCAAAAATTCCTATATTTAGCTGCAGCAACAATTTGAGTTGGTAAATTCAGGGAAAAGATGGGCTTCAATGATAAAAGTGTCTCACAAACAGAAAAGTTAAATATGTTGTTCTTCTAAGATATTCCTGTCACATGCAACTTACCACTCCCTGAATAAGATACAGGGCTAAAAAGAATGGAGATGAGAAGATCTTCTTTGTGATTCCTACTTTGCTTTACAGCAAAAGAATTAAGATAATTTTGGCTTGTGAAAAAGAAATAAGTTCAAATAATGATTTTGAATGCCCTTATTAGTCTTCATTGTTATGATATACAATGGTTTTGGTCACTTTCTAGGTCACTATTTTGTGAATTAATCATAGTTTTACTGGTTTTTTTACTGTTATTATTATTGTGGTTGTAAAGCTTTGCAGTACAACACAACGAAGGCTAATGAGCTGTTGTGAATAAGGTATGAAGGTTACTTGGTTTAGATAGATAATGTCTGGAAGAGTGAATTTGGCTCATGAGCTGCTACAACCTGAATTTTCACTAGATAAGGTTCATTTTAAGGTACCATGAGGCTATGTGACTTGTTTAATCTTGGCAAGATAGTAGTTTTCACTTGCAAGAACCACCTCACTCTATTTTCAGAGACATCTTTGTCTCTTTATCTACGATCAGTGGGTTTGTAGTTTTAAACTTTAACTTCTAAATGCACATAAACATACATAGTTATTATATATAAAGTGTTATTTCTGTTATAAAAATTGTATTTGTGAAAAAAAAGTTCCAGTAGGCCATGAGTGAATAGTATCCTGCAAAGAGCATCAGAGACACGTCAAGGACATTTTCTTGGATGAACTTTTCTGTGCTGCTCGTTGATTTTATGTTGTGAAATGTTCTGGCAGTTTGTGAAGCAGAGAACAGAGGAGTTTCCTGTAGTCCTAGGAGGTGTCATGGATATTGGACCACAGCATTTCTTCTAATTACAGCCGAACACGCTGGTGCCTTGTGGTCAATGTGACTTAAAAAGGAGAAAACAGAGATGCCAAGCCTTTGTGCATATTCATTAGACTGATGTATTAAGAGAGAATATTTATGAGAACATGCCATCTCACTGAAGTTATCAGAGGTCTTTGTTAGGGTTTGGTTTTGATTTTGTTTGTTGTTGGGGTTTTTTCCCCCTTTCCTTTATTTTTTTGGGCTTTTTATTTTTTTCTTTTTTTTCCTTTTTTCTTTTCTTCTTTTTCCTTTTTTCTTTTTCTTTTTGTTTTCTTTTTAGTTTTCTTTTTTCCTTTCTTTTTACTTTTCTCTTTCCTATTTTTCTCTTCTCTTTCCTCTTTTTCTTTTTCTTTTTCTTTTTCTTTTTCTTTTTCTTTTTCTTTTTCTTTTTCTTTTTCTTTTTCTTTTTCTTTTTCTTTTTCTTTTTCTTCTTTTTCTGTTTCTTCTTCTTCTTCTTCTTCTTCTTCTTCTTCTTCTTCTTCTTCTTCTTTTCTTCTCTTATTTCTTTTCTCTTTTCCTGTCTTTTTTTCCCTTTTTTTTCCCCCCCATTTCATTTTTTTTTTTTACTTCCAGGAAAAAAGATCTTCTGGTACATGGATAATGAAACATTGCACCAAAAGTATTTCTTAGATGTAGGTAGTTAGAATAAATATTGCCTAGAGTCGTGAATTATCTGGAATACTTTCTTTTTAAAATGGCCCCATTTCCCACACATCCATATAGTTGTACTCAAGAAAAATGCTGTGGTCCCCCTTGTTTGTATTACAAAAATCTCAAAATCCTGCCCTGACTTTCCTTCACTTCTGATTAGGATTTAAGAGGTTTATCCAATTGCACAGGCTGCAGTGCAAGGCATCTCCTTGATCATCGCCTTGCCATGCCAACCCTAAATACTGCAGTGGAAAAACTGTGGTTCCTGTGGACTAATTCGTACTGAAGAGGTATTTTCATGGGTTCATCACCCAGACTGATGTGGGCCATGAAACACAGCCAGGGTTCTGACGGCAAAGTTTGGGTGAAATAGGGACCCTTTTTACCCTACCTAGGATATATCTTTACGTCCTACCTTGGATTCAGTACTACAGGTCATCCTTTGAAATCAGCAGGAGAGCTGATGGAGGGATGTGCAACTCCTCAGAATCTGGGGACAGAGGAGGAAGAGAATCAGGTCAATTGCTGGCATTTTTAGCAGCGGCGCCTAACGGGCTTTTGTAGCAGAATTCCTTTTTTGAGTCTGCAGCTGGCTTGGCTTGTTCTCGGAAAATACAGGGATGGATCTCATATTAGGACTTGTCTTTGGGGGAAATAATTTTTAAAATAAGGTCTGATCTCAGGTCAGCATCATTATTCTATAATAAATTTCACATAGATGCTTGGTTTATGTTTTAGTCCATGCTAGTTTTAGATATAGATTAAATTCGTGTGAAGGCAGGTTTACTGTGCAATAAGAATGTCCATATGGTGAGCTACAGACAAGTGATTAGTTACAGCCATTTCCTAATATTAGACAAGCTCTTACAGGTGTTTATATAACCCCTCTGCTGTGAACGATAAAGCACATGGACCTTAGAGCTGCCAATCAAGCCCTCTCATTCTATTAATTTCTGGTGTTACAAAAAACGCTTTCCTTTTTTGATTATGAATTGAGTGGGATGAGCTAAAAGCCATGATGAAACACGTGGTCTCAATCTTCAAGCTCCTCAAACATCCATGTAGGAGAAAGAGTTCCTCCCATTTCAACATATGTGTGTAACGTTCATCCTGAAAATGGCACATCAGAATTTTAGGCAGATAAAGAACTTGTTTATACTGTAGATCGAAAACATATGAGAAATTGAAGCTTATAATATAATCACAAATAACTGTAGGTGATTGGAAAACTATTTACTCTTAAATGACAGCCCAGAATATTTAGAAATAGAGAAAAAGATTGTGGGCTTTTTTCCCATCAGAAATACTGAAACACATCAAAACAAACTTTTCATGTTGCTTCTAAACAGCCTTTCAAAATGGTTTTGGAGAGCATACATGCTCTTCAAATGAAAGAGAAATGGAAGAGAGGAAATGTAATTTTCTCTTTCTTTTTTGAAGGAAAAAAATGCGTAAAGAAAAAGAGGTTTTTTGTTTTCTCTTTCACTAATAATTTTTATTTCAGGTTTTTGCTTTTCTCAACCTTTCCTTTAAAAAAAGAAAGACAAATGAGTAGAAAGGGATGAAATATCATAAATACCACGTGAAAAGTTGTAAGTTTTGCAGTTCTGCAAAATACGTTCAAACATTTTCAGAGGAAATGCAGGGGTATCATTCTCTTTTGACCTGCAGTCTCAACTGAGGTTGAAGTGTTGAATTCTTTGTTCAAAAATCAAAAGAATTAATCAAAATTTCTTGGTCTGATACAACATGTGAAAATTCATCCTCTCACTTTTTCAGTACTTCTAGCAATGTGCTGTTTGAGGTTTTGTGTATATGCAAAATTCCTTAGATGCTACGTGTTGGTCAAGTACATTTTTTGTATGCTGTTGTATGATTCTAGGAGTACAATTTTTTATGCAGGAGATTGAAATCAGCTTCTTCTTGCTTGTAGTAGTGAAAATATCAAGAACTGATCCAAAGTAAGGGAACAATTTTCCTGTGAGTCCTGGAAATTGGCAACTGTGTGGTTACCTTTTTCCCATGGCACTCACCTTTTGTCCTTAAGGGTAACAATTTTACTGGCAAACATCTTACAAGCAGAGGTTCCAAAAGTGGACCACTCCCAATTTCATAAAAGTCTTTGATTCTTCTTTGCCAAGAAGAATCTTCTATTAGTTCAAGGTTCTGTTAAGGCAAATTTAACACGAAAATGAATTTTTTAGGAGTAGATACAGATCCTTTTGGCTGCAGGCACAAAGTTCTTTAGACACTTAAATTGGATTTAGTTGTCCAGAAACCGTTTCAAAGTTAGGTCTTTAGAGAGCTGGAATTCACAATATTCTACGTATCATTCTCTGATTAAGTCTAAAATGTCTTGAGACCCTTTTGATCCCTAATAAGTTGACCTGCTTATGGTAGAAAGACTGAGGATGGAAATAAAGAGACATAAGAAGTATAATAAGCACCCTTGATACTGCAGCATGAGAGAGAAGTGGTGAAGACTCTGACTGTATAAAAAGATGGATTTTGATATGGGAGCTGAAGAATGTAGTAGGGAGGCTATATTACATGCTGAGAGTAGCAACTAAAGACCTATATTTAGGAACCTGACACATTCCTGAAATGTAGCTCAGTGATTATTTTGCATGGTATTGTACGGTCAGATTATTAAAAATGCATCTGATGTTGGATACTAAAAATGCCAGCTGTCATGCTGCAATAATAACCATAATTAATTGTTGGTAATAGCTGTACATGCTGTTTATCTACTGATCCCAGAGCAGTTCATAAAGATCATCAGTATTACTGTCCCAACTGGGAAAGTGCCTTTTTAAGGAAGCCAGGTTTCCTAGCTTTCTGCTGTAGTTCTTCACTTGTACAGTTTTATTTCAACTTTTTGCTCTGCCTCAAAACTCCTTCTGCCCGTCTTTCCTTACCCTTTTATGAGTGATTTCCATTCCCTTTGACCCTCAATGCCATTTTGCTCTGCCACTCGCCTCTGACATTAACCTACTTTTACCTTTACAGTATCCAGGCTTAAATAGTACAAATTCTGACACCTTTGGTCAAGCAAGCAATGTTTAGGCCTGGATAAAACATCCTTATACAGATGTGAGTGTTTTCTTAATTGATTTCTGAGAGGATGAAATGGGATAGAAGTAGAGCATTCACTAAAGTTAACTGTGGAGAATGAGACAGACATCTAAAATGCAGAATCTGCTGCCACTGTTATCAGCTGGTGAGTGGTTAAAATGAAAAAAAGCAGTGATCACCTGTAGAATCTGAACCATCAGAACAGAAGCATGTAAGTCGATCTCTATAAAAATCATAGAATCATCTCTGCTTTTCCTGTTGATATAATTTGCTCTTGTCACAGTTTTCTTGCTTTCATAATGAAATGAAGGTAGCATAGAATACTTTGCCTTCTGTACCATAAAATTCATCACTGTCTAATTTCACAGTTGCTTTTTTTTGACCATTAATACAACACCACTTAAGAGGATTTTTTTTCCAGCTGTGGTTTCTCAGCCTATGTGGTCTTAGTTAGAGTCTGTGGAAGTATTCAGGAGTCTACCTGGAAGATCAATATAGCCAGTCTTTCTATGTGTACTGCATTTTGGCATACAAAAATCAGTATCATGTGAACTCCTCCATATCCATATCATATGTTGAGGATTTATTTTCTTAATTTTCTCTGTTGCTTTCTGTGGCTGACAGTGTTTATAGGTGCATCAGTGCCTACCTCTTTGCTCTCCAGAATAACCCACTCTTTCAATTTACTTTCTGGATGTTGCAGAAGTCCCTTCCATTAGAATCAGTGGCCTGTTTAGAAGCCAGACCTGAAATACAAAATCCATCACAATATTTTGGTTCAGAACAGGTGCTGGTTGGTAGCATGTTCTTGCTGCTCCAGCTCAGCCCATGCATCCTGTTAGTTTATACTCTTCATATATTTATACTTCATACTGTTAGTTTATAAGTTTATTAAGGACACGGGTAAAGTATAATTGTTGTCACAGCCTTTTCATTAACACTCTCTTGTTTTGCAACAAGAGAGTTGTTTTTTTCTTTCGGTGCATTTAGTATTTCTGAAAGCTATCAGATAAGTGGTGTAAAGTCTTCCAGCTGCCTCCAAACCATCCTGACAATATGTGTCACGGCTCTTATTGCAGTGTTTGCTTACTGAATGGCTTTTTTATGGGTAAGAGGTTTAGGAGCAAGACAAATGGAGATCTGGATTTTCTCAGCTGAGACTCCAGCTTAGGCTAAAGTGAATTCTAATAGAAATAGTTAGGGACATAATCTCCAGCTGTGTTAAATAGTGGTATAAGAGAGTGACCTGCCTTCATGTAAACCACTGACTCTACCTCCAAACATCAATAATTCTTGATCACTATTAACAGTGGCTCACAATTTAGGAAAAAGCTCAGTTTTGTTCTGTGAAGTGACAAACAGGTCAGGAAACAGAATGTTATGAGGTTGTCTAACACAATATATTGATCCAACCTCAGAGGAATTTGTACTGACCAGAAAGCAACAGTCAATTTGTCTGGGGAAAGAAGAAAATTTACTGGGATTAGGAGAATACACAAATGGTGAAAAGAAGCTGTACTTCTGGAGCAAGAGATTTGATGCCAAGTATTTATTTAGAGTTGTCTTTAAAATTTCAGAGCAACTATCAAATTACTCCTCGAACCCAATTTGGATGGCTTTTTTTCCTGGCACATGTTTGTGGACCAGTACAGTTTAGAAGCCACGATATGTAGTGAAAGAGCATTTATGATGAGAACCTCATCTTTTCCCCAGTTCCTTGTAGCACTCCGGACACCTAAGCTGTTGGATAAACCAAGTGAGATTTAATCAGCTCTTTGCAGAAGTAGCTGTCATGGTTTCCTATTTTTAAATCCCATGAATCTGGAGTAGTTTGGAGCTGTCCCAAGCTACTTTCTTCGAGTTTGTTTTGCCATAAAGCATGTGACTGATGCACTGGAATAAATTCATTCCATGCAGACTTTACCTGCAATGTTTGTTCAAACTTGTGTGTTATAGAAAACTTCTTTGTAACAAGTTTTTCTCTTATCAAGGTGTTGGTACTTCACTTACTGCAATTAAAAAGAGAAAAGTTGATAGTAGCTTCAATGTATTAGGTATCAGACATTTCACGTCTGATTTCATGGGGGAACTGTTAAAACATCTGAAATAACATTCTGGAGAAATCTTATTTGTGAAATTTAGCTGTTTTATGCAAAAATGACTTTTATAATTCAAAGAAAAAGACTGCATTAATTTACCCAGGGACACCAATACAGGTTTGAGATGAATGTGGCATAAGGGCATTGTTTGAGGTTTGAACTTTAAAATTCTGTCCTTACATGCGTTTCTCCATGTCACATTCAGAAATGGAAAAGCCCCTTTTTCTTCATGGATCCTGTGTTGTGGTAACTGTTGTTAAAATTGACTTTTGAGTAACAACTGTTGTATGTCTGATTTTATGAAGTTCATGTTCTCATAGCTGGCAAAGAACATTACTAGACTAGACTTTCACAGCTAAAAATTAACTCCAGCTCTATCAGAGGTTTCTTTTGAGTGAATAAAAGTAAAAAAAAGAAAAATTATTCATTAAATTTCCCTTACTTACATTGTAAGTAAAATTATAGGGCTTGACTGCTGTGGTCACTGAAAGCAACTAAAGAGAATATTTGTGGGAAGGAAATTTTAAGCTCATAATGATGACTATTTGCTCTGGAAAACTGATTCAATTCTGCTCATCTGAAGAAATGGGGCATGTGACCTGTATGTCTGTGCAATGAAGGTGGTTATGAAAAACTAAATGCTACAATGAATTTAAGTAGAATTTTGTGCTGAAAGTGACTGGAAGTTCCTAGTATTTAGGTGAACCATCTCTTTCTTGTTTGTGCATGTGAGTTGTTGCTTTTACTCTGTTTAAATCAAAGCACAAGGCTGAAACAAGGCAGCTTATGAAGAGGCTGATTTGAAAACTGTTGTCATAGTTATTCATTCTACACTCACTGGAGTCACTTATACTCTGTAGCCACTCTATCTGATTCTTGGGAATTACTTTCTCAGCAGACTAGTCCCAGAACATCTAAATTTGGGTGCAGAAATACTGGGTGGTAGTTATTCAATAGATCACAAATCGTTTTAGAAATGGTGACAGCATATATAGTAAGATCTATATTTTCAGTCTGACAAAGAAAGCTGTTGCATTATGTCCTATTGTAATATATGTCATGTTGTAACAACTGGGCGATCCCAGGTAGGAATGTGAGTTTCCTGTACTAGGTGCTATCACAAAACACAAATTAAGCTCCCTGCCAGAAATGTTTTACAAACTGAAATTCCAAGTTGAAGTTCTGTGTTTTGTTCAAATGTACTCCCAGCTACTGGAGCCTCTGTTTCTGTCCACCAAGTTCTGCTTTCAGAATTTAAAGAAGCCTAACTGATACTTCAGCTTCATGCCTGTCTCTCTCTAGCTGGCAAGAACACACAGTTCTGGAAAATACATTGTAAATTCAATCACTGCTTGCACTGCTTTGTTACAGCCCTCAATACTTCTTGTGACTTCCATGCAGCAATTGGAGTTTGTTTTCCAGAAGTATGTGCAAATTAATTTTGGGTACCTATGGGAAATTAAAGTAGCATTTTTGCAAAACTTGTGTTTGCAATGTTATTTGAACATTTGAAATTATTTGGTCTACTGAGAAAGATTCAGACCAACTGTTCAATTACACAAAAGTGGCATTTGTTTTCTCTGAGAACATCTCGGGGATGCTTTGTATGAGCTGTTTACAGACCCTCATTGCTTCAGAGACTGTACCAACCTAATAAAGGCTTTGCTTGGTCATATGTTTATGGGAACATCAGCTACACTGTGAAAGATCAGAGGTTTTCCCAGGACTGCAATCCTGTACCGTAACTGGAAAATCTTCTGGAGCTCTTAAGCTCTATGTCCATGGAGATAAAATGTCTGTGTGTAAACAAATGCTGCACTTTACTGTCCAGTGATGTAAATAGGTATGGTAACCTATTGTGACTGCAGATAAAGCTGGGCTGATGGGTGTTGTTTTCTTATATCAAGAACCTGGTAGAATATGACAACTACTAGAGTAGTGTTTATTTACCATAGACCCCAAATTTTGAGGTTCCCTTTTAAAGGAACATAGCTTTTGGAATATCTGAATGCTTTCAGAGTAATATCTTTTCTTACCATCTGGATAAGAGGAATGCAAATGGATAATTGGATGGTTTTATTTTTGCAATAGTTAGAAGTTTCAGAGGCCACAGATACAGACCCCCACTACGCTCCACAGTGAGCACCCCAGTGGAATGACTTACCACGATAAATGTGTCCATCCATCTGTCCACATACTATATATAGTCTTTACAAACTTGCAGCTACATAGTTGTGTCTTAAAAACAGGGCAGATTTTTCCCTTGTGTATTTGTTCTGTCCATGAATCTCAAAGTCATTCCTTTCAAACCAGGACAGTGTTTCTTGAGGCAGGCAGATACAGTTTTCCTGCAATGACAGTGCTTGTTTTGCCTAAAGCATCAGCGTAATCCTCTTGTTAAGTGTATGCTGGCTACCATGACAGTTTGGGTCTGGGAGGAAGAAGGTCTAACAACATACTTTGCCCCAAGTTTTCCCCACTACACACTGAGAAAATCAAGTATTTAGCCTGCTTTTTGTGTTGCAGTAAAACACCAATACCCCTTCACTCCCTCATGCTACTATTGCATGTTTCCAGCAAAAGCAGATGACAGTTTTCTACTAAAATCTCTGTATTCAGAGAGAGTCAGACCACTGTGGTGAGAGAAGTGTAGAGCTTTCAGTTGTTTATCCATTTTCCTATTAGTCTGGCATTCAGCATGCTTTTTTTATTAGTTTTAACAAATTTGCTGCTGATAACATCACTGGCACTTCAATTCCACCCCAAGAGACTGTTAAAACCCATCAGAGGAGCAACAGTCCAAAGGCTGAGTGCAAATCCTCTTTATCCCCTTGTACCTCCTAACTATATACTTCTAGGGAGATTTCAGCCTCAGTAGATGGGGTGAGATCCAAACAAAGGGTAAAACATTGTTCCCCTTACACCATATTGAAGAATGGTGTACAGTCCCCATCCAGCCAGTCCTCTTACTGTTAAAATCAGTAGTCATGTTCTGTGAAGAAATATTTTGCCCTTCTTTGTGCTCTACAAGTCTAATTAGAGGTGGTGCCCACATATTGCCTCAACTGACAGTTTCTCATGCATCAGAGAATTCTGATCTCCCACTGAAACTGCCAGGAGACTTTCCATGAATTTCTCTGGCAACTCAATGAGAAACTGTTTTTACCAGGTACTTTGATACTTAAAATATTGATGAATCTGGAGGCTGTTTTGAGACTTGAAATGACAGAAGAGAAAAAAAAATCCCACAATGGTAACAGAAAAATCTGTGGCCTGAACAGTCTTGAAACAATTGGTAAGTATTGAGCAGTAATGGAAGCTTGAACAGGCTCCGGCTGGCAAATGTGGAACTTGAGATGTTTTACAATGCACCAGTAATGAAGAACTGGTTTATAGACCACAGAATTTTATGACTTATAAAAAGAGGGCTTTTTTGGCACAATGCAGCAGTATAAAATTTGCTATTCCCTTCAGTTTGCTCCCAATAGGGGTGATTCTGCAACAGGATCAATGGCAAAAATGCCTTTGTAATTCCATGGTGTTTCTCTAAATTAAATATACTTCGGGGTCTGAATGAGTGGGTTTAGTTGCAAAGCTGAGACTTATGTTTATAAAACTGAGGTGTCATCAGAGGGAACAAGCATCAGTGTGGTAACCCTGATGTGCACAGAGCAAATCGTGTAACTGGACTCTGAGCAGGGAAATACTTTTTGAAGACTGTTTACTAACAGACTCAGAGGTCGGTAGTACCTACCAGTAACCCATTAGTCCCCTCTCTTTAAAAGTCTTTTAACTGGGTGTTCCCCTATCAGCTGCTATGCAACATGTAGAAGATAATATCATCAGAGATTCTCTCATGCAGTTTAGGTGATTGTAACTTTATGTATATGATTATTCTATAACACACTAAACACCCTCACTAGAGCAGAAGGTATTTCTGGTATCTCTCCCAACTGATATATATGGCAACATCTCCTAAAGCAATGCAGGAGACAGTACTCAAAGGCTATTTTAAAAAACTTCTCTAAGCTTTTTCATTTATTTAAGAACAAACATGTTCTTTCTGCAACTTGGAAACAAAATATGTGGAATAGAGAATAATTACAGAGATATTCTTAGAAAAATGGTATCAGTTCAGCCACTGCAGCTGATATGTAATATGTGATACTTCAGTGAAAGGACACCTGTGGTGGAAAACAAATCTCAATTGAGCAGTTCTATACTTCCATACACCCAATTTCAAAGCCTTTACATCTAATCCTAGCAAGCTTGAATGGAACCCTACCAAGATATTTTGGGTTTTTTTTATTTGAATATGTTTTCCAGGTTCTCTTTTTCCATGTTTCTAATGCAGTTGTTTTTCCTGTCAGATAAGGACATATTTGACTGACCATCTAATTATGACACACTGTTGATACAGGTAAGTCAAAAGAGATGTGAGACTGATAGATATAGAGTAGCACTACTGATAAGTTGCTCAAACATTGCATTTGTTTTACTTTGCCTTTGCTAGCTTGTATGTTTGAACATTACAAAAGATTGAGCACATGTGAGCAAACAAGCTTCTTACTGTAATCTACATTGCTAAAAGCCACTGCTTGTAAATGTTTGCATTCTGGTTTGCTAGCTTTGGAATATGTTTTGGTCCTCCAGTTCACACCTTTCCCTTTCTCCTGGAGGCAAGCACTTACTCCAACTGAAGCTGAGATTCTTGCTCAAACTTCAACAGCTGGAGCCTTGACAGCTATCAAATCTTGTGAAATTTCACAATAATTGCAGGAATGGGTATGTTAAAAGTTGTTCCTTTCTTTTACTAGGAATATTTTGTGGGGACTTTGAGCTATGAAGTTGTGCAATTTTTGGAAGTCTGTGTGGATCATGATTAACATAGTCTAGTTAATCAGGACCAGGAAATTAGCAACGTCCTTGCTGTGGCCTCTATGGATCACCACATCTACAGTGCCAGAGTGGAATGAGTGAAGTCACCTGAACCTTTCACTCTGATGAAAGACCGGGAAAATGAGTACAAGGCCTCCATACTTTCCTAGAAGCAAAAAAGTCTGAGTGGCTGATTGCCAAGTGTGCTATGCCAAGAGTTGTTGGGATCTCCGACACATTCCAGTGGGAATATTAACAGGTTTGCATATTGCTGGGGAAAGTCTTCCAAACTTCCAAGAGAGCTATGAATATCTACTGTTTAATGTATGTATGGTTTGTGGTCCCTAGCTATCCGGAAACTCTCAAAACTCTGCAAATACCTTATGAAACTCTCACACCCAGACAGACAGCTCTCCAAACATTCCTTCTCCTCTCTTTGAGTATATGTGGTCTCAGAATCCTAAAACCATCTGGAAGTATCAGCTATAGGCTTCCAATCATCACCTTGTAATAGGATTAGCACCCCATCAAGCCCACAGATGCTGGGCATCTGCTGAAATAGCTGTAATCCTTTGAAATAGAAAATATCATTAAAGGGGTGTATGCAGCCTGAACCAAAGCTCACCAAAGTCAGTGAACTCTACTATTCGATGTGTCTCAGTGGGGTTTGAGTTAAGCCATGGTCAGTAACGACTTTGGATCCTTTGAGTTTTTATCCCATCTGAATATACTCTGAAGTAACGTTTAAAGGCCAATTGAGATGTGTTCTGTCCCTTTATGCTGTGTGAAAAGGCTGAAATAATATAAAGTGGCTACCAAAAGTCTGCTCCTGGACATGACAAAGACACTCTGGAGAACCTCTGGAAGAACCTGAATCCATGTCCTTAGGAAGGTGATAGAGGACTGTGTCAGTGTTAGTAATACCACTGTGTACTTGACCGACTCCCAGCAGCATTGCAGCCTGTAAAAGGGTAAAGTCCAGAAAAGTTCTAAGTTAGGTTTTGGGCTGTCTAAATGATGCTGCAGACAGAAATCCAACAACTTAGAGTTGGGGTGTTTGAAAGCTTCCTTCTCTATCCTGCAGCACTGTGGGTGCTGGGCTCTGCCTCCAACGAGGGCAGTGAGGGAACTTGGCCCCAGGATTCTCGGCACCTCTTAAGCTTAAATTTCCTCTGTAATTTTATCAGGATGACAAGAGACTTCAGTTCTAACCTTAAAAAACCAGTTATCCTTGAAGATGTACCCTTTACTGTTTTAAGTGATCTACCTAAGCCCTATCTTATATGACAAGAGCATTTATAACAGTTACTTGTAGATTCTATGTCTCGATTTGATAGATTTAAACTTTTTCATTGCTTGTTTGCCTTTATTCTGTGTTCTTTTTGGACATTCCATTAAAAAGTGGATCCTGTGTTGAACAAACAGTCCTTCCAGCAAATTATAAGCCATTTGGAAATCATCTAAATTAGTGCCACTTTTGACGAGGAGGTGACAATGGCTCTGTCTTCCAAGAGGCATAAAAAGGTTATCAGATATTATTACTTGCCCACTGAGAATTTGGCATGAATTCAAGTCCTGTCCTGGATCTGAAATTCAATGAAGAAGTACACAGATGTTGTGGTATTGGTTGGTTGTGGGGTTTTTTGAGCAATATGGAATTTCTACTGGGAAAATGAGATATGAGTCAGCATCAAAATTTCTGCAAGAAACAGCAGACATCTGGGTTTTTGGTTTTTTGGTTGCTGTTTTTTTTTTTTTTGGTCTCGTATTCATATTTTCATTTCACCCATCGGGGAAGGGGAAGGAATCTAATGATGGTTGTTTCTAGATCTGAACATCATCTGAGGACGTTTGAATCTCTGTCTTTGGTGTGGACCCATCAAGCCTTCTAAGTAAGGTCAAGAGAACAGTAAAGGACTGGAACTGAAAGTCAAATTAGAAATTCTTCTAATGGGAAGGCATGTGTTTGCTGACAGTAAAGGAATTTTAAGAGGCAAGCACCAGCTGTTACACTAGTGGAAGAAAGATGGAGCACATTTGACCTGGCAATTGTTTGGGGATTTTATTGTAGTAGAACAAATGGAGAGTCTGAAAACACATGAAAACTCTTATGACTGGGGGAGGGGGAGGCAGGGAGTTGAGAGAAGGAGAAAAGAAGGAAATTGCACATGCCTTCAATTCCCCTTTACAGAGTGCCCTGGTCCCAAATGAAAATGAAGATGCAAATTGGCTTGTCCTTTCACATCAGCTACAAAACTTATAAAAGGAAATTCAACTCAGCATGTTCATGTTGGGCTTCATTTGCTCATTCGGTTGTGCTTTCCTGGAGCAGTGGAAGTTGGTAAGTACTGCATGAGCGGTCACCTTCCCCTGAGGTTTCCTACCGAGGTGGTACGTTTACGCTGGAGCTGTAGGTTGCCCACAGGATGAGTTTTATCACTGTTTCCCCCTACACCTCACTCATATGCCCATAACAGCTGTCACTCTTTCTTTGGGGTCAAACTGGGCAGCTGTGAGCCCCCAGCAGAGAAAGGTGATGGAAATGCCAGAAAAGCACAGACTCGCATCCCTGGAGAGACTTTCTGCTTCCTGAGCTGTTGTGGCAAATGTCACTAAACAGAGGCTGTCAGAATTTAAGATTAGGACACTCCTTGAGTGACAGAGAGATCTTTTTCAAAACTTGGGTCAGCTTCCTGGCCTAAGTTTGCAATTAATTGAATCTGAGATTTTGGTGGGTTTTTTTGTCTGTAGTAGGAATGAAGAAAAGGGATTTGAACAAAGCGAGAAAGAACACAGTGTTCACTCTCAAAATGTACTGAAACAGAGTATTTTTTCTGTTTGAAATTAATTTTATGTTATTAAAAAAAAACCCAAACCAAAACAAAAAAACCTTAATGTTTTTCATCATCTTTTTTTTCCAGATTTGGCAATAAAAATTAGCTAGCCTTGCAGAACGTCTGGTACACTAGTCTTGTCAGCCAGGAAATGAATAGTCTTATAATTGGTAAATAAATTGTTCATTGCTTTGCTTACTTCATGTTTAGATTTGTCCTTTGTTACTGTTATTACTGGCAATCAATTTAATAATTTGGCAACTTGAACAAATATAAAGCTATACATCCAAAATGAAGAAATAAAACACCAACAGAGCACAAATACTAGAATAAGAAAACTTTGTAATGAAAGGTAACTTTGCAGTTAAAAAGTTGAAAAATGTTTAGAAACAGTGCCATTCTAACAGTGTAGTTAAAGAGTACTTCAGTGAAGTAAATCCAGTGAGGTCTGACAGCCACGCCTTTTGTAGGTATTCCAGTGTAATAGTGGTATGTGTACAATATTGACTTGATGGATGATGAATTCATCCACTCAGTGTCAACTGATCATGAATCAAGCCATAAATGCCTGGGGATGTTTCCTAAAATTCTTTTATACATCTTATAGGGCAAAATGAACCGTTTCAAGGGAGGCTGGGATTGGGCTAACTATTCTAAAACAAATAGTTTTAGAAATATGAGAAGTTGTGAAAGGACTGCTGTTGTTTTAAGGAACTTAAACAAAATAGTTCGCAATTATTTTTCTGTAATAAGAAATGTGGAGGAAAAAAATACGGGATGAGTAAATATGGGAGATCAATAAAAGGATGCCATTAGAATCATTTAGGAATGACTTTGTTTCAGAAAGAAGGGGTGTTTATTTGAAGCCTATTAGGAATAGAAAGCCATTCATTTATTATTTCAGGGATATATTTGTGAGACAGACAAAATGTGTCTGGTAAACTGAAAAAGTCTGTTTAGCAAAGAGTGATCACTGGAGTAATGTGAACCTTTGCTTTATTTATTTCTGTGGTACAGCTCTTTTGTAACTCTTGTCATTTTTTCTGACAGGAACACATGATGAGGGGCATACAAGCTACTAATTATATTGTACAAATATCCATGCAACCCAAAACTTCATAGGGCTTCAAAGACACTACAGTTTGTATTTTTCATTTGATGTTTGTAGTTGTAACGATCATGTTGTTAATTCTTTCATTCCAGGAGGAGCTGATTCAAAGCCCAAGGAAGCTGTTGAGTGAAATAGTGGTGAGTTTAATGCACTAAAAGATGTAAATGGTTGTGTTAGATTCAGTCAAGTCATCCTATTCCTAATGTTACAATAGCCTACACCAGGGGACTGTTTGACCTCTGTGAAGGCCAGAGATGAAATTGTCAAATCATTCAGGTACTTGTTTGGATGAAATGGTGCAAAAAGTTGAAAAAGATCCTAATAATCAGGGAATCCATTGAGGCTAGAAAGACAAGGATACCTAGTGAAGTGTGAAAACTGGGCTGAGGTTCTGAAATAAAAGGAGAAGTCTCACCTAATGAGGCCTGAAGTAAGATGAACTGAGAGAAAAAAAAAATTTGCCTGTGCCTGCTAAATGTGATTCCCATTAGAAAGCCAAAATACATTATTTGTGATTTCAGTGTGAAGTGGAGGGAAAATACAGTACCAGCAAAGAACTGACCTGGAGGAAGAGAATGCCTTGGGCCCTCATTTAGTGCTTTAAAAATACATTTTTATGCAGTAATAATTGGATATGTAGCTGAATGACAGTGACCAAGAAAGAAATGTAAAGCTGTTGCTGAACCTTTCTCCTCACCCCAGCTGGGTGGTAGCAGTGGCTGGGGGTAACACACCAGGGCTCAGCTGTCCTGCTCCCCAGGAGCAGCCCATTTGCTGCTGGAGAGGGTTTAAACCAGCAGGTTGCCACCCCTCCATACATCACCTTTCCAGGGGTTAGGGAGTCTTTGTCACCCCCTGAGACTCAGACCAGAAGCAGGTGACAACAATACCTGGGAGGGCAGAAAGAAGTGTTTCTTGGCAAATGTAAACCCAGGTAGGTGTGATGAGCAGTAGGCAGCTTCTATCACAAGAGTTAATCCATCATATCAAGGTAAGTTTTCCCCATTTCTTGCAGCTATTCCAATCTAGCACTTCTCCTCTGACTGACAATTTTGAGCAGGTCAGTTAGACTGCTACATCTTTTGCCTGTTTGTTTTTTTTTTCCCACCTCTGTCTATCCTATTTGCAGGCTTGTATTTTTGCCCTTTCTGTACTACCACCTATGTCTTGCACTGAAATGGTTTTCTCATTTGTTTCCGTCCATGAGGGAGAGTGAGAAGGAAGAATATGCTACAGATACTTTAGGAATAATAGAGTGTTCCTGGACTAAAATAATCAAGGATTGACACACTGACCTTTTCCACAGCTCTGTCTGGCAGGAGCAGCTATCAGCTGCTTTGAAGGGCATTCCAGTGAGACTAATGAAATGGCAGCCCCCCTGCGACCAGCTACTCTGCCTTTCTTTTGACAGCCAGTGATTATCTGCCTTAGGGTGACTCCCTTTTCTGTTCTGTAGCCAGTTTTCAGTTGGTGGAGACATACCTTCTTCTGCTTGTCCCTGCTTCTCAAGACATTTGTTGCAGCTGAAACATTAATCTCCTGTGAAGTTTGTTACGTGTTTTCTGAGTGTCTCAGGAAATGCTATCCCTCTGTGTGTGTACCCTGGCCAGCATCCCCCGTGAGAACCCCAGCCAGTCAGCAAGACGTGAACTCCTTTTCCTGAAGCCTGGTTGGCCATCATTAATCAAGCTGTTCAAATAGCTTGTTTTGTTCTAAAATCAACTTCAACTAATGTGTGTGTAATTTCCTGCTGTGTCCCCAGGCTCTTTCAGAAGCAGTGACATGATCTAGGGCCTTTTCTAGTTACCCAGGCTGCTGAGGGATCTCACATATTATAAAAGCCATGGATAAGAAAGCAGGACCTTCTTCCTCAGCCCTGTGTGAGTATCATGCTGCAGGACTGTGATGCTTTTCCAAGAAGGGAAATAAAGTCACTGTGGGGATTCAGGGCACCCTGTTCATTCCTGCACCAGCAAACTGTGAGAAAAAACACTCCCTCAGTGTGATGCTTTGGGTCACTACCTGCCTCTGACAGCTCTGTGGAAAATCAGAGCTAACTCCTCTGAAGGGACTGATGGACTTACGTGAGGATTATTGACATCAGGACCTCTTTTCTGAGGGCAAGGACAAAAAATAATTAATTCATGGAGGAAAATTATGCACCTTTTCCAGATTTTTTAAATTAATCTTGACAGGGAAGGTAGCCTAGGGTGGCACAGTGCCACTTTTGCCACTAATCTGGAGACAGAAGTAGACAGTGTAGGGTGGACTCCCCTCTGCTTTTACTCATGGAGTTTCTAACCTTAATGTTGTGTCCCACAGTTATGTGCTTGGTCACCCTGCTGGAGATATTCCACTTCAGTATTATATATTCCCTGGATGAATCAATGGCAGAACTTCCTTGCCGAGTATCTTTATTCCCTTTATGATATATTCTCTTTCTAGAAAAAACCATACAATTAATTAGGCAAAACAAAATTATATTCTTGGGAGAAACAAAGGTGTCCATGCAATACTACTCTAAGCTTAGGTAAGAACATGAGAAGATAATATTCACACCTGATGAGGAAAACGGAGGCATAAATCTCAGTCTTCAGCATCCTGTAGTTCCTCTGTTCTGCTGTGAAAGCAAAGCAATCATGAGAACTTCAAATGTGCCTCTTTCTTTGCTTTGTTTTTCTTGGTCCTCAAAGAAAGAGTTTCTTATTCAACTGTATGGAGTGTTTCATTTGACACAAACCAGATTTCTCTCTCCCTCCCCACCAACAGCCACCCCCCCAAACCCTGTAACATACTTTGATTTCTACAGTTTCATCATGACATGTTTTACAAAGATACATTTTTGATTCAAATGCGGAAAAAAGAAAGGATTTGTGCTGCCCTGGTTGATATATTCAAAATATTACTTTGTACTAAACTGGTAGTTTAATAGCTTTTTTATTTTTTTAGTCAATGAACTGATTTTGTAGCCTTTGGATGCTCTCTCTGCATTCCACTACGCAGAATGCATTTTGTTTAGTTCATTATTAGTTCCCTTCCACTTAATGATCATTGTAGTCTCAGTGCTGCAACTTAGCACTAGTCCCGATGTAGTGCACTGCTATTGTGCCAGTATTGACCAAATCAATCTGTCAAATGAACTGTGAGATCATGTTTGTAAAAAAAAATTCATTGAAAGTGGTTTGGTTTACAAGGGAACCTATTGTTTACTTACTTTTTTTTAATTCTTATTTTCTAATGATAAAAAAATTGTGTGACAAATATGTGATACTGTCAGACAAATGGGATGGGTCCTCTTCAAAATCCTTCACTTCTTTTTTTTTTGCAAGATGAAGTTTGATGTTTTTCATCAATAGAGATGTAGCACAAAAGGAGGATATTTTTTCCATGGGCAAAGACTTATCTGTGATTAACAGTCAAGGAGGCAAAACTTAAGGTGGTGTCAATCAATTTTTAATGTGGCAACACACCCGTCAAACTTTTATTTTGTAACCTGTTCATTTTACATGTGAAGCTCCTGGTTCTTCGACACGTCTGCTAAAAATATAAAGCTGTTCTTACTTGGAGGTTTTAAAATTTAATTCCTCTTACCCTTTAACATTCTTCAGAAAACCATCTTTCAGAAGGCTTTAAAATATCTGTTGGCCTTCTGCATCTTTTCCTGTTGCTTGTCAGGCAGGTTTAAAAAAAACCAGCAACCTTATTTTGATCCATGGCACCTTCCAAAGTAATCATACGCATTTTATGTGACTGACTAAGTGCCAGGACTTTCACGGAGCGTCGTTAGGGACACAACTGCTGTGACGAAAGCCTGTAAGGGCTGGGTCTCCTATGGCAGGGGAATGCACAATCAGCTTATGGACAGGGCCTGCAGGTGGGATCAGCTCCAGCCTGCGGTGGGGCAGTGGGTTGCCAGGCTGTAAGAAGCCTTGAGTTCACCCTGCCTGTGAAGAAAACTTCCACAGAGCCCACAAAGGGCAGGAAAACCAGAGGGGTGGCCCTTTCTGGGCTAAGGGTGTTGAGCTCCTGTCAGCACCAGCTGCAATGGGACAGGTTAGCTGACACCAGAGGGGACTGGAGCTGGGTTTGGTGGGCTTGGAAGCCTCCAAAGGGCACCCTAGTATCCAGTCAGACCTTCACACTGAGGAAAAGGAGAGGCCAGCAGAGATGTGCAGGGAGCAATTCAGAGAAGAAGGTGCAAAGCTGTAAATGCTTCCCATACACATAGTGGTGTGATACTTCTCCTGCCTTGCTGAGTGCAATGTAGTGGTACTGCTGGGAACAGTCCCACATCCACCCTGCTCTTAGGGAACCTTTTCTTTGTTCTGGAGGTTTTTTTCTCTGTGCTTAAATGTTTATCGACTGCAAAAATGCAGGCTGTTCTGCATGGAAACTATACTACTGTTTGCATCAAGAGGCTTTGTTTACTAAACCAAATTATAGTTAGACATAATTTATTATAATTATTCACCAGCTGGTCATTTAAAAAGCAAAAACCTTGGTACTATGTGCCTTGTGCCTGAAGCTGTTCAGTTTAAACATTTATTAATAATGTTCTCATGTCTTTTTCTTTTAATTCCCATAATGGCCGGATACTGAGCTGCACATCAAAGGAATTTTGGTTTTAAAAGCAATGGTGAGTGCTACACACTGCATTCCCTCCCCTTTGATCGCCATCCGCAGCACAAATAAATCCCATTAATCAATATTCTCTCTATTTCCTCCCTGCCTTTCTGTCAGTGCCAGAGATCTGTTTCCGATTTGCTTTGCTTTGTTTTAAATGAGGGGAAGATTTCTATGGCTATCTTCTGTCTAAAAGGTAAATTTATCATAACTTTAGGAATGGAACTCTATCTGTTGTAACTAGGACTGGATCTGAGCCTCCTCAGCTTGAGCGTCAAAGCGAGAATATTGAAGCAATTAGAACAGACATGAGTCTGTGAGCAATCCATTGGCCAGGATTCATTCACAGAAAATATTTGGTGTACCCTTGCCAACTGGAGGCATATTAATAAAAGTCACAGTCTGTTCACAGACAATTCTTGAGAAAAGTGATAAATTTCCTGAAAAAACTGTGACTTGCCCATCCACTTCCAGTTGTGACTAGAAATTACTATGAGTAACTGGTGTACTTTCCATGGAAGCCTATGAGACACAGCCCTCTTTCATTTCCTCCTAAACAGCTTTGTAGTTTTGCCGTGTGACCCCACACTTGCTGCTGTGGTGTGAACGAATAACCTGAGAAGCAGTTTCAGGGTAGTGAACATAAGGAAGAACTGGAGACCTTTGGATAAAAGCTTCAGTCATCAGCAGTCTCTTTCTCCACAAAAGAGAGAATCCTAACTTTCAAATCCTAACTTTCATCAAGCCAACTATTCAGGCTGTGTGTATGTTCAGTATATGGGATCATGGAGTGCTTCAAAGCACTGTCTGCCCTTGAGAGCTGAGTGTAACAAGGAGGATCCAGTAGGGGTAAGGAGCTACATCTGCTTAACTAATTTTGGAGACTGGGAATACATGATAACTAAAATGTTATCTCAATGTATAGAATGTTCTTAAGGTAAGTAAAATTGCTTCTAACCTCAGAACTGCCCTCTTCCTAACTTTGTGTGTTAGCCATGCTGTACTAACCATTACTTCACCATTCCAAGGCTGTTACCTATTTTAAGGCTTCAGTGTAAAACATGAAATGAAACTTCACCTCTCTGCATTACCTACACTCGTGGGGGGTTTTTTATGTTGTGGGGTTTTTTCCTCTGTTTCCCCCATGTATGTTTTTTATTTGTGTTCAGATTCTTGGTGCCAAACATTTTGGTGCATCTGCTGCCACCAATGAATGGCTGTGCCGGGAAAATCCAACTCCTTGGGGGCGGAAAGGGAGAGAAAGGATGATTATTTTTCCATTCTATTGAACAAAGCTGGCTTCTGTTGCCATTTTTAACACTCCAGTATTACTGGAATTAATTTGATGCATCTGTTCCTGAATTACCTCCCATAGTTTTAGTTCTTACTAGACTTCCAAACCACTGTTGATTTAGGCCTGTTTGTTCCAATCCATACTGCATTCCCATAAACTCTCTGCTATTTTAAAGCAGTTTAATTGCTTTTTAAATCCTTCAATATTAAAGTTACAGTAAATTTCAGACTTCATTATGTTATTAGACATACATCTCTAGATTCTCTGTAGTGCTGTATAAAGCCTGGCACATATCACCTTGTCCAAGTATGTTGTGAATATTCATGTTCCAGAGCCTGGTCAGGGACAATTTTATGGGAAATCCACGATGTGTAAGCACTCTTTTTATAGGGATTCTCCAGATCCCGGCTTGAAGCAATTGCTGTTGACTTAAACAGCATAAATGTTGAGAAAATAAGTGCCTGTTGGTCACAGATAACATTTTCTCACAATTAACCTTCTCAGACAGCTTGCCACTGACAGATAGTTTCTTCACCTTGAATTTAATGTTTTTCTACTTCGAGCTATAGGGAGATAAAGACTCATTTAATCAATATATATTTGAGCTGATCTTGTTGAACACTTGTAATTTCATTTGACTGGTGCCACTGTTACTCATCCTCTGTTAGTTTTCAGAGATGCATGTCCTCCTGGTTCTTAAGCATGGATTTATTCAGAAGCAGGAGGAGAAAGGTGGGGGAGAAGTGTAGATAGGGATTAAAGAGATAATTCTGAAACTCCCATTAGAATGAAAGGCATCCTATTAAAAATCAGTCTTTAAACATGCTGCTGGGAAGATCCATATTTTCTGCCTTCTTCAGGTTAAAATAATTTAACTCTCTAGTCCATACCTCTCCCTTTCCTTTCCCCTGCCCCAGGAAACAGAGCTGAAAACACAGTGGGAGACCTAAAAACTTCCCCTAATCTTTGTCCAGCCTGGGACATAAATTTAAAACAGCATTACATTACACTTTCTAAGGCCCCAAGAGGCTGATACAATGGCCAAGAATAGCTGAAACAGAGCAACACTCTGGCCATGTTCCCTCAACCTCTCACACTGGGAACCGAAGCGGGAGAGGTACTGAGTTACTGGGAAGGTCCCACGCTGCCCAGAGAAACCAGCTGGGCCAGTGGTGCCCTCCCTGCCTCCCTCCTGTGTGTGCTGACATGGATGATTTACAGCACCAGGAAGGGCCAGCAGGCCTGGGACATGCTGAGGAGCTGGTTTTGAATAAGTTGTCCATATCAGCAGTGAGAACAGTGAGGAGTCCAGAGTCAAAAGATTTATTTTAGGCTGGACAGAGGTAAAAAAATGTAGATTTGATACATGCTTTTTCCTATTAATTATCTAGCCAGAATTTCAGCTCCTCACAGTTAGGCTAAAATTCATTTGAGATTTTTTTTTTCCTTTTTTATTTTTTTTTTCCTCTAAAGCTGGAGGTAAAAATAACTGCTTCACCCTGTCAAAAGCACTTTGCATATCAAGTGGTTAGGTGTTTTTTTAATGAAAGAAAGCAGTGGCTTATTTAAAAAAAACAAACTGTGAAGAAAATAATTATAGCCCTTTCGGTTCTAAAACCTGATATTTGGAAATCAAGTAAAGTACAAACCTGTAATAATGTGCTTTATTTTGTTTTTAGTTTATTTGTAATGCTTTTCCTTTGTATGCATGAAATAACAACAGCTTCAGATAGGCCAGTTACCAGCAATTGTAAGGAAAGAACACACTAAGCATTAAGTCACTCAATTTAAGAGACAAACTCCTTGTCCTTAAAACATTCCACGGGGGTCAATGACTTGAGCAAGGGTGGAAGAAGAGATGGTAGGTAAACATTTCTGCTTTCTGTCCCACTCTTTTAAACCCTACACTACGTTGGACATTTTGAGCATAATGGATTCTGGTGAAAGAGGAGTGCTGGTGCTAATTGTTTTGATTTTATTGGAGGAAAGCAACAGTAAAGAGCTGTTGGGGGTAATCTACCCAGGTTTTATTCTTTTCTGTCTAGTCACATCAATGAACGAGTGTTTACTCAAGCATCCTTTATACTCTGTATTGCAGGAATATTGAGAGAGAAATTCTTCTTGGTCCGTTGCTTCAGAGCATAATCCAAGGTATATTTGATCTCAAAATTGGCATCTTGGGGAGAAAAACGCATCCCTGGGGTGATGCCCGCCTCTGCTTGTTGTGCATGTAAACCTAGGCAAAATTCAACAATTTTTCTTTCATGTATAAGGTATTGTAATACACCTTCCCTTTGAGGAAACAGTAACTCTTTTACCTAAATCAGGAGGTTTAACCTGAATCAGAAAGCTCATTCCTGTTCCTTGGAAACTTCAGAAATTTCCAAGCGTTGCTGTGCTCAACCTTTTTTTTTTTTTTTTTTTTTTCTTAATTCACCCCTCTGACATAATACCTTTCAGATTCCCTTTCTCTCTCTTCAGCAGCAGAAGAGAGGATGTTGGCTGTGTGGGTAAGACAGCACTGTTCTGCATTTACTTTACGTAGCTGGAATGTCTCTGCACTGGCTGTGGCACCACCTTTTAACTGAAGGCTCCAGGTATGGTCTGTGCACTGTGATGGCACGGTGTATGTGTGAGGTAAGTATACAAATTGAAGGCTGCAAAACCTGTGTACATATGTCTGTCCTTACAAGAGCCAGGCTGTAAATCCCTCTGCGGGAAGAAAGGGAAAGCAAGTTCAGCTGCCAGACCCAGCCATCAGCTCTGCTCTTTTCAAGCACTTTGTGCCCACCTTTGTGTTTGTGAATACAAGAGGTCAGGGTGGTACTGAATGAAACAGGAAGATTTTAAATCTACTGTTCCTAGAAGTGAGTGACTGTGCCAGGTGCAGGAGAAGAATCAGTCAGGCTGAGATTGAAAACTAAGTTAACTTTTCGTGTATTCTTGGTCTTTAGAAGCAGCTAATTTTCCTTTGGCAACAAGCAGAAAACACGCATATTGTAAGATTTTTTTTTCTTAAGTGCCCAAGGGGCTTAGGAAAATGAGTTCTATTTAACTTTCAATGAACTTGTTCAGCTCAGCCCTGAAGATGTTTTGGGTATTTTTCCCTCTGAGAGACAGTTCAGGAAGTTCCATATCATACACAGTGGAAATAATGTTCATGTTTGCTTTACTGTTTCTACAATTTGTGGAAATAAGCTGGTGTGAAATTAAATCTGTTTCCTTCTGTCTCTCTGTCCTTGACCTTGCCAGTTCTTCTTGCCATTTCTTCCTTGGCCAAAGCCTGTATAATGACAAAAGCATGGCAGTTGTCTTGCAGCTGGAGGAAACAAAATTTGTATTTGCATTTGTAGAAAACTTTTTCTTGGCCTGATGGAGGAGGTCATAAATAACTTCTGGCTTCTACTTCAGCCACCATTTTACCTGGGAAGGTCAACTACATACCTCATTTCCCATTTTCTATGGTTATTACTAGTAGAAGACAAAAGCAAAACAGTGAATCCACTGGGACTACAAAAATGCTTGAGAGTGCCAGGAAGTGCATTGAAGCTACAGAGGGAAGTGTCCTCTATAATTATGGTTTATAGTTGCTTCTTTTTATCCATGACTGTATTACTGAAGGCACTTGCCATGGAGAAGCACCCTCTGGTCTAGGTGTAGTTCAGTCCCGGGCTGTGGCATCATGCGCCGTCTTCCAGCTTGGGATGTCTGTGTATTGTACTGGCCCAGAAAGCCTTGCTGTCTGACTTGGCTCTGCTTGGCTCTTGTTATTTCTGGTTTACCTCTGTGTAAGCTAAACCACGGGGATGTTAAGTTCATCCAGGCTGAGCAGTTCATTTGCTTCACATTAGCATAAATCGTATACAGAAGGCCCCTGATTCCAGACTCCCACGATATACACAGCACTGTGTTATCTCTCACAGCTGCTGGCTGATGAGCCAACACTGAGTGCTATGGTACCTACTCTGATTTTTCCATGATTAAGTGGGTTTGGGTATTCACAAAATTAAAATATCTTAACTGTGTAGAAGCTTAACTCAGGAATTGTTCCCTTTTTCTTTATGCTCCTTATATAGTCATAAGAGAGGGAGATAAGATCACGTTTTGCCTGTTTGGAGAAACAAACCATCAAATCCTGTCAAATCAGAGTTTGCTTCTGGCTCACGTAATCCATATTTAGAGACTTAAGGTAGAAAGTGTGAGCAGTTAAGGAGGAATTTATCTGTGCTACTAAAATGTGTGTCCATTTAGCTGCATGCATTTTGCTGACCAAATTTGAGGCTGGTTACAGATGAGTGCCCAAACAAATGGATGATACAAGGATCACTTAGAGCAGGAGCAAGTAGAATTTTGGTTTTCCAAGCAGAAAGAAGAATGTGTCAACCTCTTGCAAGATGTATTGTTCATTTAGCGTTTATTTTTAAAGTCTGCTGAAATAAGATTGTTATCTTAAAAATTCCGCCCACTGAAATCTGTGGATTTCTGTAGTTATCTGGTCCCATATCTTATATTTTTTTGTGAGCTGGAAAGAAAGCAGGACTTGTCTGGAAGGAAGTACTGAAGTTTCAGTGTCTTCTACTGAGTTAGATTCACTATTTGGCTATGGAAATGATTCCCAACCTATTAATGACTCTGTACACTGACAAACCTAAATTTATTAGTAGAGTACTGATTTTTTTATATACACAGTAGATTCTAAAGTGCTTTTTATATAGTTCAGTTCAAGTGGTTAAAGAGAGAAAGCATGACAAATGTAAACATTGTTGACATGAGCTGTTTTCTATTAATTAACTTATGCATATCAAACAGAATGCTGTTGCCAGCACTTTACATGCTGTTCCCTTTCCCCAGAAGCTTGTTTGCCAAACACAACACAGGTTACATGGCGGGAAAAATAATCAGGGGAGTCAAGTCTTGATCTAAACTTCTGCTGCCATGTACATGTCTGGCCCTGGCACACCTGTGGACATGTTTACAGGAGCAAGTGGTTTTACTACATCAACACGCAGGGCTGGGCTGCTGAATGACCTCACTGGAGCTTTCTAATAGGTGCATTTGGAAGTTTTGGGTAATAATGCTAAACAGGATCTCTGTGCTGCTTTATGCCTTCTTGGAGAACTGGCAATCAAAGACCGAGGTGCTGGCTGGGCACTTGCAGCCTTGCTCCTTGGCATCCAGCCCTGGTATTCTTTTGTCTCAGTTCTGCCCAGCGGTTATCACACTGCCTCAGCATGGAGAAGGAGCAAAAACATTTTTTGAAAGTGCAAAGGAAGAAGTAAAATTAAGATAAACATTTACATAACTGGGGAAAATTACCCAGGAAGGACTGGAAATCTGATGACATTCTGTTTACCTAGTGCAGTATTAAAGCAGTCTGTGAGAGATACAAACCAGAACACTTTGTATAAATCACTGTGAATGTAAGGACCTGTGAAGCGAGACAGTAAACACTACAATTATCAAGCTGGCTCAGCACAATAGAACCTACTCAAAACAAAATTTTGTACCATACCTTTACTAAAATTCTCTTGAGAAGGGAAAAGGAAAAGATGGTAAAGAGCTTCATGTTAAGAAATGATACTGTATACTCTATATGTAACACCTAACAACTTTGCCCATTCTAACCAAACCTAGACCTTGCTCTTCTGTAAAGGTAGGTCTTTCTGAGATCACAAAGTGTGCATTCTTGCTTCATTTTGTTAGAATGCAGTCACTAAGATTAGGTAATCATAAGATGTGTTTGCGCTTTTCATGCATTTCAGCCAGCAAAGTTGTGAAGAAATCTGGGCTTTGTATTGACCAGTTCAGTTGTCTGCTTCATACAATCCTTGCAAGATATCAGACTCCATGTAAGAAAAGCAGAGGCTTCATTTGGAAAGCTACCACAATATTTGGCTCCTCTTTCTGAAGCTACTCTGAATTTTTCATGCCCTCAAATTAGGTTAGATGCGTGTTTTCTATCAAGATCTTGTTGTAATCCTAAGCAGGATTTCTCAAGAGTTCGGGTTCAGTTGCAATATTGGAGGAAGTGCTGGTGGGCATAGAAATGGATGTTTCCCTTTTTTTGTCTGGGCTAATCTAGTAGCCCTCTTGATTACAGCATGTGACGTGTGAAAGCAAGCATCAAAACAATCAGATAGGCAAGGCTGGAAAGGGAAGTAGCTAAAGAGGTCTGGGAAAAATCCACTGTGGGAGATCTGAGAAAAAAAAAGAAGTTCAGGAATTATTAATGTGCAGATGGATGAGAAATTCTTCTCCAATGGGAAAGGACCACAGCAGCCACAAAATTCACATTTTCAAAATAAAACACAGCTATCACTTCTTAATGAAAGCTTCTCAGCAATAACGTAAGACAAGCAAATTCATTAAAATAATATAACCACCCTCCTCACTGCCTGGGAAGAGAGAGAAATAGTTTTGTACTCAACTTAAAGTTTGTAATAAATACTGTATAAGAACATAAGCCTGATAACATATGTCATGATAAATGGAGTCTAGTCTACCAGGAGGCATTTATTAATAAAAACTACAGAGGCAGCCAAAACAAACAGGCCTCCACAGAGCTCAAGTTTCTGCTTCATGTTCTTCATTTGCCAGTGATGTCTAGAGCTCAGTACACAGCAGTGAGACACGGAGTAGCTGAGCGATAAGTCAGAAGATGGATACGAGCTACTCAGTTACGCCAGTAGATATGGAGACATGGGAAAGAGTCTGGCACCAGATGGGATGAGGGACCAGAGAAGAGACTGATGAAGCACAGGGAAGACGGGAGCGTGACAACTGTGAAAGGAGTTCTGGGAGGAGGAAGGATGAGTCGCTTGAGTGCTGGAGCTGATTTATTCATTTTCTGTGGGAATGAAAACTAGCTGCAAATCCCAGTCCACTGTCAGTTCTGAACATCTAGACAGATTCTGGACTTACATCCAAACACTGTGTTTCCCTTTTCTTCTCACAGTTTCTTGCCCTTCTCTTTGTCTCTCTTATGTGTCTCTACTCACTCTGGTAGCAGCTGCGTGCTCCTTGAGAATGTAGTGTTTGAGGATTTCCCCATGGGGAGTGTTCCTGGATTTTCTCAGGTCAATGGGAAGCTGCTTCTTGGATGAGTACCTGTGTTCGATATGGCACAGTGCCCACCCCTACTAGCTGGCAGTAAAATGTAAATGCACCTTTCTTCATCCTCTCTTTGTCAAAGCAGCAGTGTTCACACAGCAGGAAGATGTCAGGGCATTTTGGGTGGTCTAAGCATGTTCATATTATGTTTTATTTTATTTAGTTTTCATTTGTTAAATTTTTTTAACCTTTAGAAGCAGGTTTTATTTTCTTCCCTTTGAAAGCAAACAATTGATTCCAAGGCCACTAAAAGTGTAATCTCTTCACAAGACCTGAAGCCGAGCCTTTCCCAGTAATGTTATGGCAGGTCATTGTTCTGTCAAAAGATTATTAACTTTTTTTTTGTGTTAAAATATAAATAAATAAATAGGAAAGTTATACGTGCCCCTAGGGCACTCACTCAGCTATGAAAATACAAAGTACAAGTACATTCCTTGTCACAGGAAGGAGAATGGGGATATGCTTGGAACAATAGTAATCAATTTCAGAAATGCTGTGATTTATTAGGCATGGCTGCCTCAGATTTTTGAGGCATGCATAATACAATCTTTCTCCCCATCCCTGTTACCCAAACAGATAAAACTTTTGGTGGACTAAGGACACAAGTAACATGATTCTGTGTGCAGGCAAACAGTAATTCATAACAACTTATTCTGCTCTTCTCTGAGACAGCTTGTGTTACCAAAGATTTGGTGTCCACTTTGTTTTTTAGATATGGTTCATCACTTCCCCAGAGGTTAGAAGCTATGTACATACCATGAAGAACAAGATGAGAATTCTTCTCTTCCACGTCAGCTGCTACTTAGGTGTGTGATAACTACATGTCTCTCTATTTCCTCTCTAAGACACAGATTGTCATAACTCAATTTATTTTCCATTACAACAGTGTTAAGAAGCTGATATCAATAACATAAATGAAGAGTATATAATAAAATTCTTCCATAGAAGTGACATTTGAAGAAGTTTCTTCTTAGATGAGAAGGCTTCCTTTTCCATAGTATCCAGGAGTTCCTTCTTCTCACAAGAAACTCTCTATCCCAATACCCTGTTGTTGGAGCCCTGGCTTACTGGTGCGTTAAAAATTTTTGGCACTTGAAAGTAGGAACATATAAAACTGATTGGTGTTGAAGCTTAGTTTGGGGAAAAAACCCAAAACATTTCATATCTGATCTCTTGCTCAGCTTTTGCACTTGGGAGGTCTCTGGCTTACTATAAAAATCAGATAAAATTTCTTGCCAAAATCAAGAGTCATAACAATCCACTTAACAAACTTACCAGATTTGCTGGAAGATCTAACACTTGATCTTCAGACATTTGTCTTCTCTCTCTCTGTCACTCAGTAAAAGAATATTGTGTTCCTAGTTAGGCTTGTTTCTCCCCATAGTCAGTGAGCCCATTTTTGTCATCCTACCAGAGACTTTGTGACCATAGTTTGGTTGCTGTGGCTAAAAATGATCATTCTGACTCTTGTTCACTGTGAAGCTGCTGCCACCAAAAACGATAGGCCAGACTTTTGCCTTCCTTTTTTACATGAACTCCTTAGTTGTCTCTACCTCACCTCAAGTCCTGTTTTATCCCACCACAGCTGCTCCCTGGGAGCTTGCTGGCAGAGGGACGGTTCATACACTTGTCACCTATTAAAAGATTAATTATTTCCATGTTGAATACATGTTGGGACCTTTTGGCCACAGGTTGTGATCTGTCACATCCACTCTGTTCTTTCTCACTTGTTTAAGCACTGGGCAGGGCCAGTGTGATACCGTCAGGCAGAAGGGTTGTTCTGGGACAATGGAAGTGGCAGATGTTGCCAGGAGCAGGCGATGACTCACAGCAGAGGAGTCCTCCTGCCGCTCTGGATGGGGTCCTGGCACGCTCCGCTCTGTGACTGGGAATGTCATGGCTGGCTTTGGCGAGATGTGCACAGTAATTATCCAGTGGCTTAAGGAGGAACACAGAATAAAAAATAGCTGTAACTTCAACCTCAGTGACAGCAGGGCTATTTTGCTGCAGTGTAACTGCTTTCCCTCAAGCCAGCTCATGTATGGCATTTTGTAGCTGTAACATGACGCTCACCCTGCTTCACCCCAGAAGGCTAGATCTCCTTTTTACCATGTCGCTTCATCATCTAATTGTTGGTTGTATGCGTTACGTGAGGCAGTGCTTCAGCACAGCAGGCACAACTGAACCTTGTGGCAAGTCCATTAACTCAGATGGAGCTACCTCCAGAGATGAATGTATACGGAACTTCAGCGCTACTTTTATCAGAGTATTTCATATTCATGAACCTCTGTGTAAAGGGAGCTGTGTAATTAAGATCATTCATAATGCTGTAGGGTATCCAAGCTAAGATAAGGAAGGTAACTTGTTTTTTAAGGGCACAAATTGATCTCATGCTGGTGTTAGGAAAGCTCGATCCAGTGCAAGTGTTCAGAGGAAGATTTAATGGTTGTGCTGCTGTTCTCTGAGTGCATGTAACAAGAACAATAAGGTTTTCTGATAAATAACATAATCATTTTGCTCAGTGTTGATGTCTGTAAGCAAGGCTAAAATACAGTGATGTGCATAAAAACTGTGGTGAATCAATGCAGTGCTTGTCTGTAGCCTCCTGCTGAACACTGGGAAAGGACAAGACTTCAGGTGATAAATTACTGTGCCTTACCCTTCTCTCATACTCCTTAGAATTCCTCAGCATGTGAAAATACATGCATCTTTTTCTGAAGGGAAAGAAACACAGCAGGTATAAGGCATATGCACAGTCTCATAATATCTCACTGTTTGCCTGAATCATTCAGAGCCTTGAAACTCCCCTTCACCTAAAATATGACCTGCTGTGGGAAAACAGAGGTCTTTCTGTCCCCATAACTCTCCAATTGGTAGTTATGGAAGAGGTTTAAAAGCGTGTTTCAACACATCATGCAATTAATAATCAGCTTTCTACTCCCTTTTGGCTTAAGTTACAAAGGAAGGAGGCATTCAGGAAGGCTGTCCTTGTTTTCCACAAATCTCACAGCAACCTGCCATGAAAGTGTTCAGAAGAGGGGCCTGAGAGCTGATCCAGGGAGGCTTGAGAAGCAGCTTGTCTGTTGTTGCAGATTGAGCCCTTGCCTTTGGGGTGAGTTTGGAATTTTCCTTAAGAAAACTCATCTGAGGTAGAGGAAAACACCACCTTCTCCCTCTCTTGGTGAAGTGCAGATCCTACCTGGAGAGGAAGCAGAGATTTTTATTCCACTTCCTTACAAGCTGATTCTGAGACCCAGGAGACAAAACCTCCTTCTCCCATGGCAGAATCTGTTAACGTGCTGTCAGTCCCTCCTCTCTTCAGTGTGGAAATCTCTCGGGGCTTGTTTGTCCTACAGCCTGCACCAGGTTCCCTAGTTCCTGACTCAGTCCCATGTGTTTGCCAACTTTAAGTATTTTGTGGAAGTGGAAATGTTATTGCCAGATTAATCCCCTGGGAAGCTCTCTAGGTGGATCTGAAGTGTTTGCTTGGGGTTTGGATTTACGCAGATGCTCCTGGTCTTATTTTTGCATCACTTCACCAAAAAAATTGCCTTCTTAAATTTGATTCCAATGTACTATTCCTATTTGCAGTCTAATAGTTTTCTGTCCTCAAAACCACTCATTTGTGGTTTCAGTGAAGGCTTAATAGAAGTTTCTTTGATATTGTACCTTAGAAAATATGACAGCTTTTGCTGTATTCAATTCGATGCCTGGTATGAACACTGTTTTAAATGACATTGGAAGTCCTGAAAAGCTGATATAATTTGATATAGTAATGTTTGTGTCTCTGCACAACGAGACAGATAGAAAATCATTGCTCTAAAACTTTTGCAATGCTGAGAGGATGGGTTTCAATTTAAGTCTAAGACAATTTAGGGTGCCTTACTATAAAACTGTTGGACTGTCATCTAGGAATTTTCCTAGTTGGCACAGGTCAAGTAAGTGCTCTCAGGAGAGTCTAGAGAGCTAATCAGTTCAGAAGTAACTGGAGTCTTAAAATGTCATGAAAATTTCAAGGTGTTTCACAAGAATAATGGTGTTGTCTCTGATGCTCTTGTCAGGTTCTAAACAAGATTATTCTTGATTTGCAAAACTTACCAGGATGCTGATAAATGGCTGTCACCCCTTATTGGACATGAATTCATTGGTAGGTGAACTGACCCAGTGTTGAGGTCAGAGAGAAGTAAGTCAGGTTTGGAAAGGGGTTTGAGACTCTCTAAAGAAATGCACTGCTGCAAATAGGATTGCAATGCTGACCAGAGCAATCCTGAACACACTCTACGCTTCATTCAGAAAATTCGCAGCAGCTGAGGAAGAACAAACGATGGTTGCACATGGCAGCACTTGCAGAAATTTATCTTTTAAGAAAAATAAACTTCTAAACGTTTTTCTTGACATGGAAATCCAGTAGTGGTTTAACATCCAAGGCCAGTCTCATGCCTAGAGAAATACCTTTGCAAATTCCTAGGGCTAGATGCTTCCCAAAGCATAAACTAGCAAAAAAAGAATGACTATGTGTAAGGCATTACGCAGTAATGAAGGTTTTAAGTAGAAGCTAAAAAATTGTGCCATAGCATTTTCCATGAACTGTGATGGAAGATGCATGGTTAAGCCACCCATACTGCAATCCTTATTTTCATTAGAAGAATCCTTATTTTCATTACCACTATCTTCTTGCCCTTCACTGAGGTCTCAGTTGGCTTTTGTATTTTTCTTTTTTCCTTATTCTGGTTTGGGCAAATACCACAGTAATGAACATGTTAGAACAGCTCCTAAAATAATGGAATTTCTATAGTTTTTCACTGTTTTCCCCCCTCTCTTTACCCAGTTTTACAAATAGATAACCAAGAGCCGAAACAGTTCTTTGGTTCCAGAGGACTCCAAGCAAACTGCTCAGGAGATTCTAGAGAGCTCAAATAATTTATTTTACAGTAACTCATATATTTTTGTTCCTGGGCATCTTTCAGTTCTGGAAAGAGGGAAAAACACCAAAGTACTGTGGCACAGTCACTTTTTTAATGACATTCCTGCTTTAACCTCAAATGGGAGAACTTGCCATCTAGACAAATGTCCTAACCACCTGGACCTATTCCAGTTTGAGGTGCTCTAAGTTTCTGTGAGAACTTTAACATCTTGGGGTTTGTTCTGAAGAAATGCTTTGGAGTTTTTAACTTCCAAAACCATTTCAGGACAAAGAAATGACTTCAAACTCTCCAACCCTTTCCTAATATTACATTTTATGGGTAGATGGATCAGTACCTTTTATTTCTGAAAGCAATAACTACTAAGATGCATTTCTTGAGTAGTTGTCCAAACAGTAAACTTATTACTGGTAAATTTAAAAAAATACTATCTAAATTAGTTTGGCAAATAGTGTCTAGCTAACACTTTATATAATTTTGGTGGATATGTGATAGAGAACTAAGATTTTATCTGAAGAGTTGTGCTTTGGAAGGAGATCAGATAGAGTTTCTCTTCTGATGGCAATTTTGTTTTCCTTCAGTGTTTTTCTCTGGAGGATCTGGATTATTATAGCTGAACAGACAAACATCTTTTCCCACTGATTTGAAAGCAAAATGTAAGAAAAACTTATGTTGTAAGACAAATTACTCCATAAATACAGAAAAGCAAGAAAAAAGGAATACCCTCAAACCAAACAATCAAAGAAACCCATTTTCTTTTTGGATTTCCTTTTTTCTTTTGGTGATGACATTCAGTGGTTGATTAATGTTGCGTCAGGCCAGGTTTTGTTTAGCTACATAATATCTTTCTGCAAAGTCTCCCCATGCCTTTTGTGGATGGTGACAAGAGCTTGGATTTTCCTAGTGATGATTAGTGTCTTAGGGCTGTTCTCAGTGTGGTGAGTGATGCTCTGATTGTCCATTCTCATCAGGCAACATTAGAAGCAAGTGCTTTCTATGGAATGTTTCTTGTGCCAGAGGATGTGCATCATTATTCCAACTCTTTGGCTTCTCTCCTTCATTGAAATTCATTTGGATCTGCAAAGCTGTCCTGTGAGCATGAACACCCTGTGCAATTGGATATACCCCATTCCTCCCTAAATTCCCTCTCCCTTTATACCCATTTGTACAAGACATGGCTCATTCTCCTTTCTCCTATATTCAAGCACTGAATCAGGCTCGGGAGGTTCTACTAATTCTCCTGTCACATCTTTTTTTATATGTGCTAGCAAAAGTGACCTGGCCTTTTGGTATCTCAATTGCCTCATGTTTTAAATAGGGCTAAAATCCATTCCTCCTTCACTCGTTACTGATCTTTTTCAATCAGAGCAGCCAAGTCTATTAATCTGAAAAGGAAAACCAGAGTAGTGTGTTCAGCCCTTGTTGGACACTGCTCCTCCCAGACAGCACACCTCTATTCCTTGTTTTGCTCCCATTCCTGCGCTTTGGTTGGCCTTTCCTGAAAAGTCTAACACAGAAGCCCTATAGGGCTACCTGCCCACTTCCAGATCTGATGGCACTGCAGCCTTCCTCATGGATTCAGTAGCACTGTCTGTGGTGTGTAATGTGTCAGAAGAACAGTCAAAGTCAGTATGTCTGCTCAGATAGCACTGATACATGGAGTTCAAAAAATAGAGAATTATATGTCTGAAATGTAATTTTTCAAGGGCCAAATAAAAAGAACTGAAGAATGTGTATAATACACTCTGAAGTAATTGGTTTTTTTTGTTGTTTTGTGTTTTTTTAGTTTTTTTTTTTAAATTTTCAGAATTTGTTTTAGACCAGCCTCCAGAAATTACATTTGGAAGTTTCTTGGTTTGGGTAATTTTGAATACTCCTTAATTTTCATGGTGTAGTAAAAAGTCATATAAGTTTGCTTCAGAGATTGGTGCTGCTTCATTTTAGTATTAAAGATAAATGTATTCCATTTTTTTAAAGAAACTGGTTAATTTACTACATAATTTCCTGCTTATTTTATCTGGATTTGTATCTCTTTTGCTGTACCTGTGTTGCAGTACCTGTGTAAATAAGGATTTAAAAATTGAAAAAAAAATATTCTAGTTCCTACAACAGAATCACAGAATGGAAGAACGTTCACAGAACCACAGAATAGCTCAGGTTGAAAGGCACTTCTGGAAATCATTCAGTCCATCCCCTCTGTTCAAGGTAAGATCAGCTACAACAGGTTACTCAGGGCTATTTCCAGTTGAGTTTTGAGTATCTTCAAGGACAGAGACTCAACAACCTCTCTGGGCAACCCGTTCCAGCGTGTGACTTCTCTTACAGTAAAAATCTTTTTTCGTATATTTAAATGGAATTTTCTGTATGAGAGTCAGGCCTGTCTTATTTACTATCTTCCATTGGGTAAGATTCTCCCATATTGGTAATATCCTCCTGAGACTTTTTTTTTTCTCCAGGCTGAACAATTCCAGTTCTCTCATCCTTTTTGTGTGACAGATGCTCCAACTTTTTCATTGGCTTTGATGGATTCAATCTGTTAATAAGACTATGTCCCTCTTGCACTCAGAAGCCCAGAACTGGGCACAGCACTGCAGATGTGGCCTCACCAGCACTCAGTGGAGGGGAGGGATAACTTCTCCCAGTCATGTTGGCAACACTCTTCCCTGTGTAACCCAGGATATTGTTGATTTCTTTGCTGCAAGGGCATGTTGCTTGCTCGTGCTTAACTCGGTGCTCTGTCTTTCCTCACCCCATCCCTTCACCCTCAAACACAGTCCCTTTATTTCTCCTGAGTCACAGTCCCTGCTTCTACCTCTTGCATGTTTAATTTACATGCTGGAGTCATCAGGAACATCTTGTTCATCCATACAGGCCACCTGTGCTTGATTGTTCTCTTGTCAGGATAGAACAACAGTTGGAGAAGTTAGTCCCAGCTCTCCCAGGCCCCTTTCTCTCCAGGACTGTCTGCCATAGGATTCTCCCAGGCAGACCCCAGAAGAAAATAGTGTGCTTATCTGAAGTCCTGCTTTTTGCCTTGCTTCCTCCTTACAGGATCCTGAACTCCACCATCTTGTGGCATTTTGGAGAGGCACCCACTCATGCAGATTTCTCAGAAAAAAAGAAGAGATTCCCCTATAGTGTCCTCCCAGCAGTTCTTTGTTTTGTGTACTTGGCATGAACCTCATTCTGCCCTGTTGTGGTGCATCAACTCAGGAACACTCAAAACAGAAATGTTACTTGCTGATAGGATTAAATGCATATCGTAAATGAATTTCCAGTCATAGTACCAACACTGGATATTCAGGAAAAGACACTGACTTGCAATTGTCTATTGTGATACCTTTCTTTTTTTTTTTTTTTCCTGACATCTCTGCATTTACACTCAACCCTATAGCTAAGATGATTAGAACTAGCTGTGGTAAGAACTATTCTGCTGGCTTGTTGCCCAAAAATAATGTTCCATCATTTCCTGAGGGAGAAAAAAAGTCTTGTAGACTTGCGGCCATTTGTCCTCACATCTATTTGCAGCTTCTTATTTCCCTTGAGAAGCATCCAAGAACATTTGGAAGTTGAATTTTCCGATGTCCTCACTGATCTCCACCCTATTCCCACTCCACTTTTTGGAAGGACCAGCTTATGAAGACAAATCTCCCACATTCTTTCATTCCATTATTCACTACTATGTGTCCATTTTATTTCTACTCATCACACAGCATTCTTTAGCTCCTCCTTTTGCTGAACTTACTTGGAGATCTACCCCCTGTAACACTTACAGATGCATAAACATAAAAAATGGACACTTTGTCAAGGCGCAGATCTTATTTAACAGCAGATTCAGCTATCAGTTTATCATTAGGCAATGTGCTGACACACACATCCCTTGAGGGAGATGATTGTGAGCTGTTGGAGGAAAAATGATCAAGATTAGTCTGCCAAATATATGGTAGGTATTAATCATCATCACATACAAGCTGAAACAGCATTTTTTTTCTCAGAAAAGCACTAAACTACAATTCCAATCTTGTCCTTTTGTCTGCAGAGTTACTGTAGCATGCAGTGAACTGTGGTGTTTTTTTGACTGAATCAACTTTGACAGTGTATTGATCTAATAATTCCACAGTTGCTTTCTAACATTACAATGTTTTCTTTTCTCCTCAGAATTCCCCTTCAACACATAAACATATGGATTTTGATAAAATTGGACTGAATGCACGTACAATTCTCATTTTCTCCATTCAGAGATTTCAAATAAAGTCTTTATTTTCTTTACTTGATATTTTCCATTACTGAAAAGACCAAAACCTACTGGGCCTTTTCAATAGGAATGTGCCTTCTTATGCTTGGAACAGAGCTTACTTAACACTGCATCTTTGAATTCAATATCCACTACTCTATACACAGAATTAAATTTAATACGCTTGTATGAACTACTTGAGCTTAAGTTAGGACTTGGTATCTTCAGCCTAGAGAGATTCAGATTCAAATTTTTCACAGAGTAGATTGAACTGCTCCTTGAATGCAGCAGATGACTCAGTTTTCCACTTCTTATTGTATCCATTTTGCCCCCACTACAGAAATCAGCCTACCTTTCTTTAAAAGAAATGCATCAAGGGTTGCATGTGATGTCAAGGAGGGAACTCTAGTTATGCTGATCATGATCTCAGGAGCATGTTGCAGATCACAGCGTAACTGGTGACACCAACAGAATAAAACAGAAAAAAATATTTTGTTGTTATAGTGCCCCTAAATTTGCATTCAAATAGATATTTGTGTAGCTAACAGATCACTTAAAACGGTGCCCTGGGCACCTCCTAATACTGGGGACTCAGTAACAATTTGCCTTTAAGATTTTTCCAGGAGTGACTAAATAGCACAGTTAAATTTGCAGTGTTCCTTCAAGGTTCATTTCCTTTCAGGAAAAGATCAGCAGTCAAACATAAAGAGCTGTTCTAGAGAAACAGGATGATCAATTAGTGACTACTTTTAGCCAAATGATTTTACACATTAGTATATTTTTCTCAGCGCTGTTTTATTAGAATAGCTAATGATGTTAAACTTCAGAGCCCAGATGAATTTCTTGCTTCAGACTGATGACTGAACATTGTAGGGATCTTAAAACTAGTAATTTTGGGAGTTTTGATCAGGAAAGAGAGTAAATTTCTCTATTAAATGACTTGGTGGATAATATCATCTTCTACATAGAAACTGCTGAGCTATTAATATAATATCACTAAAGCTGTTTTAGTTCCCACATATGAGTTGGCATAAAGATCTCATGTTATTCTGCTGACAGCATTGCCTTAAATGATACAACACAGAAGTATGTTAAATACATTACTGCTTCTCTTTAAATTTGGAAGCAGTTACATCTGAAAAGAGGAGGTGAGAGGATGGCTATTTAAAATGCCATTTCCTTCTTCACATCAAATACAGTAGGTAAATCTGATGCTGAAATAGATGGAAGTATTAGTGTGAGCACAAGGTATCACTAAGCACTGCTTTCTAAAAAATCTTGTGTAGGAGACCTCCTGAGAATGAATTAGAGAGTGATAACATTGAAATAAAAGGATTTGTGTAGCAGTAGCTGGAAGCAGAAATTGGTTTGTTCTCCTGCCAAATGGATATATACTGACTTCACTGGGCTTATTCAGTACTGGGGGAGCAAATTGTGTCTGTTGAAACCAGTGACAGAACTCTCCTTGACCGCAGCAGAACCCGGAATTAATGCTCTGTTTCTCTGTAACTTATGATCTATGAAGTAACTGCAGACTAATGTGACTGGAAAGGAGAGGAGAGTTTGACCTGCTGTCTGTTGGAGAGGAAATGTGAAATAATGAAACCAGAGTGCAAGGAGACCAATAGAACTGGAAGATGAGCCGCTATTTGGAAACAGCATGGCAAGACCTTGATAGCCACCGGAGCTCCAGGTTTGCTGTAGCTAACATGTGACATGGAAAGGAGGATAATTTCTTACACCTAATACATTATCATTACAATTGAAGCTAGAAAATGTTTGACTGTAATATTTCTTCCTAAATTCAGGCAGAAATTGTAGCAAATACATAAAACTTGTGGCTTTCCTCAGCAAATGGAAGGATACGTCAGCTGAGCTTTTCCTGTACTCTCAGTTCCCTGGAAAATTATGAACATCATAACATATTCAGAGATGACATTGGTGCCAGGTCACACAGCTACTGGCTGAGGAGTGCTGAAGTGCACTCTGAGAATGGTTAATGTTTCTTTTTACTGCATAGTCAAAATAAGACAGAGCTATACTGCAGACTCTTTTCCACTTGTACTCTGGGGATTCTTAAATATTTCACTTTTCCTGGTGGCTATATGCAGCAAAACAAAACATCAGCCGGTAGTTTACATTTTTGCTGCCTGCTTTATTTAGCACCAACCCTGAAGTGACTCTGGACATTTATAAAAAGAGAACTCTCACAACACTAAGCCCATGTGAAAGCTGCTGTCGGCTTTCCTCTGTGGAGATTAAAAACAGAGGGTGTGCTGTACAATGCCAAGCCCAACTTCATGGCTATGATAAGCCAGGGAGCCTGTTTTCTGTCCCATCATTGGCTCTGTAATGCTCTCTGCAAAAGTGCGTTGGGGATTAATGGTACAACTTTTTCTGTCATTGTCTTTCCAGGTGAATTCGCTGGTCTGAGGATGTGACTGATGCTTAAAACTGAGCCCTGAATCTAAATCAACGCAGGACAGTCCTTCCCAAGAGAAGGACGTGTTGCAAAATTGACATGAATTGCCATTTTTCAGAATCCTATATTGGTAAAATTGGTACTAGGTTAGAATATAAATATTTTATATCCCTGAAAAGTTTGGAAGTTCTCAGTGTTATCGTAATGAGATCTCATTTATTAGAAGTTATAGGATATATAGCTTGTCACTTTCTATATTCCACTGTTTTCATGCCAGTAAAAGATGGTCAATGACATATTAATGTTAGGAAAACACTTGGGTTCTTTTTAGATGTCTTAGATCTTACAAACTAAAAGCAAAGAGGAGAAACAGCCTAATGGGCATTTTCCTTAGGTTGCTGTTCAGCAAAGCCCACACTTCAGAACATCCTCAAAGAGTATCAACACCCCTATGAACAGTGGACACCAGCCTGGTGGCATTGGAGAAGTACCTGATGGTAAGGGCTCTGAAGAAAGCATGCTCTGACAGCATGTTTTGCTTATAGATGTGGATGCTCAAAACAGGAATTTTTCTTTGAGAAGGGCTCAGGACAGAATACAAATAAATCAATACACCAGAAATGCTTGTGGGACAAAATATTTCAGTTTTCCAGGCCGTTGTAGTCCAGACATTCAGGGGAAGTAAGTTAAATAACTGTTGGTGCATTTGAATGAGAACATTCATCTTGTTTGTCAAAGTCCCACAGATATTCTTCAAAATGACAGAAACATCTGACCACATTTCCCCCTTTCCCTACCCTGAATGAACTTGTGAACTAGTTAGGCGCTGTCTGGGTTCCGGACATTTCAATAGTTTTGGCTCTTTTCTAACATTCAGCCTAGAGGAATTCCTGTTAATTTTGTTTATGCTCTTTATTAAGCTTTTGTTTTGTTACTTCAGGCCTTTTCTGCATGTTGAATGGGAAAACCATTTTATCTGGTGGAATCTACATTTCCATACTTTTGAGAAATGGCTCCTTTCTCTGAGAACATCCTATGCAAAGATCGAGAGTCCAAAAATTCCTGAAGTTTATGTTGCTTGTGGGATACACATGGATCTAGACTTCATTTCTGCGAGTGACTTTGCTCTATATATAATGGGAAGAAAGAAAAGCCCGATGTTCTGCATCTGAATTTCTTATGGGCAGCTCTAAAGCCCAAACAGTTCTGAGGCTTCTGCCACTGAATGTACAAGTATGCTGGAGAAGTGATGGGGAGGGGTGCTTGCTATTTCCTCAGCAGGAGGTGATCAAATAAGCAAACATCTGGTGTGTACTGGGTATTATTATGTGAGAGTCTACAGATAACAAATCCAGAAACTTGGGTTTCAAGCATGTTCTCTTGGCACATGTTATAACATCAGGAGAAGTACACCGAGGAGTCTAGAAGAGATCAAGGTTTCTTTTGCAAAAAGTTTGGTGTGGAAATAGCCATCCTCATGCCACAAGTATTGGGCAACTTCCACTGTCAAAAGCAACATTCTCTCAGCTGATTTTCTGGGTAAGCATCATAATGCAAATATCAAGGGGAAATGGTGCCAACTTCCGGAGTCTCGTAGATCCTGGATTAGTCTGGCAGGTGGGTATGCTACCTAAATTCATCCCATTTGATGTTTGTTTAATGTGGTGAGGCAATCCTGCTAAGCCTTCTGACTTAATAAATCTGTTGTTGTACTGACCAATCCACTGAAAGTTCATTTCCTTTTTGGTATAACTTCAGACATAATGACCATTTTGCCTGATTAAGCTTTTAAATATGCCCTGATTTTTTATTTTTATTTTGGAGATGTCAGAAAGCTTCACAAAAACTTGTATTATCATGCTTAAACTTGACTCAGAGCCTGTGAACGTTTCCCCCCTCCCTGTTCTTTCAACAGGTCTCTGTGGACCTCACAGAGAGATTTAGAAAGTTGGATTTGCTTGACCATCACTCCTTTTCTGTCTCTGTTTTTATCTCCATGAATGTAAGGCATAAACCAACATAATCATCCTTGGGTTATAAGGAAGAAGATCTTGAAGGCAAAAAAATCTGTAAAAAAATCTGGTTTGATGCTCTTTAAATTAAAAAAAAAATACAAAAAACCCCACAGTTTTACAGGTTTTTGCAATTGTCTGCAGTAGATAATGCTGAAGTACAAAGTATTAATGAGGGCTGTACCTGGTTCAGTGGAAGCTTTATAGGCTGGTTCTATTTGATTTATGTAAGATGGATATTTCTGAAGAAGAGAAACTAAAGAGTCTGCAAATCCTATGCCCTGATGGGTGGTTGTGGTGGTTTTGATTTTAGGCCTTCCTTGGTAACCAGACTGTAACCAAGGAACCAAGGCCATGTTCCCAGTATTCCATATGATTTTTACGTAAGCAAAGGTATAAATAAGAAGGGAGTGGAAGCTCTCCCTCTCTTCCCTTCCGGTGAGGTTCAGGAGCAGTGGGTCTCTGTGTTGGTCTCGCTTATCTATCAGCTGAGGCCTGCAGTGACTACTGGTCTGCCACGCAGGAGAGCGGGGAGTGCTGGCTGTGCCAGGCCATCCTGTTTTTCTGAGGGACGTGGTGAGATCGATTTTTGCCAGTTCTTTGTTTTGCTGGTTCTTAGGTTTTGATTGTGTATATCTGTTTTCCCCTTTTCCCTTTCCCTCCGGGGGAGGGGGATGTATTCAGGATCCCTGATGTTGTACATAGTATTCTAGCTGTATATAACTGTAAATATATGCAAAAATATATATTTTGATATAATTCGGTTGGTGTTGGGTTCTTCAGTTTCTATAGTTTTTTTCCCTTTGCCTCGGGGGAAGAAGGGACGGGGAGGCTTTCTCTGTGGGTCCGAACAGTTGGCGTGAAGCCAACACAATGGTACATGCTTTTTGGATGACATTTTAGAGGAGCTGAGCAGCAGTTGAGTGAGGAAGTGAGAAGAGTTGTTTTGGTGTTATATTGTTGCTCATGAGACTCCTGATGAATTCATGTTGGCCTCCTGCTGGTGTGGACTCGCGGCACCACACAGTATTCACCTGAGCTGTTTGTGCAACTCCTGAGGGAGAAGGGCTACTCCCTTCTCCATCTTCCCACAACCTGTGCAAGACAAAACCATTTGACATCTCTGCTGGTTTTCCAGGTACAGTGACTGGTACTTGTCTGAAGTTTTGAGATCAAACTGGGTGAAACAAACCTGCTGCAAACAAGAAAGCGAAACAGAAATATATTTTAGCTGCTTAAAATTTTGTTTTCTCCCCACTTCACCTCAGGTCACCAGGTGAATTATGTGCCTGTTCTTCCCATAAAATAGCTTGACAGTTCACTTTGGAAACAGTCTTCTAGGAAAGGTGAGACTGCATCAAGGGCTGTGTGATGAGGTAGAACTCTGGTCAGATGAGAACTAGCAGTTTAGCTCAATATATCATACACCAAATTTATAAAGCTGGCTTTGACTTTACCAGGACAACAGGAGCCTTGTCTAAGCACCTGGCCCCAGGACTGGCACTAGTTAGGAGACTGGGCTTGCTCTTAGAGTTTCACTGGGGAAAGATTTAGCACCAGGAAGTTTCCATTTGCTTGCCTGCTTGTGTAACGGATGGTACGTCTCTTTTTTTACTGTTTCAGGTTTTTCCTGGCTCACACAGCAGCATCTTGTAACATCACAACATCCTTTATTTAGACCCATCTGAGCAGGAAATCAGGTTGGTTGTTTATTTATGCTTGAAGGTGGGTTAGTTTCTTTCTCCGCAGCTTTCCTTCAGCATAGGGGTGAGAAGGGACTGACTTACCTCATAATGAGGCAAATTAAATATTGGCAAAACTAAGAGTAAATCTGTCAGACTATCCTAAATGACTACTTGATCTGCTGATTATTGGAGAAATTTCTTTCAATAAGAAAAAGAGTTGGTTTTGCAGTTAAAGCTTAAACAGAGCTATGTTATCAGACTTCTTTCACAGCAAACCTCTCTTAAAATTTTCCTTCCTCTATTGTTTTTCACATGTCTCTGCATTTCCAGACTCTGACCTCAAATGTAGCTGTCATGAATATAACCACTTGGGAATTGTGGATGTTGCAGTACGTGCTTGATAAACATCCTCATCTGGTGATGATATAGATAACCTATCATAAATAAAACCTTTTTCTAGTCTTAAACCCATACTTTATATTGAATGAGCAGTGTTCACAGATGTGTATAAGTACTAGAGAATCATGGTGAGGCTGAGAAAAACTTCTGTAAGTGCTTCCTTTAATGCTATGAGCATCTCTGGTTGGATTGCTCAGAAAGAAAATTTCTGCATTAAAAATGGTAGTGAACTGAGTGCTGCAGAGGTAAATGACAGGATTGGTGAAAAGGCATCATAGCCCTACTAAATACTTTGAGTTCATATTTAGCAATAAACACCATTAGTGCATAAGATGATTGACACTTCTGTTTATAACTTAAGATGTTTGTCTTCATTGACCCACAAGAATCTCACACATTTGGTGCTTATTCTTTGAACTTTCTGCAAAGGCATCTGGCCATAGGAATCTGCCTCTCTGGAACTTGATGTTAGGGCCAAGCTCAGTTGTCTTCTTTATCTTTAACTTTGGCTACACTTGGGTTTCTTCCTGTGTGTGGTGGGACAGAACTGGAATGGATGTCTGCCATGAGCAAGGTGATGCCACCTTCCAGGGCACTTTTCTGCCAGCAGGACAGTGCTCTTGACATTTCAGGTAACCAGAGTGGGAAGGGTCTGCTGCTCAAAGCTGTTTGGTTGTTGGGCAGGCACAAAAGACTCTGTAACCTGTTATTTGCCCTTTTTTTTGTGCCAGTTGCTAGAAAGCATCTTAAACGTGATCATTTAGGTCTCCCCCTGCTCCCATTGCATCACAGACGAGTCTCCAGTTGACTTTACTGGGGCAGAATCCAGCCCATTATGCTTGTGGCTTTGTTTTCAAGAGCTCAACTGAGACCTCTCATTCACTGCACCCATCAGATGGTTGATTTAATTGACAGGTTTTTAAAGACAGAGTTGGTCTGCATGTCTTGATTTTCTTGGTCTGCATTTTCTTGATGTCGTCTCATACATAGTTTGTTTTATTGTTTCTTTTTAAATCTCTCTTAGTTTTTTAGATAAATCTGTTACCTTTTAGAAAGTAAAAAAAAAAAGAAAGTAACCTGTACTTTAAAAAATAACATGCCTCCCTCCACCAGGTTAAAAGTCCCAGCAAAGAGTGTGCATAACCCTTCATACAGAAGTAGCAAATGGCTTTGTGCCCAGAACAACTTTGAAAGGTATAGGACCTTCCTCCTGGTGCAGCCCTGCAGAGGGACTGCTCCATGCACTACTGATCACCAGACTGTGCCATGCCAGCCCGAGCCAGCTCCCTTTGACAATGGAAGGATCCTTTCCAGTGGCTGTAAGGTATCAAGCTCTAAAGCCTCATTTCACCTCCAACCACTGAGCAAACTCTTTGGACTGAATTATGAACTCTCGACCCCTCTTACTTGAATCTGCAAAGTCAATATGAGTAGTTCCACGGAAGTTTACCAGAACAAGTATTACCAAGGTGAATTGTTGGACAAGAATTTACAGTGTGGGTTTCAATGACTTTAACTACAGTTATTCTGCATAATGATACAAGGTGTGATTAAATCCAAGATACTACTAAGCATTGTCAAACATTTCTTATGGTTTAACAAAATATACTTTGTGATCTATTAAGAACATTTTTAGCTGATTGCAACTGTTCTTGCTAACCTTAAAATCAATACATATTTGTTTGAAATACTTAATGAAGATGTCCAGCAACTGCAAAGTTCTTTTTGTCTCACGTAGTTAGAAAAGAATCACAAACCACTAAATGAATTTCCAGTTTTGCTACTACTAACAGACCTCAATATGGTCATGAATATGTCATTAATCTCTGCACCCTGTGTTGGATGCAAGGAGAACAAGGGGTCACTAGGTAGTTCATATTCCACAGCAGGACACATTCCACTGAAAAATTCCAACCAGCAAGAAAAAGTTGACTCTGGGAACCAACAAAAAAGGGGGGATCTTGAGTTATTTATTTTTTTGTTATGTATTTAAGAAACATATTTTTCCCTGTGAGTCAACTGATATGCTGTGGGATCAAAATTTATACCTGAAAATGTGGACCGGAATGCTACTGATAGGGGGAAAAAAATGATGCAAGATCTTCAGCTTGTATTAACTTTCCTGGTGCTTCTGAGCATCAGAATTGTACTGATCCAGACAGTGTACTGATTCCAGTACAGTGAACTGTACTGGAAGGACTGAGTTTGTCAAGGTTAAAATACGAGGATAAACCCAAAGACCTTGATCCTCAAAACTACCATTTTCTTAAACAGTTTAAACATTTTATCAGTTGGATTTAATATCTATGTATATGTATTGTATCTATAATTTTACACAATAGAGAGATCCCATGTTATTTCATTACTGAGATAAGAAAACACTGAGCATTAAAAACATAAATTGCTATAAAACAGATGTAGAATCAGGCCTATGCTAAAAATGTGTTGCTGCCACAGTAAATAGCCCCAGTTGAAAAGCGTGGCAGATTCAGTTCTCTTAGGCACAGCTATGGCAAAAACCAAGCAGGAGGAAAGATTCTGAAGTACAGTCTACTTTGCTCTTGTGGTTCCATGCTTTGTTAATGCCACAGTACCTTCCAGCATGTATAAGCCAAATGACAAACCATCCTGGGTTGCTGTTCTGTATTGGTGTGTCCCCAAGAAGAATCATGAGGATACTAAAATGGTTAGGTTTTTCTTTTTAAAATTTGTTGAAATAAATTTGCATGGTGGAGAAACTTCAGGCATAATAATGTTTTACACTCTGTTAATGTACATTGTTATTATGTTGAATAATTTTTATCTTAGGCTGTGTTAAAAAAGCTGACAGGCAGAAATCATCTGGGTAACTGGGCAAATTTCATCTTGAATTCCTTTACAGTTTATAAACCTAAAATTATGTGAATTTTTTTAGAGTACTGTTAGGAAGTGTAGACACGCTTTCAATCCAGATCAAATATGGATCTTAATATACAGATTAAATAGTCAAATGTCCCCTGGCAAAATCTGATAGAATATCGAGAGAGATGGCCCTTGATGCCAAAAAAAATCAAGAAATAATTGAGATGTGGCTTATTTCAAAGGCTGACTTTCTGTGGGAGATTACAAACTTTGCCAGATGAATCCAAGAAGACGACTAGAGACCTTGGGGTGTGTAGAAGTAGAACATGATTTTATAATTTATGGTTCTAAATGCAAATTATTTGAGCTACTACCAGTGAAAGCACGGTGACGTTTAAAGGGAATCTGTGTTTCTGCTTGGAATTTCTTGGCTAGCTTATCGAGTACAAAAGTCGCAAAACTAATGACCAGATCAAAGATATTGTGTATTTTTTCTGGATGTGTAAACATCTATCCCTACTCCAAATTAGCAACACTGAGTACAGTAAATTAGTCCTAGAATATTAGGTAGGTTCTGTGTTATATGTGTAAACTGTACGGGGCTTGTTGTTGTTTTTTTTTTAATAACACAATTTTGTAAACTAAGACAGGAGTCTACGATTGGCAGTAATCTCATACAATCACAGAATGGTTTGGGTTGGAAGGAACCTTAAAGATCATCCAGTTCCAACCTCCTTACAGTGAACAAGGACACCTTCCACTATTTCGGGTTGTTCAGAGCCCCATCCAACCTGTCCTTGAACACTTCCAGGGGTGGGGCATCCACAACTTCTCTGGACAACCTGTGCCAGTGCCTCACCACTTTAACAGTAATTACTTCTGCAGGTCTAACCTACATTTCCCCTCTTTCAGTTTGAATCCATTACTCCTTGTCCTATCACTTTATGCTCTTGTGGACAATCTTTCTCCATCAGTACTATCTGTCTCTAGAACTCAATAAGTGTTTCTCTAATCAAAGCAATTAATCCCCTCCTCTTACAGACTTGATCCTGAGATGAAAAGTCTCCAGCATGTTGGTGCTGTGCCGTATAAAATTTCGATTTCTAAGAAAGAAGAACATCTTAAAGTTTTACGCAGAAAGCAGCCCGGTTTGCTGAGTAGATGAGTCAGCTGGTGATGGTTTTTCCTCTGCCAAATCAGTCAGTGGCTGAGGCCCCTCTTGCTGTGCAAAACCACTGGAATGGACGAGCAATATCTGATGGGCTAGAGAAGAGGTCTTTAGATGGTCTCAGTAAAACTAGAGAACACAGGGCAATATGCAAATGCTCTTTCATAAGCTGCACTGATCACGTGCTGTTTCCTAACTAATAAAAAACTAATTGCTTGAAGAGAAGGTCACATGTGGTGAAAATAACCAGGGATTGCACCAAGGACAAAGACCTTCACAGGAAAATCTTTAAAATTAAAAATTTAAATTTCTACTTAATATTGTGTGGAGAAGTTACTAGAAGCCAGGAACATTATTATATTCTTCTCCATGCAGAGACACTCAGAACACACCTGTCAGTGCACACTGTTTAGCTCTTGTGGCAGCTGTCTGAGTTCCGGTATCTGTCAGACTGTCCAGTCTGCCTGTCGACACTGGAAGCAGAGAGCAAACCAAAACATATGGTATTGATGCTGCATTATCAGCACTAGGTGTGTTCTGAGGCAGGAATTGCTTTGGACTGAATTTGGTCTGGCCCCCTCTAATGGAAATCCCCAGGATCCATGTCATTTGAGGCAGTCTGCAGGGCTGATCTCCTCCAGGCCCTGTGTCCCTGGTAGAAGCTGGAGCACATCCGGTGCACATCTGGAACAATGTTCAATTTCCTCTCAAGGAATTTAGTCCATGTGTAGTGAAATAACTCTGAGAATCAAACTAATACCCAGCAAATGGGCATGATGGGGGAATTACACTCTAAAGTGCATGACTGCTCTGACCTGGAACAAATGTAGGTGTCATATCTTCTCTCCTTTGTTGAACTTTGTGCTGGTAGCCTGGTAAAGGTAAAGAAGGTCTGTCTTCAGGAATAAAAAAAATATTTCCTTTGTTTTTTTGCAGACAATGTTGCCTTGCTAGTTTGAAAACAAATTCTAGATAGGTGAATCCTATCTAACTCTGAGCACAAGTCAGGTTTTCCAAAGTAAATCCTATGACTGAGAAGCATTAAAAAAGGGAAAGAAAACTTTTACAATTAACCTCAAATGTGCATTCATGTGTAAATACAGCCATGAGACCTGTCTAAATGTGAAATCTTCATATGTGTTCAAATTTGTTTTATTTTTCTGAATGCAAATAATCACTTTCTAAAAAGAACTATTTTAATTAGCATAAGTGATATAATTTCTTCTGTTTAACTTCATTTCACGTTGCAATAAGGGGGGATTTTGTTTCTCCTGACATGGGTACAACTCAGCTTTTTGGAAATGAAGTACTGTTACTTCAACAATGAGTGTTGCAATTTATATTTTGCTGCTGCCCAATAGTCTTGGAGGGGAAGAAAAATCTTTAGAGACTCACAGCCTGATTCTCACACTTTTGCACATAAAAATGGAATTACATGTATCAGTACTGAGCCCTAACCTGATAAAAAAAATCTCCAAAATGACATATCTTATTAATTTATTATATTTTAAAAGTCACTTTCCCCAACCTCTGCTACACTTGTAACTGTTCCCTTTTCCCACAGTATCTGCTTAAAAGAGATCAAAAGATTTTTTATAAATTCGTATTGACTATGGTGAACTGGTTTACTCAGAAAAATATTCGGAATTGTTTCAGGTTTTAATTTTAAAAAAAGAGTATCTTTTTAGTGTTCAAGTGGTTTGAACACAGTTCGGAATACTGAATGCACTCCTAAGCACTGCAGTGCCATAGGAAGTTTAACTCACACAGTAGGTTCGTTTACACCCTCTTTCAAATGTCAAGCAAAGTAAAACATGCTGTTTGTGGAACTCTTAGTGGAAGCTCTCCTGCCTGCTGCCAAAAGGCAATTTTTACCAAGTTCTTGTATTCTACGGATAAACTATGCAGGCAGTACGTGTATGGTATGAAGATGGCTAATCAAAGCTTGCTGTGGAATTCTTAGTAGAGTATGGAAAAGAAGTGAGATAAAAGTGTGAAGGGCAAGGTTCATGAAGAACCAAATGGGGAAAGTGCAGTGGGAAGAGGGATGGAAAAACATGTAAGCTCCTATCTGCCCCACAGAGTCCAACAGTGGGGACCAAATGCTCTGTAGTAAGCGTTTGGGTTTAGAAAGGGGATGGCAGGGAATTCTGACTTGCTCAGTGGAAATCTTGACAAAATGTCTGGTCAACTCATTTCTCTGATAGTTGTGCAGATTGCTCCTGTCTAGTTTTCCCTATGCATTCTTTCCCCTGCTTTACTAGGGCCTTGAGAAACAGAAAAAAAGATGTCATCTCAAGCTAATTCTATAAACACTGCTATCAGAAAAGGCATTTTAAACTATCGTAAAAAGACTCATTGTGCAACTGAAGTCTTGGAACAAGAGCGGGTTATAGCTCAACCATTGTTAAAGGTTAATGTTCCTATCATTGCATTCCTTTTTCTAGTTCCCATAACCAGGCTGTAATGATAGATAAATATATGAGCTATTTCTTTGTGTTGGCAAAATCACAATTCAGAAAGACATAGTTTCCTAAGTTATTTTTAAACTAATATGCTGGTTTATAGCTAGATGAACAAACCCATCTTTTTTAAGAGGAAGGAGAAAGACTTTTTATGATACGTTGCTTTTGCAGAAAGTGAGCGTTTTTGTCTATCAACACAGAGTAACAGCTTTATGAAGTCAACTCATGAACTGAAAAGGAAACTAATTAAAACAATAACATTAATTTACTGTTGCCAATTGTTAACCAATCTGGTACTTTCCACAATTGTTTTTACAGTTGTAAAATAATTTGAATGTCTCTGTCATTGTTTTGTATTTTTATGTTCCTGTAAGTGTTGAATGCTGATTCCAGGGCAGAAATTTTATTTACTGTTAGCTGACTGAGCAACAAAGTCTGCAGATCTCTCTTCCCAGGTCTTTCAATTTTCCTGCAAGGAGCAAACTAATGTCTTCTCTATTTTGGTGGGTTGCTGTGCACGAAGAGTGTTTTTTATCAGTGAGGTATTCTGATAAAATATTGTAACTTCTAGGCAACTCTGCAGATTGAGGCCTAGAAGTTTTCTTATGACAGAGGAGGGATAGAGCATCTTAGCGCAGGCTTTCTTTAGAAATCGAGAGCAAGAGTATTTAGTATTCACAGTTTAATCAGATTAGGAGAAGCTTCTGAGTTCCATAAAATTCCTCTTGTCCAGCACTACCAGTCTGCTCAACCACCTGCAGAGTCTCTGGTGCTTCTGAGCTGGTAGACAGGTCTGAGTGATGGATCTTGTGCGTTGTTCACTCTGTGTTTTACAGGCAATTTTCTGGCCAGTCTTTAGCACAGTTTAGCTGTGCTGTGCTCAGCACCTGTTCAAAAAGCTTGAATACCATTCTCCTGCCACTGCTTACAGTTTTTCTGGTTCAGGGACAAACTGAGAGGAAGAAGCAGGCCAACTGCAGCTACCTCCTATTTTTGGAGTCCAATCTACTGGAAATGTTTCTGAACTAAAAGTAATCCCAAATAATTTATTTTTTTCCAGGAAAAGAAAGCATGCTCTTAACTCTTTCCTGGCTTGTGGTGGTTTTGAAGGAAAGTAAATAATTCCCTCTTTAACAATCTCAAGGGAAATACCTGTGAAAGGTAAGTCAGATGAGACATTTTAATGGCATGACTCCATGGCAGTGGTATATCCCAGTGAACAGAGCCACTCAAATTGGGGTTCCAGATGGTGTCTGAGTAGATGGCCCTGGTTCCCTGCAGAGGTTCAATAATCAGATTGTTCTTTACAGTGTGTGTTAAATGTCCTTAAGCAAGAGATGGATGGGGAGCCCTCCTAGAAGAAATTCTTACTGAACATTCTTGGTTTTTTTAAGACAAGAAGAAACAGTGAAGGTCCTTCTGTGATTGCTTTCTGTATATTAGTGGTATATCTGCTAATACTGTTTAGGTAACTTGTTAGGTAATCTTTTTATGAAAAATTTAGACTTTTTTATTTAAAAATAAAGAACAAAACCACAAACAAACCCAAACTCCCAAAAACTCCAAAAAAAAAAAAAAAAACCAAAGAGAAAGGCAAACATGTACTAACCTTTCAGCAAGGAACAAATGCTGCCAAATGATGAACAAATGATGAACAAATGCTGTTCATCTTTCTGAACAGTGAATCCTTTATTCATTTTCTGAAATTGTTAACTCTGAAATCTAATAAGCACTCAAAAAATTTTGGGCATAAGCTCTTTGGTTCCTACTTTATTGACCCTGAATGCAAAGAACCAGTAACAAACAATTTTGAACTCCGTTATCATTAAAGAAACCTCCTGCATTTCTTCTTTTGTGCAGATCTACGGTTCATGGTGATGTGTGTTGGCCGTTTATACAGAAGAGCACATAGTACTGTTCATAAGACTCATGGGAATGCAACTTAAAATTGCCCCTTGTTAGCACTGAAGCAGCAACTCTAATATGTTTTTCAAGTTTTGCTTTTTCTCTGTAGACTACTTTTAGTCCTCTGTGCGACCCTTCTGTTGTGTCTGACAGAAACATCAGAGGAAAGAATGTATGGCATTTGAGGAGGAGGTTATTCGAGAGAGTGTGGTGGCAGTAGTTTGGACTAAATATGTTTTGGTAGATACAGGGGTACACAACTGTTGTTTCCATAGCTTTTGCCTCTCTTTCAATGATTTGGTAAAGATCTGAATTTCTGGTTTTATTCCCGGCTGTGAGGTTTACTGTATTAAAATTAAACAAACATTATCTGGTAGTATTATTTTATGTGCTGATGAGACAGATACCACTAAAGGATGAGACAAATGTGTTGTATCTATGCAGTAGGAGAAACACAGGGCAGGGATAGCTGCCCTTTAAAAGAGTTTCAGTGACTAGTGCTTATAGGGAAAAATTATGTTCTGCTTTTCTTGACAGACACCGTGTTTTTGTAAAACATAGAAACACAGCATCACACATTATGTCTGCTGTGCTTTCACTGTGATTGTAAAATTAAGATGGTTTCAAGTACTAGTTTGAGTGCAATCTCTTCAAAATCTATGCAAATTTTAAGCAATGAAGTAGGCCTATAGATTTTGGCCTCTGCTAAAAGACTACAGTAATATACTTAATTATAAGCATGTTTACCCACAAGGTGCAAGTATTTGTAAGAAAACAAAACAAAAAAAAATCAGTGAAATTGAAGGTCTAAGAGCAGTTTTATTCAAGAGATCTCTTTAGAGTAAAGTAGTATGCTTTTTGTTTATACAAAAAGCTCTGTTTATTTAAATAGGGTGATATATAGTATACACGCTTTGGTTGATGACACATAACATGAAGAATTGTGAGGTTATGTTATATATAATAGCCTGGTTAGCTCAAGGCTGTCCCCTGAAGTTTTACTGAGGATATTTTCAAAACCTGCACAACTACCAGATTTCATGAAACTTCCTGTAAAATGTCACCCATGCTTATGCAATACAGTTTATTCCTCCAATTTTTACGGAATATAGTGCTAAATACTGAGGTTCTGCAAAAATCACCATGATTTTACTTTTTGCACTTTTTTATTCAACATAGAAATTAACCTAACTCTGAAGCATTCTTTTTATTAGAAGCAGTAAAATTATAAAGCAATTTTGGCTAAACTGAAAGTTAGTATGTGATTTGCAGGTTTCAGAGTTAGAGATATTATTTTGTTAAATCCAGTTTTTCTTTAGTACTGCTTTAGGTTTTTAAGCTTAGTTGTGACATTTCCATACAGCAAATTAAATATTTTTGAAAGTTATAGATTTTAACTTGGACTGGTGTTGAAATTTAAAACTTCAGCATGGAGAGACAAATTTTAAAACTTTCACAAAGAATGAGTAACAGCACAATGAATTGTAAGAAAGGAGTGCATTTTTTTTCACTGTAGGTATTCTAATTAGATTTTTGCCCAAAACTGTTTCTAAAAACATGTTTTGCAATCCATTCCACTCCCTCTGAAAGTACAGTGCTTTAAATCAAAACAGTTAAATTTATCTTAAAGAAGTAAACACTCCAAATCTTGCAACAAAGGAAACTTTGACAGACATTTTTAAACTACTGCGTCTGATCAGACTATCACATTAAAAATATAAAACATGATTTGCAAGAGGATATGAACAATTTTGTGTGGATTTTTTTAATACACTTGTCACATTTCTATATGAAAAGGAAAATGTGTTTTAGAGAAAGTAATTTTTATTTCACAGTATTAAAAAATTAAGCCTTTTGGCACTTAGGTACTACTAAGTAATACATTTTTGAAATATACATATAGTACTTCTTCAAGTTAAAGGGAACTACCACTGCCTTGGAATCAGTAGGAATATTTATTTTGATTTATCTGAATTATCTTCAGTGTTTGGATTTAGGATTAAAAAAAAAAAAAAAGCCTATTATTTCCAGAAGAGGGACAGTGTTTGTTGTGATATTTTTTGACTGGAGAAATTCTCTTTTATTAAATTTGACATAATGTATTTACCTGTAAAGATTTAGTTCAGAGACACGAAAAAATTAAACAGAGAGAGACACTGATAGCCAAGAGTCTCAATACATCTTGATTTTTTGGCAAGACTTTATGGTAGCCCCTGAAATTTTTCCATCTTGTTCTTCTTTTTTTAAAACAGGCTTTGCATAGATCAAATTCCAGAATTTTCATTGTGAGAAACTGCAGCATTTCAAACCAGATTTTTGTTTAGCACAGATAGTCTCAATGTCTTTTACATAGAAATTTCAGTCCAAAGGCACTGGATAATTCCAGATAAGCATCCGGGATGGCCACCATGCTGGTAGTGAAGTGGTTTTTCTGGTCCCTGTGCGCTGCTGAAGCAAATGCCCCTCAGCACCCGTCCACTGAGTGCTGAATCCTCTCTGCCTTCTGTGCACTGGAAAACGTTGACAGTTCAGTTATGTTTGGGTCATTTTGACATTGGATTATCACCTATGGATAGTGTGGAAAAAATCATCTTGCTGTGCTTGTGCAGCTCTATCTTATGGTGGAGCTTTGCAGGTCTGCAAACTGATCTGTGTGTGCACTCAGACTCTGTACACTTAGAAGGCTCTCACAGATTTAACTGCCTCGCCAACAACTTTTGTTTGGTAGAATTGTCTGGCTCTTCCCAGCCTAGGAAATAGAAGGCAAGGTCAGAGTTGGCCCTTACTGGAGAGGGAGGGTGCAACCCTGCTAAATTGGTTAAGAGTTTTCCCTAGCTCTTAACTGGGACTTAAGCTGGATGCTGCAGTTCGGTCCTAAAGAATGTTGCTCTGCAACCTGAAAGACTGATTAGGCAACTTCCACAAAAACAAAACTGTCTTTCCCTTTCTCCCCTCTCTCTCTTATTCCAGCCCTTCACTTGAACAACCTCCTGTGATAAAAAAATATTACTTAAAAATGTGTGACACATTCTGAGAAAGATTGCTGGACTTAATTTCCTATCTGTTTTTCCTTGCCTCCCTATATAACCTTCAATGTCATAGCTCAGAAGCATGTTCTGTGATTCTGTGAAATGGCTGCCTTGGAATTATAGTCAGTGCCCCATTATAAGTCTTTGGTGTTCCCATTTACAGTGCAATCCTCTCGGCATCACCTTCATCCTCATATGATGCCAATAGATGTTAGATCCCACCAAACATCACAAATGGCAATGACTTATGCTGAGGCAGATGTAATTAATTACAGTCTCATTTTTTATGCTAATACTGAAGTTTTTTGCTCCTTACATAAAAGAAACAGGGAAGAAGGGAACGGGACAGCATTATCCTTTCTGGTAGCAACGTTATGAAGTGTTTGTAGCTTTCAAAATAAATGACTGTTCTTTTCCAATTTTTTTTTAAGAGAGGGAAAAAAGTCCTGCTGAGATGCAATCTTAAGCAAAGTACAAGAAGTTCCCAAAGGATACTGAACATGAACAAAAACATTTCCAGCATTCTTATAATAATACTGTGTTTACTTTGTCAATTAATGATTCATTACCCAAAACAGCTTGTGCATTACAAACGGCTCTGCACTGTATTTATGAAGCTGCAAACTGTAAAAAGCAAAGATGGCTTCACTTTTCTTGCATCCATTTGTTTATGTGAATACCAGAAAACAGACTTTTAGAGAGAGTTAGTATATTATATGTTTGTTTACTTAGTCTTTCTTCTAGTGCCTTTGCTCTTTGATGAGGAGCTCATATACTACCCAGTTTGCCACACTAAAAATGAACAGGTCTGAGTTATCTTTATTTTCCTTTACAAAAGTGATAGTAGGAATGTAGGCAGGACTTACAGACTGGGTGTACAGCCTGGAGTCAGTCCCCTAAGTCTGGGAGTATCAAGTGGAGGGTTTCTAGTCCTGTTTATTTCTTCCGATTTAGAGAGCCATAGCATAGCCTCTACCACTGCCACTGCTCTTGGGTCTGGGAGAGACCTGAGCCACAAATTACCTCTATTTCCCTTTCAAGAAGACTTGTTGCCCCATTACCTCCATGGGCAGAGGAACAATGTGAGCCCATGACTGCAGTGTGCCCAGAAGCTGAAGACACAAAGACAGTGGGTTTCCAAGAACCATCACAAGTCAGTCATGCAATTACTGCATGACAGGAAAGAGGTTAGACCAAGTATTCAGCTGGCATAAATCAGTCCAGCTTGTCACTGATTTTCGTGGAATTGGTTGATTTATATCAGTTGAGAATCTGATCTATCGCAGACAGAGATGGAAAATGTAGTGCAGTTGGATTCAGTGGGAGTTGTGCTCCCCTGTCACGTGTATAATATAACTGAGTTCCTGCAGCTGTGGGAGCTGCATCTCGGATTTCCCCGCTCTGGCGGTGTTCTTAAAATTATGGCAGAGCTTTTCAGTCACAGAACATTTTTATTTTATGTTATTGCCATTAGGCCATTTGAGCTTGGCTAAACATGTGGTTGTAACTTTATTAGACTTTTTCTAAAATTAATTTCAACCCTTGATGGCTTTCACCTTGATAAATTGCATCATAAATGAACATAGGTGAAAGCTGGAATCTTCTAAGATTAGTCTAAAATAACAGATTTAATAGTTTGATTTTACATGTAATAGTTACAGAATTTGATCCAAAGCCCAGTATGGAGAAACTCTCTTGTCTTCAAAAGACCATATTAAATAGACGTTGCCATTACTTGTGCCAAAAGATTCAAGTTGTTTATTTGCAGTCTTATCTTCAGAACAGTTTATTAGACACTCAAACACAAATCCACTGAGGGATTTGTTCGAAAAGGCTGAGATATCCAACTCTTCCAAGAGACTACAAGGTGCACACAGTCCATGTCTAGCATCCAAAAGAAGAGTCAGTACTTCTTCATGAACTGAAAAGCAGCCAGGGCTTTTCATATCAGCAGGTAGAGAGGATAAAGGGCAGCAAATATCTTGTATCTGAAAAGGAGAGGAAGTACACTGTGCTCAGCATCACCAGACTATACTGCTCTCCACTTGGGATTCATGTAATTGAGCTCACTTGAGAACTGTGAGACATAAAAGCTTTGGATCCCCTTAGAAGCTATTATTGCTATAAAAATAAACCTGGCATTTCCTGACTGTGCAAAATTTGCATATTTCTTGTGTATCAACACAGAGATGTTAATCAATAGTATCAGATAGTGTCTGCAAAGCATCTCTGCCTCCCAAAATTTTTTTGTTCTTATCATTATCAGTTTTTATGAGCATTATGTATCTTGTGAATGTTAGCTAACTAGGCTGATATAAATCTTTGAGCTGTGAGAACTGAAAAGATACTTGTAGGCAATTATGCAATAACTATATTAAAATAAAACTAATTGGGGCCAAAGTCTAGACATTTGCCTTTTAGTTATGTGATTCTTATCTCTGTCATACAGTTTCTCCATGGAGATGGTCAGTCCCCACAGAAGAAAAGATAAAAGGTCAGCAACAGTGTTGGCCAAACAGTACAGTTTGAACTGGTATTGTATAATTTTTCCTTATTGAGTTAATTAAAAATGTAAAGCCAAATTAAACATTATTTTCTCTGATAAGCCTTCTATATGTTCCAGTAATAGCTCTTCTGCTTTTTGAAAAGCCCAGGTCTGGATCCAATACCTTGTAGAAAACAGTAAAATGAGGTTAATTTCCAACTGAGCAAAAGTTGGACTTGGATATGGAAACTCAGTAAGGACTCTACTCTGCAGGTCAGGATTCAAGGAAAATTTCAAGGTATCACAGGCAAGTCCATGCTCTCCAACTGGTTCCACACATCCTTTGGTAGGGAATGCTCTTTTCAGGATTTTCAGAAACTTACAGATGTTTCACCACTGTTCCATTTCTGGGCATGGCATTACTGTTTCCTTCCTGAAAAGGACATATGGGGAGTTAGATGGAGATAAGGCCATGCAAACTTGAGATCTTCTTTTGAATGGCTTCTTTTGTGAGTACACTGTGCATCTTTGCAGATTAGTGCTGGTAGCCTTTCATCTCCTCTGCAGAATTTGACTCAGTGACATGAATTAAGGGCTTTGCATGAACTAAGGGCTTTGCATGAACTAAGACACAATGTGAGTAAGTAAAGAACACCTACAGGTACAGAAAACTGCTCAAGAAATAATCTTATGTAGAACTAAATGTATGCTGTGGCTTCAGAGCATTTTCAATTTGCAGTTACATTAGCAGTCCTAGTGAAGCCACTGGGTGTTGTCACATAAGAGAGGTTAGGAGAATTTGGACTCCTAAGCAGATTTTACAGCTATTAAGTGATATATTGTGAGGTGCTTTGCCTTCTGTAGAGGAGCTTTTGTCCTCAGAACATACAGTGGAGGAAAGAGAAGAAAATGATCATCCTTTTGGAGAAAACAGATCACGATAGCAGGGTTGGTACCGATCCTAAGTCTGACAGGATACAATTGTTTGTTTCCCCTAAATGCTTCTCTGTGTTTCCATTCTGTTTTGATTTATGAAGAAAACTTGTGGAAGTTTCATTTTATGGCATTGGAAACTAGACAACCTCAGAATACAGGTGATCTCTTGTTTATTTGATGTCAGGCAAGTAGACAGAATGGTGGAGAATTCCTCTGCTTATATATTTCTTTCCAAAATCCTGTTAGATGGCCAACTCAGATACTTTTGTAAACCTGGACTAGTGCCTTCATTTAGGCTACCTAGGTAAGTTTGCATTGAACTCACCGCTTGCAGTACTCCAGCCATATATTTTGATTTTTTTTTCTTTTAACTTGAAAGCATATTTATAAAGTGTATTATTTTTATTTAATGGTTCCTCCTTTGGAAACTCTGGATAACCATTAATGTATGGGCACTACTGATGATTCTTTTCTACTAAGCATTTACACTTTCAGTACTGGAAATAGTTTGTTTAAAGATAAAAAATTTGTTTCTACTTGAGCTGCAGACAATTCTCTTGATCTTTTCTTTTTTGAGGGGGAATCAGACAATAATTCTTAAGAACAAGTATTTTCATATGTAATAAGAAAGATAATATGATCAGAGAATGGCTGGAGAATTGCTCACAACACCTAACAATAGGTGTTTATTATTAGGTGGTAGGTAAATTTGCATGATACTTGGAGGCAAAAAGGAAATGCTTGAGATATGGTAGAAATATTGCCTGTTGAAATGTAAAATGAGTAAGTGGTTTGCATGGGTTCCTATGAATTAGCAAGTTCAATAAAAACATATTTTCACTGTTTCCACAAATCTTGCTGTTTTGGGAAAAGAAGAGATTTCAGTTTGTTCAGGCATAGCCACTACATGTTTTTACAATCAAGTTCATGATTCCCAGCTCAGTTTGCTCCCTACTTTATCAATTCCCTCCCACCATGATTTCTTGTTGCAAACAGAGAGGCAAGACCTATAAACAAATCCCCTGCTACCATCTCAGACGTACTGTTTTGAGGTTGTTTTCTAGCTTATTTCCATGTGGATGTCTCACAGTCGTGATTCTCTCTCCAACCTCTAATGTTATTTCTGAGCATTTTTTCTTGAACTGCTTGAGACTGTTGACAGAAAACCACTTACTGAAGAGCTCTGCTGACTGCTGACATCCAACAGCTGACACCACTCATAAGAATACCGGAGTCAAAAAGAGAGAGGATTGTATCTTTATAAACTGAAATACTTGAATCAATAAGAATATTCATTGTCTTCTAGAACCACATGATTTCATCCTAAATTGCTTCTCTAGTATTGAGTGAAATAGCAATCAAAGTTATTTCTTCTTGGACGATTCTTTTTTTTGCAATTAGTTTAGGTGGGAATTGAGGCTATTACCATCTCTTGGAATGTTTCTCTCTCTGTTCAGTCTCCATCTCCCAGATTGCTCATCTAGTGTGTTTATAATCACAATTAGTCTCCCACAGGGGTTTTCTTTTGGATGTCTTTTTAAAGAAAGTGATTTATGAGGTGACCCTGTTAAAGTGATGAAAATGTGCTTTATTTCAGGACAGACATGGTTCAACCTCTCTCACAACACTAACTCGAAGTGTTGGAGCCAATCTTTTCAGGGGGTTTTATTCTGGAAAGTTTGCATGGAGCTATGTTCTGACACCTGTGTGAATAGAGGCAGAAAAAGTCAGTGCCAGCCCAAACATCCTAAGCACCTTCTGACACAACCTCAAGAGAGACAAATAATATTTGAAGTTTTGGACTATAGTAATTTAATAACCCACCACTTCTAAGATTGGCACTTGACAGCTTGCATCCACTGATACTGGCAGATGAGGGACTTGGCACCTGAAACATGCAAAATCCTCCTTGAAGTTCACAGTGTCAGTGCTATGCTTGGATAAAAATTTTTTTTTTAAATTTCATACCTGCCCTCCAGAATTTGGCCTGTTAGCATCTGAGGTTTTGGATTCAGGCTTTTTGCTAGTGTATGCAATCTCTCCCTTATAGACCCTGTAGAGTACTACAATTAAACAACCTGGGCTGTTCCTGTGCTCTAACACTTTCCCCATCTTGATCCTGGACTAAAAACCATGGAGAAGTAGCATATTTCAAACCCACTAGAAAATAACTTTTGACATATGATAGTTAAAGCTTAAGCTAGTTCCTATCTTATCCCTCTGTGTATTTATAATCCCTCTTGAATTCCAGCACATTTTGTTTTGACATTTTTCTCAAGAGTTACCAAGACTAATATGAGTAGTTTCAATCTACTCCAAAACTTTGATACAAAATAAAATACACCAAAGATTTAAATGATATAAACAGCTATGTAGTGAATACTTAACCGTATCGTGGCAGGAGAGCCCAGGGACTCAGTTTCAAAATGGACTTTTCTTCGTCTTCCCTATCTGTTATAATGCATTTGGTCAATGGTTATGATTCTAAACCATAAAGTACTGAATGTACAAGGCATCCTTAAATGTTTTATTTTGATACTTAGGAGATGTATAACAAACTGGGGCTTTCTTTGATAGGTCACTCTCCTGCGGGATCTCCTCTAGCAGAGCAAGTGCCTTCATGGCACAGTCCCTTTGGAGTCCCCAAGGTAGTCTGTGTGGGCAATCCCACCACATTCAAAACTGAAATCAGCCTTAATCAGGCTTAAAACTGAAATCAGCCTCACCATGTTTACACTGGAGAAGACCAGCGGCTGCCCTGGTGGTAAAAGGTTGTCTGAAACAACTGGTAATTTTAAAAGATGAACCAGTGCTTTTTTCCCCTTCCACACCCCACCATCCTGGCCTTCTTTTGTTGCTTAATCTTGCAAGCCCATTCCAGCAAAACACAGACTCACTTGCCACGTAGCCAACACAAGCAGTGCTGTTTCCTGTTCATTACTTACCATATTCCCTGCTTTTGGAGGGCTGGCAATTCCAATATGGCAGAGGGAAGCAGCTGCTGCCCTGAAGTGCCTGTGGGAGAGCGCCTGCTTTTTTGGTTCTTTGTCTCCTCAAATCAGTGAGTGCCTGGTCTGCCTTCCACATGGTCTGAGACCCGCATGTACTTTGAAGCGTTGCACCACATAGACTAAAAAGGTTGAATTGTGCAAACAATTCTGTGATAAAAATCCCTGAGTTGTCTCATCCCTTCTCATGTGGGAAGACAGGGAGCTGCGCCCAGATGTCCCAATGGATGTATTTTGAAAGTATTTCCAGGCAAGACTGAATCTACACTTGTGGACAGCCCTGCCTAAATGCATTTTAGCCTTGTGCAAAATTAAGCCACTATGTAAATGTCTTCAGATTAAAAGTCTTCTTGAAAAAATTGCTTGGATATTATGTTGGGAAGTACTTACAGCCCTCAGCTTGGAGCTTGTGCACCCATGTCTAAGACACTGTGTCCTGCTTCAACCCATCCTTGAAAAAAAACAGTGAAAACCTGGAGCTGTTTAAACAGTGACATCAACTGTGTTTTGAGCAGAATGTTGGGCCAGAGGGCCTCCATAGGTCCCTTGGCCTTATATTATTCTATGGAGCATTGATCCTCTCAATTGTATGTTACTGATGTTTTCAATATGAGTGTCAGGCTGTTCCTAAATTAATGTATTTTTAGTGTATGGAGAAAAACAAAAGCACACAGCCTAATGCTGCAGAAATTACTGTGGGAAAGAGGATTTAGGCATATGATTGCAAATGGTTGTACTTTTCACTGAAAAAGGAATCAGCAGTGGAATAAGCTCTACTATCATCTACATTCTTTATCTTGTGCTTCAATCACAGAGGTTTGTATACATACAAATTAAAGAGACACTATATGATGGAAGAATCATTTGTTTTTAAGTCTCCAGTTGATTGATTGTGCAAATCAAAGAATTTCTAAAATGAAGAAATTCAGTCCTAATTTCCTAAGGTATGCACTTACCTTTTTGTACTTTATTATTGAACTGAGATGTTTAGATTGCATTTTTTTTGCTGTCATATTGTAATTATGTCTGGTTATTGTGATTTAAGGTATTTTTGGATATTTGTTTAAAGAACTTTGGAACTATTGAAAATTTGGGGGGGGGTTCATCAAATTTCACATGAATTTACTTAACTTTATCTTGAAATGTTATTGCTGTACACAGTGTGAAAAACTGCAGTCAGATCAAAATTGGTTTAGGAGGCCAATTCATCTGTCAATACTACATTTTTTTTCCTTTCTACAGAAATGTAGGATAAAATGTCTTTCTAGTTGCACAGTCCTTTCCCTTTAGGACAGATTACAAAAGGGAGGACTCTTCCAAAGGACTTATTATGGTTGTTTCTTATTTCTGTTACGATTGTCTGAGGCCCCAGTCAAAATCGTAGTCATGTTATTCTAGGCATTAGTTTAATACATAGAAGCAGTTCTTGCTGAGCGAACTGACATTTAAGAGGCAATGCAAATAGATAAAAGAAAATATAATCTCCATTCTTTTACAGGTATCTTGAACTTTATCTTCAGGGCAGAAAGGCAGCACAAAATGTGTTCATGAAACAAGATTGCTAACTGAAATTAAAATTTGAGCGAATTGATGGAGCAAAGGTCATAGTTATCTGAAGAGATGTAGCTGCCATGGTTGAGATGAGATTAGCAAGCATAGAATGTGCTGCATAGAATTCTACTTTGACCAAAATTACTTGATGTAAAATCATCATCCTTCTAATCTTCCCTACTGTCCACTGTTGCTAATACCTCAGCAAAGGGTTTTAGTGTTGCTTATAAGGCTTTTTGTCCCCGGGCAAGCCCAGGTGGCCGGATGACCACCACACACACCCCTTGTCCGGGAGCTGCTTTATGCTGATGACGTCGCCCTCGTTGCCCACTCAGAAGCAGCCCTGCAACGTTTAACATCCTGCTTTGCAGACGCTGCTGAGCTCTTTGGGCTGGAAGTCAGTCTAAAGAAGACAGAAATTCTCCGTCAACCTGCACCTCAGGAAGTCCCCCATCATCCCCACATCACCATTGACCAAACAGAACTCAAATCAGTGCATCAGTTTAATTACCTAGGCAGCCTCATCTCTTCGGATGGTAAGATTGACGGGGAGATAGACAACAGGGTAGCAAAGGCATACAGTGCTTTTGGAAAGCTTCATGAAAGAGTTTGGCGAAATAAACACCTGAAGAAAAGCACAAAGATCAGTGTTTACAGAGCCATAGTGCTGTCTACTCTCTTATACGGCTCTGAATCTTGGGTCATCTACCGCCACCACCTGCGTCTCCTGGAACGCTTCCATCAACGCTGCCTCCGTACGATCCTTAACATCCACTGGTCAGATTATGTGACCAATACTTCTGTTCTGGAACAAGCAGCAGTCACAAGCATTGAGGCCATGTTACTGAGAACACAGCTGCGTTGGGCAGGGCACGTCTCCAGGATGAAGGACCACCGCCTCCCTAAGATCCTGCTTTATGGTGAACTCACCACCGGCTGCTGCAAGAGAGGAGCCCCGAAGAAAAGATACAAGGACTCCCTGAAACAACATCTCAGCCTTGGCCATATTGACCACCATAACTGGTCTACTCTGGCCTCCAATCAGGAGGCCTGGAGACACACCATCTATAACGCTGCTGATGCTTTTGAGAAAGCACGCAGGATCACCCTTGAGGAGAAAAGACAACGCAGAAAGAATCGTGCCTTGCAGAACATACCATCTAAGGAGTCTCTCTGCTGTGCCTTCTGCAACTTGCCTGTCTCGTATTGGCCTTTTTAGCCACCAACGCGCTTGCAACAAACGTGGGTAGAGCCCTTCCCAAATCTTCGTTCGCGAAGCCTGGCCATGAAAGGCTTTTTGTAGTGAGAAAGAATGAACTCCTGTCTTGAATCCTGATTGAATGAGTGGCAAACTAAATGTAAATTATCACTACAAGAAGTTAGATGTACTTTTGTTAAGGTCTTTCTTACCCTGTGAAAAGATACTGCCTGGTTTTGGTCTATGTCCTTATGAAAATGACCATTTGTTTGAAAACTGCAGTTAAGAAGTTAATCTCTTATTTGCTTTCCCTCTCCAATTGATTTTAACCACATCTCCTTTTGTAATAGGTCCAGTCAATTGTCATCTGCAAAGTTAAATGTTTATTTTGACACCAGATGCTAAGAGAGGATACCTTCCACCAAAAACCCATGTTCAAAACTAACTTTCTCATATAACAGAAACAAACCAAATTCACTATTCACATTTCAATTGTATTATAGGTCTTTATAATTTATTCTAATTCTATTCCATCCTTTCATTGTTCCAATGGGGTGCTCTTCATTGCTATTGCTGACCCACTTCCAATAGTGCATTAAGCTATGTGATTAACATCTGTCACATGTTGTTTGTACTCTCATCTTCTCCCCAGGGATGTCAGGGTGTGCAGTGAAGTGTCCTGTTGATTTGTTATTTTAAATATGTATGTTGCTGTGTATTTATTAATGAAGGCAAGGTCAGGGAAATAGGTCTTACATTTGGACCAAAAAGTGAGTAGGTTTTTGATGCATTTGTTCCTCAGTCCTGATGTCAAGTAATAATATTGTGAATCAAATTAACATAGAGGTTCCCTTTTATAGGGGTAATATGATGTCACATGTTCTTTTTACAGCTTCTGTCAGTATTTTGTTTTACTACATTTGTTCTTACAGAAATGCATGTCTGCTTACCAGTGAATTATCCTCAGTCCGAAATGCTTTTTGGGTCATAGATTATATATATCTCCAGTAGTAACACTGAAGATATCATAAGCATATATGTATGGCACTATCTGACAGCATTTTAACCTTAGAAGAATTAGTACTGCCAGTAAAAACCAGTCCTTCATGAAGAAGTGATGGGCACAGTTTTACAGCAGCTTAATTTTTATTTTAATTTTTTCTCATTTGTGGTTTCCGAAGTGGTTCCTTGTGCAACTTGTCTTTGCTTTCCTTGCTAATTTTTTGTCCAGTTTATTTCTGGTCATCTTGGCCTATGCAAAAGCTAGAAGCTGTGAGCCATTAGCTGTTAAAAATGTGAAAACTTGTTTTTGTAGTTATAGAGCTGTTTCAGACTAAAGTGTTGGAAACAGCTGGGAGGCTAATAAGTAACTTTCTGAGAAATACTAATTAATGAAAAATTTAGTGGTCTGGATTGCTTTTAGAGCAAGAGGTTTGCTTCTTGTCAGGTTTCTATATCCACTGGATGTTTGCTTTGTTATCCTAAGAGTGCTTTCTAAATAGAAACAGGGAAGTTTGAAAAAGAATGCACGATAACAGAAAACGAGAAGATTATAAATATGAACTCTGGCTCTCTTAAGTGGAATGGCTAAACTTTTGGGGCCAGGATTTCATCCTGAAGGTTTCTGGTAATGTTTTTTCAAGCTGTAGAATACAAGCGTGAAGAAATACTGTTACCAATGTTATACAAAAGTGGAGGATGCCAAGAACTACAATGTGTTTTATGTCACCATGTTTTCTCTGTGTCACTGAGAGTCACTGTCACCAGACTTCCCATATGAGACTGATTTTCTCTGTCACACTCAACTCTCTGAAACAATCATGGTTGCGAAATTTGGCATATCAGGTTTCAGTACTGCCACTTGCATCCCTTCTCCTCCCCTCTTTGTTGCCTGGTCTAATGTAATTCTTCATTTTGTTCTGGTTTTGCCCAGGCTCACCCAAAACCTGCAAAAATACCCACTAGCTTTGATTCGGCTTAACTAGGTTTTCAAAACTTAGCAAGCTGATAGAACAGTTCCTGTTTCATGTTGCATTTTTCAAATAAAGTAACACCTCTGAGCCACTGTTGGTACAGCAAGGATAGCTAAGATTGCAACAGAGAGAAGACCTGGATACAGAAGAGACTATTTACTCCACAAAATCAATTTCAACATTTACCAGACTAGGCTGAGGAGCTGTCATTCATTACACTGCTCTAACAAGATACCTTTGAGTGACCATATCCTCAGGCAGAGAGACCCAAGATTAAACAGTTCTGTCAGAAGTAAAGCAAGACAGAAGATAGCCATAAAATTGGACAAGAATTTTCAAAACTGAAGAGAAAATTCAATTCCTGATATTAAGTTGAAAGACTGCCAAAACTTCAAGAGCATACTTGAATTAATCTTTCTCTCCTGTATCAGATGCTTAGGAGTCCAGAATGAAAGGTCTGTTTTGTGCCACAAGCTCTCTTCAGTCTATCCCTAGGATTCAGCTCCTGCTTCTGAATCCTCTTATACTCTATGGCAGTAGGAGATGACAGAAGAAGTCTTTCACTTTCAAGAACTAAGTACTTCAGATACCTGGGCTACCCAAAAATCCCAGGCCTCTGTGATCTGGGTGCTGGGCCTTTTGCTTCTGTGCCAGACTCTTAATCATTGAGCCAACAGGAACTTTGTGACTACACCTAACAGTGAGCATGAGTTACTGAAGTTGCCATTCTTCCTGTTGTATATTATTATAGGGGTAGTTTCTCATGTAGTTAATTATGTCTAATGTCAAATTAGAATTTGCCAGTGTTGATTATAATTGGTTGTGTTTTGATGTACACGGAAATTCTTAATGCTGCGTTGTTTAACTCATAGTTCTGGATTAGCAGACAAGAAGGATTCTTTGGAGTGAAGAACTGACAACTGTAATTGTGCAATGGACTAATTGAAGCAGGCTAAGCCATTAAGGGATTCTATTTATAGCCAGAAAACATTTCTGACTCTTATTCCCATCCTCCTTTCTTGTTACCTTATGTACAAGGCAAAGAAGTAGCACAGCTTATACTCCCATGGTTTCATCAGAAGCAATGAATGTGTTAAGGTAGACTGAGTGGGCAGCACTGAGGTCTGAATTAGACATATGTCAAAATGTGGGTTCGATGGCCAAGTCAGGGCCAGGGACAGATTCTGATTTGCGTGAGTCAAAGAACTTGGCAAACTTCTTGATGATATTTCTCATCCTAAATGTACTTATGCTCATCTTCTGGGACAGTGCTCCTCTTGAGCAATGTGGGTCAGCTGCTCCTTTGTGAAAGTTTCATCACTCATCTTGGTCTCAGGAAAGTGACAGACTGTTCCTTCAAGATTTTTGGCAACAGCTGAACCTCAGTGGAAGAGGGGCCTCTGCATTGTTTGCACGCAGGTCGGGGCCAAACCCATGAATCTGGTTTATGATTCAGGGGCTGGAGTCTGAATAATCTGGAGGAATTTGTACTTGGAGTTCTGGTTTTGGCCTATTGTAACTCATTTCTTGTTTTTATTTCTTATATATTGATGAGGTATTTGAGCGGTATAAATCACAAGGAATCAAAAAATATATGACCCACCCTGGGGTAAAGATCATGGGGTTTTGGTTTGTCCTCTGACTGCTACCTGTCCCTTGGCCTCTGTTTTGTGATCCTGAGAAGACAGGGTCCATGTTTCATGAGAGGGCAGATGATTATCACTAATGCAGAGAGGCATAAGAGATTGGAATGAAAAAACTGAGGTCATAGTCTGTGGCAATCAGGTGAAATAAAATTTTAGTTTCTATTAATATAGTAACTCTTTAGCAGTAAAGAATTAGTTCTTGCAAGTTGTTTGTGGCACTTTTGTGTCGGAGAAGGGTGCATAGCAGCAAAAAAAACAGTGTGATATCTCCCATGTTCCATTTCTTTGGCATATTTTAATCATTGTTCTAAATTATACCAAAGGTCTTTTCTCTTGGATTTCTCTTCCTACAAGAGATAACACAATTTTTTTTTGATGCATCGTTTCTATTTGGTATTGGTATTTTCTTTCAAAAGTTAAAAATCACTTTTCTTGCTGTAGAAGCAAATTCCTGTGCATTTTATTTCATTCTGCAATTGAAGGCCTTTTAATTGGAAAGACTTTTAAAGGACTGAGGTGCTAGTAAGACTTGAAGATTGTTCGCTGTTAACTCAATTTTATCTCACTAATAGGTTAGCAGTAGTTTTCAAACCCTTTCTAAGTTCTTAAGTTACACATTAAGCACAAGTATTATGGTCAATTGCCGGCAGTCCCAATATTTGGACTGCTGAAAATCAGACAAGATTTACTATTTCCAAAATGACATGAAAACAACCCTTCTTAATCCTCTAAAATTCAAGAAAAAATAAACAAAATTCTGAGATATTTCTATTTGTCTAGACATAAACCCAAGTATTTCTTTTTCTACACTAAGAACTTCTGCTGTTGCTATCACATCAACATTTAGAGACTAATCAAGGACAGGGTCCCACAGATGATTTCTGTCCCAACAATCCTACTTCTAGAGATGGTGGGAAGCAATCTGGCAAGTGATTTCCTCACTGTGGTCTCCCATTTTTACAAACCTTCAATAGGAAAGCTGATTTCTGGTTTACATCTTATACTAAGTGTCTCTGTTTTCTAGGCTGCATGGCCCTAAATGTGCCACCAACTCCTTCAACAACTGGTTTTCTGGGCTTCCTTGGTGAGCAGATACAAACCCAGTGCCACCAAGGTTTGATCCAAAGCAGCCTTTCGCCCTTCTGCAAACATTTTCTGCTTTGTAGAACAATCAGTTATTTGTGTCGTCTCTCAGTCCAGAGAGACAGGCATGAAACAGAAGTACTGCTGTTCCTGTGAGAAGCCCAGAGCTAGTTTGTGGCCTCCGTAAAGAGGAGCCAAAGGCTTGGAGAGCCTTCAGGGAGCACAGGAGGTGTTGGTGTGCCAGGGGGACTTGCTGGGGAGGCAGCCCTGTGCCCCCAGGATGCTGTACCTCTGTCTGCAGAGAGAGCAGAGCAGACCCAGGTCCTCCCACCCTCTGCAGGGCAGCAGCAGTCGTGGGGTTACAGGAGGACCCTGTCTCTGTGCTATTGATCACACTGTTGATGGTAAGACAGGCTCCACACACACACTCAATACCCAGTTTCCAGCTCATGGGAAGTGTGTGGATCAGGTCTAGACACAAGTCCCCACCTTCAGTACAGCTGAGAGATTTCTGGGAGAAAGCCTTTGTGGGGGATCTGAGTGGCAGTTCACCTAGAATGTGATATAGCATTGATGGGGACATGCTGAGGAGTGTGCCTTAAGTCAGGTAGTGTTGTGGATATCTTAATCACGGGGACATTTGTGTTATCTTAGAGCTAACAAGACAAGCAATCCCACACAAATATAGCTGTTAAGCCAATATATTTGCCATTATACTGCCACTGTGGGCCTACTGTGCTTAAGAACAAAATCACAATCTTGCTGAAGGCTCCTTTATTGCCTGCATCATTTTTCATTGTTCAGAGGTTTCAATTTCTCAAATGAAAATTAGGGAACGTCATTCCCTTTATTGCTAAGATGTGCTTTGTTGCTAAGCATTTTAACTGAAGTGCTTTGAGGCTAAGATCAAGACAAAGCATTTCAGTGTCACCTCTTTGCTAAATCAATTCTCTGATATTTATGTTTGCAGTAAAAAGGACCTAAGCACTGAATCAGCCTGAATAAGTATTAAGATGACTCAGGCTGAAGAAATATGAATGCTGCCTTCGAAAATCATAATATGATCTTCATCTGCCAACATACCACAACACTGGAAGCTTAACATCACGGTGAAGGACCCAAGAAACAAGGATTATATAGATTTAAAGATGTTGAGTTCATCTAGATAGAAAAACTCCATGCAGTTGTACAGGTTGGAGGACAATGCAGCTTTGCAAAAAAACAACGACAAAAAAAGGAGAAACTTGTAGGTCCTAGTGGACAACAAACTAGACAGGAATCAGCAGTGTGCTCTTGCAAAAAAAGGAAGGTTAAATACATACTGGGTTGTATTGGTGAGAGTGGAAGCAGGTTGAGGGAAGGGAACCTTCCCTCTATTACCCTAATCACTACAACAACTTTGTTTTATAAAAGTCAGAAATCAATAAAATGCCTTACTGACTGTTAGCAAGGAAGATCCTTAGAGAAGTCTTTGCCATCATACAGAGACATTCAAAAATAACAAGCAACTGCTGTCCAACTCCACATTCATCCATTACAATGAAAAGAGGCTGTTGTTGATTATGAGCTATGCACCTTTTTGTGGTTTTGGAGCCATTCTCAGCTGTTCATTAAGAGATGGAATTAAAGCACCTTTTTCTTTCTCCAGAGGAATGCTGACACCAACTGAACAAAATATGAATTGATTAAGGGCTTGCCACTTCTAAGGTTTTACTTCAAAGACATGCCAACCGCTTCAGTTATATTGCTGTGCATGCAGTGGTGAAGTTGCTTGTAAGCAGAAATTGAGTGTTACGCTAAGTGCTTATGATCACACAACTTTTTTTTAGCCAGAAAAATAGATTGCAATTGCCAATATGTGAAGATGACAGCCATTGCATATGCCAGATTGAGCTCCTCCACCTGCAGCTGATTTCTCAGTGCTGGAATTCCTCCCATGCCTTTTCAAGCCAATCATGTCATGAAAATGGCTGCCAACGACTTATCCAGAGCTTGGAATGAGTCCTTGGCTGGATGGGGAGGAAGAGGTTGGCCAACAGAATAAATGAGTAGGGTTGAAATAATTTTTAACCTAGAAATTCGATCCGTCTGCTTATGAAGAAAAACTTTTACTTTGTTTTTCCTAGAGGAAATCAACAGATTATTTTTGTTTTAGTAACATTATCTGTAGCATATTCAGATGTACTGCCCCTAAAAAGATTGACCAGAAGTTACATGTGATGCTCTGGAATCAGTGCTATGATGGTAACAGTCGAATGTGTCAGCCACCACAGTGTTTCCTTAGGACATGATCAAGGACCAAATTCACTGTCCTGTCCTTTAAAAAGAATTTTTAAGTATCATAGGTTTCTATACAAAATGGCTTGAACTGATTCTTATTGTCACTGTGAACATTCATTTCAACAGCCTCAGCTTTTTCACAGCTATTTGCATGTCAGGGTTACTGTATCTGTTGTATTTGACGCCAAAACTGCCTTCAATTCTGGTAAGTTACAAGGTTTTCCCCAAAGCAAACTGGTTTGAACTGTTACTACAGCATCACACCTTTTCCGGGGAAGCAGTCGGATCAAACTGCTCAGTTACAGATGTTTAAAAAGGATTACAATAGGCTTACTCCCCTTTAGTCAGGGTAGTTATTCCTGTCCAACTACTGGAGTGAGCCCGGATGAGCTGAACTTGGGACAAGTCAAGCCAAACAACAGTTCTGCCAACTCTTCCCGTGTGAAAATTGTGACACAGGTAAAAATAAGCTGTGGAATCATCTTCTATCATTTTATTTCCTTTGCGTTTGCAGAGTAAACCAAATCAGAATTGCAAGAATCTGTGAAGCTGGACCAATTTAAGTTTCTTTAACACTTATTAATACAGCCTTGCTCAAGCTTTTAGGAGTCTTTACTGGAAGGAGCACTTTCAAAGTGTCGAGCAATATATAGAAAGATCACAGTAGAAGTGAGTGCACACTGACACATGTCTATGTTGTTGGTATATGCACAAAGGGAGCTCAAAGGACAAGAGACCAACTGTGCTGCTCTGTTGATACATGCAGGAGTGTTTTATCTTGAAGCAGAAAAATTAATAAACTAATGAATATTGTTCTTGCCTGTAGCTAGTACTACAGTAAGAACATACAGGAGGGCTTCACTCATGGGGCTTTTTGGTATTGTGTTGGTGGTACTCCAAAAAGTAATGTTCAATACTCCAAAGATCATGGTCACCTGCTGTTGACTGCCTTGAGTTGTGTCAAAGGGCAATAGGGAAAGAGAAGGCAAATGTAACAAGAAGAGTAATGGTGTGAAAACATTGCCTTAGTTCCACTATTATTTAATCCATCATTTAATGTCTTCAGTAGGCTTGCAGAGGATGGGATCAGCAGAAAGAGAAAATCATTGAAGAAGATATCTGGAAGAAGGAAGATGAGGTTGTCAGAGCCTGGGTGACGAGCACGTGTGAACATGAGACTAAGGTGAAACACTTTATCTTTTGTTCTTGAGCTAATTGGATCCAAGAAGGTCAGAGTAATTCCTTCTTTTCTTCCCTCAATTTTTAGCTGACAGACCTACTTGAGTCCTTAGGTTCAGGCTCCTACCAGGGACTGGAGGAGCGAGGAAGAGTGAACTGCAGTTCTTCTGGGGTCTGGGCTGGTAAGATGGTTGTGGTGCTTCTGAGAATCCCCTGTCAATTGTCACCAGCCCTAAACAGCCTTCTGAGGTTCCCAAGTGTTAACCTCAGTTCCTAACATGAACTAACTTTCTTCTTCCTCTGAACTTAGCTTACTAAATTAGTTTTGACACAGAATATTTGAAGTACAAACAATCTACAAAACGTTAGTGATTAATGGTCTCTTTTCCCTAGCATAAGATTAACAAACCCAGGCAAAACAACCAAATGCTGTGCAGCTGTACCTAAACTGAATGACATGAGGTCTTACAACAACCTTCAGTGCAGAAATGAAATAAATATTCCCTAAGAGTTTATTAATGATTCCCATTATGACACAGTGCACGTGGTTCAATAAGGTTTTATATAAAAAGAAATTGAATCTATAATTCTACTAGTAACTGCCAACAATTAATATTACTTCTGTAGAAGGAAAGTCCCCTCAGTTTGATTCTCGATAATTCAGCCCCAAAAATCAGTAATTTATCTTTATTGCATTGGTGCCCCTTGATTAAAAACAGAGAACACAACTACTTAGAGTGATTTCTAATTTAATTACGTGTTTTTAAAAAAAGGTATTTTATATAATGATTTCTTATGGTGGGAGAAAAAAAATCACTCTGTAGCCTTTCAGGAAATGCAGTATACAGATAACAAATCTCTTAATCATATTTTTTCTTTTTGCAAAACTTCACCTGTGAAGTGTTTTCAGAATTACTTTGTCATCTTTTCATCTGAATAATACCATGCTGGAAGTCTGGTTTATGTAGTCTTACCATAACATGCTTATGAGTCCTCTGAAAATATTACAAGATCCCTAATGCCTTTCAAACATGGGGCCAAATTATTAATGGTTTTGCTTCTAATTAAAAATTGCTTTTTTTTTTTTTTTTCACTAAAGACTGCAGATTTCGGACTGTATTAAAGCAATAAAGAAATCAAAAAGCTGACCAAAAGAGAACCTCCCTTAACACTTTTTGTCCGTATAGGAGAGAATGATATTAGAGTTGCAACTAGCTTTTTACCCTTTTTCATTTTGATGTGCATCATGCAAGGTTTCCTATAGTGAAGGATATTTCTATGTAAACTTTTTTTGGGTCTAAAGTAGAACTTATGCTACAACTGTCTGGATAGTAGACTGTAATACAATACTTTTTCTCCTCTTTGTTTATTTTCCAATAAATACTTGTGTTAACTTGTAAAAAAATGCCATGAAAAATTATAAAACAAAGAAAACATAATAATGATCCCCTAAAATGGGTAAGCCCATGTGCACATCAGGTGAGTTTTGCATTGGAAAGATTCTAAGGATTCCCGCATATTTTTGCCACTGACTCGCTGTAGGTGACAGGAAGAGTAGAAGCTCGGAAACATCACTCTCAGTGCCAAAGCTGCCATTAGTCTGATGATTTACACCAGGTTGGATGTGGATCTTTACCGAGCCTGAAGAGTGCTGCGTGGCATACTCTGGGGTCCTGGTGATCATTCAGGTCTGCTGATCATTCAGAGCTGACTGAGAGCATGCTGAACACCCATTCTGTTCCTCTTCTTTCCCTAAGAGTAAAGGTGTTGAGAAGTAGCTAGTGTTTACCTGGATTTTATTGTAATATGGGCCAAGGTATTAAATGGTTTTTTTTGAAACACTTCCAGGACCAATTATTTATATAGAGCTGGTGAAGAGATAAAAGTGAGTTACAGATTGATAAGATAAAATTAATTATTCTCATGGTATAGGATGTCTTGCAGTAGCATAATGCAGGAAAATAGCCCTAAGCAATGAGTCCTGGAAGCTGCAGTTTCATTCAGTCAGCCCAATGCTGCCATCCCCAAACCAACACCTAAAGGAGGTTGTGTAAAAAAAACACTTTGTCACATTGTCCAATTTAGTGAGTAGTATCAGAGGGGTTGGGGAACTATCTTGTACTGACTTTACCCTACCAACACTGCTACTCATAGATCAGATACTCCTATTATATATTATAAAATCATAAAGACATAATGATCTAAATGGCTTGATGGACTGAAATAGATTGCGTCATCCATCTGTTTTTCTCATCTCATGTCAAGATTATCTAACTTGTTCTTTAAAGACTTGCAAAGATGGGAATCCCCAAATAGAGTTATAGTCTACTTCTTGGCTTTTACTAATTTTTTTTTTCTGTTGTCATTCAACATATAAATCAGACCTATGTAAAAAAGTAGTGCTGTTCCTTTATACAGTTTTTGTATACCTGTCTTCTCATGTATTCTCTCAGTACTAAGTGGAGGGTTTTTTGTGTGTTTGTTTGGGGTTTTTTTGTGTGTGTATTTTTTTTTGTTTGGGTTTTTTTGTTGTTTTTTTTTTTTTTTTGTTTGTTTTTGTTTGGTTGGTTTGGGGTTTTTTTAGTGTTTTTTTAATATTTGGGTGGTTTTGTTTGTTTGGTTTGGTTGTTTTTTCTATTAGGTGAGCAACCCCATTTTCTTCAGCTTTCTCCCATGTAGTATGTTTTCTTTACTTATTCAGTGTTTGTATTCGGTGTTCTGTCCACTGCCTCTTTATTTGGCCCACTTCTTTCTCAAAGTGGGGTGCTCAGCACTGGACGATGACTGCTGGGCTTAAATAACCTGGAAAGATGGATTGCCATCATGCTTTTGCTCTGATTGCACATCTTGTCACGTTGCATGCCTTTTTCAAAGCAGTGTTGCCCTGATGACGTGCAGCTGGAAGGGCAAGGACAGTCTCTGTGTCTCCACTGCAGAGCCAGACCAGAGTTTCCTCCCTCCCGTTCACTTCTTCAACACAAGAGTGACGTAGCTACCCCTATGAAATACTGCCCTGTTTTCTCAGACCTTCAGCCCTCCAGTTTCTCGTTCTGGATTGTCCTGTCCTCCAGTGTGTTGTCAGAAGTTCTCAAGATAACTTGTTCTGGAAATATTTGTTACTCCATCGTTCTACAGCTGCTTATGGTGATGATGATAATGATGGCAATGATGATGTTACTTTACTCATAGCTTTGTTCAAAAATTTGAGAATGGAATGCTTTTTTTCGAATTCACTCCTCATTTTCTTTTTAATACTCCAGCTGAATATATCCCTGTACATCCTGAAAGTCAGATAGGCTGTCAGCTGAGCCTTTTGGGAGCTGATAATGCAAAGTGCTACATCTTGGCAAGAGGCCTCTTTGGAAGGCGTTAGCACATGACCTGTTCTGGGTTTTGGTAATGGGGAGAAAACTCTTAACTGAGAGACACCATACTGTCACAGTTGTGTGAGATACTGTCTGAATTAGTGATCGAATCCACACAGAGAGTGGAGCCCTCAGTGCTGATTCTGAGAGCTGAGGGAGGTCATGGGAGGCTTCACTGACACTGTGACTGCCTCAGGTTGGGTACCTAAAATTAGATGTAGTATTTTTTCCTCTGTGCCCCAATTGTCCTGTTTTCCATTTCATCCAGATTCAGGTGCCTAGGAGCTGAAGGTGTCTAGTTTAAGCTAAATGTCTAAAATCACACAGTAGCCAGGGAACCCTCCAGAGGATCACTCATCTTTTGTCAGCCACTGATCTCACTTCTGAATGTATTCTTCCCTGAACAAACTTGTTATATTTTCTTGGGCATTGAAGAGTCCTAAATGACTAAGACTGAGGCTACTAACCTTAAATAGGATTAACATAGGCTAATATCTGAGTTTATTTATATGTAAAGATAGATAATTATACTTCATGATGACATTTAAAGCCTAAACAGTGCTACTAAGTGGCCTCAGTTGATAATGCATTTTAAAAGCAGGAAGTTAAATCACAAAAGAAGGAAGGTATGAATCTTGTACCTTTAGGCACACAAACACTTTTGTCTTGCTTTTGAAAATGGTCTATGAAACCACAACAAACTTCAGAACCTGTAAATGAACAACGTGTAAAAAGAACAACATGTAAAATGAACAACGTGTAAAATGAACAACTCATGCTTTCAACTATGCAAAAATTTGTGTCCAAGTAATGGAACAACATGATATGGCTCTACAGGCTGAAACAAGTTTTGAGAAAGTGTATCTGGTGACCTCTGTTGTCTTTTCCCTTTGTGGGATTCTTCAGCCCACTAAAACATGGTTACTTTAGTGTAATTAAGCTTCAAGAAGCTTGGTTTGTTTGCACAAGTTGAATTCTGTCCTGCATTGTGTATGTCAGAAGATTCTTTCATCTGAAATGTATGTTTTAAAAATCCAATTAAACATCATTTTTTTTCCCCCCAGGGAAAATAATAATATAAAGCAGGAGTGATTTATGGATGGTAAGGGGAGAGAGAAGAAAACGGGTCATGAAAAAAGGAGAAATAATGAAACCAATGCTATTATGGGTTCGGCATTTTTGCCAGTTATGTGGTGTTGAAACAGAATTGAAAGAACAGTTGTTTATGGAAAATCTTTGACTAAAAAGAAGGTTTGGCTGTTGTTTTACATGAAAAAAAGGCTGCAATGTGCAAAAAGAGTGATATAAGTTACTAAAAAAATTATTGTCTAAGAATCATTGTTACTCCATTTGATAGGAGCTTCATTTTTCATATTTATTACCTTTCTGGATAATGGAAGATGATAAATGAGTTTGTGAAATTGGGAAGTAAGCTATGTTTTTCATCAGGTATTTATTAAAACACGCATTTCTGGACTTAGTAAAAATGTGAACATAAAAATATTGCTCATCTAATATTGACATGTGCTGAATAAGGTTATCTGAGCAATCCTATCCCTATATATTATCACTGGTTTTAGAATTCTTTCATGGAATTCATCCTAGCAGGTAGTTGATCCCAGGAGAGAAATCAGAATCTTAAATGGGCAGAAAAATAAAAGAACACTGATCACATGAATATTTATGAGAGTTATGATTAGAGAGAGCTTTTAACTACAAAAATTACATCTTGATTCAAATTTCAAAAAAATTTATAGGTGTTTCTCAAGGTATCCCTGAATTAACACTTAATAGGCCAGTTCACTGCTGTAAAGTTGAAAGTCTTGTAGCTACTTTTTCCCTTCCTTTTTCAGTAAACTTTGGGTCCACTGATGACCTATATGAGCAGTCTGTGCCCATATAAACAGTGAGTGATCAGAGATCTGAGTAGTCAAATATCCAAATCATCCTCTCTAACTTCGAAAAATTGACCTCTGAGTACTGCATAAGCCTTACAAGGCTTAGTTTGGGTTCTCCCAAAGACTGGATTTTGCTTTCTGTCCCAAAGATCAGATTTCTCCCCCCCTGGAAATTTTGAAAATAGTATATTTCCATCTGTTACATCCCATAAGGCAATATTTGGCTTATGTGAATTGCCTGTGGTACTGGTTTTTTAAATGTTTCTTGGGTCAGCAAAGGCACCGGCACCATTTATATTATATATATATATATATATATTTATATATATATATAAATACATATAGATATATAGCTGTATTTATATTCCTGCTCTGATGTTTCCTCTGTTCAGAATTCCTAATCCCTTCAGTTCCTTTTCCTCTTTTCTTTAAGGAAAGAAGTCTGGCAGTTGCGATCGCAAAAGCTGCAGACACACTGTGAGAACATCTGGGAATCTTGTCAGTAAAGTGTTAAGTCCAGCAACCAAGTAGTTCTCTGAGTCCTTTGCACTGCAACTGCTGGGTTATCTCTGTCCTTGGAGACCAATATCAAGTGAGTGTCTTTTTAAGGAGACTGGTGGAAGTATCATCATGGAAACATTTACTCATCCTTTCGGCCACACTTTATCGAGCTCAGTGAAGGGGTGGAAGAGGTTCAGGTTCACAGGAGGTTTCCTGGTTTGTGTTATGCCCAGCGGGAATTCTGTCCCCAGGCCTGACGCAGTGGTGGCACCAAGCACGGGATATGTTCATTGATCCTCAGCTCTTCTTCCTTTTCCACACACCTGTGGGGGTAGTTCTTATGTTGGCAGAACTAAAACCAATTAAAATCTTCACCCTGAACTCTGATGTTTTTAGTTTCTATTTGTATCATTCTGTACCTTTACCTGAGTTTTAAAACTTATTTTCAGTCAGAATCATTGCTTACCATAGAAAAATTGCCATTGCTGTAGTTTATCCCAGAAATCAGATGAAGCTTACTGCCTTACAAACTCAGCAGACTCTGGGGGCCTTAAGGCTTTCCTGAGTTGCTTGTTTTAGCACATCATATAACTAGGCAAAACAGAGAAAAAGCACCAAGCAAGGAAGACATTTTGCTACTTCTCTTCTACCATGCAACACTGCCATCAGCATGAATGGGATGACTTTATAGACAAAGAACAGCTGGTAGTAACTAGAGGGAGACAGGAAAACACCTGCAGTAGTTTGATGCTGGGAAGGTTTTCATTTGGGTTAATTTATTTATTTTCTGACTTTCTGCAGGTCTTTTTACATTTTCTTTCCATCAGGTAATATGGTTGTTATGTAGTAAATCAGGGATCATCACAGCACTTGATTAGAAGCAAAAAATTCAACAATGATTATTTTAGATGTAAAGAAGTAAAATTGAAAAGTCTACGGGGGAAGCAGGCTGAGAGTGCTGTAGAGATACCAGCAGGGGAGAATGCAGCCCAGACCACAGAAATGGCAGCTGAGCAGTTATCCAGGTTTCAGGAGGGTCTCCTCACTGTACTATGATCTGACTTGGGTTAGGTACTTTCTAATGCTTGCACTGCCCTGGGGCGCCCTGAAGCCCCCAGCGTCCAGGGCACTGCCAGCCCAAGCTGCACTCTGCCAATCTGTGCTGCTACAATCATCTCAAAGGACAGATTTTTAAAATTTTTTTTAACCATAAATTCATCTCAGGGAAGTATTCATAATCCCCATATCTCTGAATATTCCATCTTATTGCACCATACACTGAAATATAGTACCTGGAAACACCTGGTACGTTCCAGTATGATAATGCCTCTGCACTTCAATCCTCAGATCTAAAGATCCAGAACCTTTAAAAGTCCCCAGAATGCTCCTTTCAAGGCTAAGAATCCACAGTAAGTAAAAATACTTTTAAAACGAGGGTTTTGTGACAAAATTAGATATTCTTTTCAATGGTTTCCAGAAAAAGAGATGTAAGTAAAGGTACAAGGAGTAAACTTTAGCTTTTTAATGTTGATAATAATAGATAAGTGTAATTATGCTAAACACTATACCTATTCTGAGAGATACATCTGGAGTACTGCAAGTACTGCTGCGTAGAGTGAAGATATAAAGGAAAAACTAAATAAGAGGATAACAAAACTCTGAACATTCATATCATGCTATTAGCATGAATGTCTAAATTGCAAGATATTTTAGAGGTAAAGAAAATAACACAGATTTCTTAACATATTTCATACAAATACTGATAGTCTGATTTACATGAATAAGTAATTACTGAGTGCAAATGGCAAAATTCCATTAATTATATTTCATGCAGTGAAATGAAGCACCCGCTTGCACTAGGAATTAATTATTTCATAATTACTGATGAGGATTCAATATGTTTTTCTTTTTCTCACCTGTCACAGCACACAGATATGCTCATTTTCAGAAATCTGTCAACCACTTATTGATTTGGACTTTAAAAATACAAAAATTTCCATCAAAACTTGCTAAAATCTGTCCTGATTTAAATTAATTCCTATAATACCTGCAACTGGACTCACACTCTGCTATTTCACAGAATATGCACAGCCTGTACTCGTGCTTGGATTGCCCCAACCAAGGTGCAGGACCTTGCACTTGGCTTTATTGAACTTCCTGAAGTTTACACAGGCCCACCTCTCAGGTCTGTCCAGGTCCCTCTGTTCCCTCCTGTATCTCCAGTCAGCCGCATCACATCTTGGTGTTGTGAGCAAACTTGATAAGGGTGCACCTGATCCCGCTGTCCATGTCACCGACAAAGTTGTTAAACACCTGAAACAGTTAAACAAACATCTTAAACATTTTAGCATCTAACATTTTAACATGTCTGACAGTGCTGGTCGCAATACCAACCCCTGAGAAGCACCACTCGTCACAGCTCTTCACTTTTGCATCAAGCCATTAAACACCGACTGTTTGAGGACAACCCTCCAGCCAATTTCTTATCTATTCAGAGTCCCATCCATCAAATCCATACCTCTGCAGTTTAGGGACAAGAATGTCATGAGGGACAGTGTCAAATGCTTTGCACAAATCCAGGCAGATGACAAGTCTAAGTAGGTTTTTTGGCCCTCTGAGAAGAAATGGGCCTTCTTTGTGCCTCTTTATAAATACCTGATAGGAGTTTCCCAGCTTATCCAGAGGGCTGACAGATCCAGGTGCATCACAGAAGAGATGCAGCTTTTGCACTTCTAGGGAAAAAGTTGGATACTGTGTCCATCTTTTATGTATCGGTAAAGCTCCCGCTCAGCCGTGGTCACGTGTAAGTGCGGCCGTATGTAGATTATCACTAGGGCTGATACAAACTGACTCATCGTGCAGCCCTGCCAGCAGTCTGTGAGTTCTCATTGAATATTTTGTTCAATTAATGTATTTTGAGATTTTTTTATTTCCTTTTGGAAGAACTGCTTAACTGTGTCTTATAGACTGTTCTTAACAGTGTACTTGACCCTTAGGTCTGCAAGCAGACAACTGAAATGCCTTGCTGAAGTCTCTTTCCAATTTCTTGTTTAAGTTCTTAATAATTCCAATGCCTTTTTCTTTTATTTTTTTTCCAGGTTTCACACTAAGAAGTTCTCCAGCTGAGTTATGCCCCTTAGTCATGGAATTCACACCCCACCCCCTCCACTGACGCAAACTCTGGAGAGCAGCTCTATGGAGGATAACCTAAGTGCTGCCTCCAGAGCTAAGTGAGCTGTCCTTGCTTGTTATTGTAATGTTGATATACACATCTTCCTTTCCTCATTTGTTATATCCTAATGTCATTAGGAGGAGCCTGCAGCGATTTTAAAAGCTGGCTGCACAGCCTCTTTGACGTCATTACAGAAAGGTCTCGGCTGCAGACCCTGCATATACTGTCTGTGATATAGTGTATAAAAATCCATGTCAGTCCTGGCTCTCAGGGAGCACTGGAAATGATTCAACTGTCTGGAATGGGCAGATGGCTGCTATCAAAGTTTTATTATCACCATCATTATTATTACAGTGGTTTGTGACACATATTGAACTTTCAGACTGGTGTTAAAGCTTAAATATTTGAGCAACACTTTTGGAAATTCAAATCCTTTCCAGTTTGACTCCAAAAAGCGGGAGTAGGTTTTTAAAGCTAATTAGACAGATTGCTTGGTTCCACTTCCAGCTTTCAGAATAATTATCTCAAAATTCTTGTTCTCATGTAAACACAACTGTTAACTATTTTTAATTGCTTTGATTTATTGCAGGACTTAAATTCAGTACATATTGAATGTTCAGCAGGATGGAAAGAAAATCTGAGTTAGTTAAGGGTGCATATGGATTGGATTGTCTACAAGTCTTTTTCTCTTCAGAAATGCTTGTAGTCAACATAGGCTGCTAGATACTGCCTGCTACATTTAGTTATAGAGGTATCCTCTATAACTAAACATATTAAGGGGTATAGGATTAATTGGTATACATTTCTTTAAAACAACTGAATTTGAAACACGTTTAGGTTTGCTTGGCAATTGCAAGAGTAACATCTTGTTTTTATCTTGTAGCTGCTGCCTGCATTCTGTTGAGCATTTGGGCATTTCACCTCTCATGATTCTCTTGTGATATGTCAGCAGATGGCTGAGGATTTTTCTGGGTCATCATGGTGTTGGCCCAGACTGAGTTATGTTTCCTATAACTGGATTGCCCTTGTCTTTAGTTTTGTCTCCACTGCTGTCCTGTAGCTCGCCAATGTGAGGTATACATAAACCACTGCTTGTGCCACTGCCTTTGTGTGGTTTTATTTGGTCAATGACTTGAATGTTTCAGTGTTGGCTTTTGTATTCATTGTTTGGTCAAGTTTTCTGTTTAAGTTGATGTTCCCTTCTCTCTGTCTGCAGCTGGGCCGACAGCAGAGGTCCCCTCCACCTGAGGTATGATTCACTGGCATATTTCCATTTTCAAGGGGGCATATTAGCAAGAATTTCTAGACAGACATCTTCTTCTGTTTATTTTTCCTTCACCATCAATCTTTCCCCCACACCCAGTGATGTCTCGGGCAAGGTATCTAGTAGGCAAGCTTTCATTTACTGACTAAGAGACAGTTTGTTTCATGGTTATCCCCTCTTTGTAATGTCATCTTCTTCAGTACCTTCATAAAACCCTGGAGTCCCTTTCAGTGTCAGAAACCCCTCTTATGACCCTGAAATTGCTTTTATTGCCTACATTGGGTCTGATATGCTCTTTCACAAAGGGAAATAAAACCCCTTTTCATTCGTCCTGTTTCTAAATATTCTATTCTCTCTTCTGTAACAGGAGTTTTTATCCAGGTAAGCATAACAGTAATTGTATGTGTAATTTCACTGCCCTTCCTCTATATTACAGTTGTGGAAAAGTCCACTGCAAATAAAAAAACTGAGTTTGAAGTGGGGGAGAAGGGGGGAGGCAGGCAGTTGTATTACTCGACTGACTAGAGCTGCTGTACTCTGGGTTCGACACATTCACTTACAAACTGTATCGAGCAAAGCTTTTCCCAGGCATTGATGGCTGCCCGTGGCAGAAGCTGCAGCCTGTAATGGATCCAGAGGGCAGCTTCCAGTGACGCAGTTTCGAGGAACATGAACAGAGCCAGTCTGAGCTCCAAAAAATCAATCTGAGGGAAATGGCCTCCAGTTTGTAGCCATCAGAAATGGTGGCAGCAGTGGGGCATTACAGGCCATTACCCCTCTGCTTGTCAGCTCAGTGTCTTCTCCAGAAGAGCAGGGTCAATCCCTCTGCAGAAATTTGGACTGTGTCACCTGTAACCAGAGACAGCTGAGCTCCTAGGAAGTTTGTGTAAGAAAGGACTAGTGATGTCACAAATGTTTATTTTTCCTCTTTTTCTCTTCATATCTGGTTTTTGGCAAAGTCAGGTGTGTGAGTCTCAGTGGTGCCAGAGTTCATGTCCTTCTGCTGTTCAGGGAAACTCACAGTGCCTCAGCCCTGTTCTTCCCCTTTACTGCTTACAAGGCATGGCTCTGTAGTGAAGGTTGTGGGCATCACAAATCTCAAACTGGGAAGGAAGGGGAAGTGTATGCTGCTTGCTACTCCAGACACGACCGTTCCCAGAGGATCACTAATTGTCTTTTATCGCACTACATTTAAGCTGAATGGAATCTCCAGAGAGATTTAAAGTAACCTAATCACCAAGCGAAGGCACTCTAGTGAGCCTCTGTCTACGCTGTTTTCAGTTAATTTCCCTGGCAACCTGGAGCTGTCTGTCCAGGAAGCTGTGTCTGTATCGCCTGAAGTTTTTCTCAAACTCTACTCCCACCTGATAGCAGGCAAAAAGATACATTTTACTGGCATCTTTTGTATACATTCTCTCGTCTTACCCCACTAATTAACTTGACAGATAGTGGCACAGGGTGATGGAGTGAACCATGTAGACTAATTTATACAGTCCTTAAGGTTCAATGTATGATTTAGATATGTATCCTCTCATCTACCCCCTCACCTAAGATATTCAGCCTGGCTTACATCTGTACCATGACAGCTTACTTCTATAATTGTGCAAGCATAAGTTACTTGTCAGATGTGTATCTGATCTTGTTTTCAGAGGAAAATGAGGCTGCAAAGAGAGCTGAAAAAAACATCAATTAATGATCAGATGAAGCAGCATCAGAAGAATTGATTTAAAAGGATAGATGAACTCAAGTTGTGGGGTGTTGCCACCGGTTTGCTAATGACACCCAGGCTAGTTCACTCACAAGTAGTTCAGGAAACTCCCTGCCCATTTCTGGGACAACCAGCTTTTGACACAGGTTTGTAGGATCTGCAGATGTGTGACCAGCTTTCCACACCATTTAAGCTGCATGTCCACTTCTTCTTATGATCAAAACCACAAACATATGCTTTTTGAGCTATGAGGAGAGTGATCTGAAGGAGACTTTCACATGCAAGACCTGACATTAATTCCTGAGAGATCCCATCTCTAGGGCTGAGTCTGGTGTGCAGCTGAGCCCTGCATCAGGCTGGCAATGTCTGACTTGGCAACTCCTTCTGTCCCACTTCCCCTCATAGCCATGGGTGTGGATTGACAAAACCATGCTGCTCTTGGTCATGGCAAAGCCATGCTTAGGGTGCTCACAAGCAACATCTGGTTTGGCAGTAGCAAGTGGCCCTCCTGGAGAAAAAATGTGTCCCAGTGAATGGAGAGAGGATGAGGAGGGAAAGCCCTGCACAAGCAGTATCTGTCCCAGGCAGGTCAGCTCGTAGCCCAGCCATATCCACCAAATGGTACCACTGAATTCCAGTCCTCAGCAGCCTGACTCTGGATTGCTCATTCACCTCCACAGACTGCTACAGTGGTCTGGAACCAGGACAGACTGTTCAGATTAATCCGACTGTGAGCCTGGAGTCTCCGTGATCTGAGTTAAGTGCATTGTTCACTTAAGAATTCTTAAGGGAATTAAAGCAGAGTTTGATTATCATAGTCATAGAATAGCTTGGGTTGGAAGGGACCTTAAAAATCGTCTAGTTCCAGTCCCTCTGCCATGGGCAGGGATGCTGCCCACTAGACCAAGTTATTCCTTTGAAATCCCACCCACTTGAAACCAGTGCTAATTCCATGAACTTTCTCAAGCGTATCAGCTATTGGATATTGCCCATTGCTGGATTTTCAGCTCAGGTACCTGCTAATCCCTGAAATTTTCTCTTGTGTTTCACAGACACATACATTGCTATCCCACAACTCTTAGGGCAGAATGACTTATTGTATCAAAAGTCTTGCATTTCTATTTACTGCTAGATTAAAAAAATAATCGAGAAGAGTAAAGGATAAAACAAGATTGCTTTGTTAAGTTTTTCAGTTTTTCACAGAATATTCTGTTTTTTCTCAATAATGATTTTACTCATTTGTTTATTACATGATATTTTACTGTAGGACTAGAATCAGAGAAATTTGAACAGCAAACAGACTAATATTTTCTGTGTTCAAGTTTTTATGCTTTAATGGAAAATTCTGACAGAGTGCTTCTTTCCTATTTCTTTGAAAAAAGATTGGCCCTTGACCTATTTTATTCTCAGGTTTACCTAGACCCAGCATTTTCTGTAGCTTGGGAGAACATGGCAGCTGCAGGCAAGAAATAAAAAGCATTGGCCTCATAAAATTACAGTATGATCTCTGAGTTTGGCTGGTGACTATGATCTAGAAGCCACAGCAGGCAGGACACAGGGTCAGTTGTGAGAAACACTTTGTATTCTCAGGCTTGTTCATATAAAGAAAATCAATCCTTTAATATGGATTAAAATGTGTGTGCATGAACACAGGTTTAGTAGTTCAGAACCAGATGTGTGACAAGTGAGGTAGAAAGGAAAGGGAGTGGGACAGCAGGGGAGGAAAGGAAACAATGAGGTGCTCAGGAAACCCCAAACCACCATTTTTCTACAACAAAATAGTAGATGTTTAAGCTGGGAGTCAGTATTCCATAGGTATATAATTTCATGGATATATAAGAAGTAGTATTTTTGAAGATGTTAGAAATTAATCTTTGTGAACTTTTAAAAACCCTGAAAAACAAACGCTTCTGGGATTTTAGCTTCTTTGATTTGCTGATGCTTTTTTTTTTTGGACCAAGAGATGACTTGGCATTTGAAAGAAATAGATGAATGGGACATCCAGGCTATGGACATTTTCATTTGAGATCATTTGGCTGCGGCTCACAAAAAGAACATTTTCATCAGTCATTGCTTGGTTAGGATCTAAGACTATGGGAAAAAAAAAAAAAAGAAAAGGCAAAACCGACTGTGAAATACAGTTTCTAGATCTACTCAGATTTTTTGGCCATCTTGATTTCCTGGTGCCCAATATTCTACACACAATACTGTGGCCAGAACAAGCTACTATAGATGTGAGAAGAAAATGCAGATAATCCTGATCTAAAGCACATGTCTCAACCACTCTATCTTTCCTCAGAATTTAGCCAGTGGTAACACATTAAAACACTTATGAGTCCATTCAGCACAGGGCTGTGTTACATATGTATGCTGGCTTCTCATTAAAATTCATGAGTAGTAGTGCCTTAAACTTGCCTACTACAAGGATTTTTTTGTTTGGATAGTCCAGACAGGCTCATAAAAGCCACCAGTACTTTATATTCTAGATCCAACTCTGCAGCAATAAAGCTCCTTAAAAATTGCATAGATACAGAACTAAACCAAATGCCACAATATAAAGAAAACTGTAAAAATCCCACACTGTATTCTTAAACTGACAGCTTAATCATTCCCTGTAAGATTAGTGTCTGTGCACTGGCTGAATTAAAGCAGATATTATATTTCATGGGTAGAATTCCAGTAAAACTGGAGCATGATAAGCAAATATTTTCTTCTCCACTGAAGACTCCAAATTAATCATTTCTGGAAAGGGGGCTATTTTTTTTTCTTGCAGAATGGTAACATAAATAAGTTCTTCAACCAGGCAAGTAGGATGTATAACAGACTGCCACTAATCCTTTTAGCTAATCCATCTGTTTTGTCATTCTCACCTGAGAAGAGGACTTTTTCCTTCATTTCTCATGGAAGGTTTAATGTTGGGTTTTCACACGTTACAGAAGACTTCACGAGGTGTACAATCTGACAAATGTGTGTAATCCTGCTGATGTGATAACAACAGTGAGGGAGGTTTCGGACCTTGTGTCAGGGACTCCTGTGACAGCCTCAGAGTGAGTCTGCAGGCAAATTCAGGCCTAGAAAGGCTTGCCATTTAAAATGGTTTGGCTTTAGAAACTATGTACAGACTACTTATTGGAACAAAATGAAGTATTTAATGAACTTGTCTAATCAATTATGACGAGAATAGGTGAGTTTCCCACCTAAAATGGCAAACCTAAAAAATAAAAGAATTATTGAGTCCTGAATTATGGAAGAATTTCTAGATTTTTTTTAGTCAAACCTGATTAAAATTCTCAGCCAAAATTACCTTCTAAACCTACGTGCAGGATCTTAATTATGTTTTTTGAATATGAATTCAGCAACTGTCTAGAGAGTCTTCAGAAAACCCCGTAAACTAGAAAATGCAGCAATGATGGGTATTTCCATGTTTTTGTGCAGTTCCCTATATTTTCACTCTTACATTTCCTTTTTTCTTTTTTTTTTTCTTTCTGAATTGATAACCTAATACTTTGAACAGATCTTGGGAAGGTACACAGATGTTAGTAAGGGATTTTGATCTCTGGGTGTCACAGACAAGGGAGATTTGGAGCATTCTGCAGAGCAGTAGGAGTCAGTGCTTGAACAATTAATGGAAACTTGCCAAGGAGCACCTTTATTCTTTCCATCCCCTGTGAAACATGATGACAAGTGACTTTATTTGTGGGTCACTTGAATTTCTGGTACTTCCCTTGTAACAGAGGCAGTCTCTACTCTGCTTTTTTATTGAAAGCTACATTTTTTGTGTCCTCTGCCTTTCCAAAGGACAGTTTTTAAGTTTTCTGTTTGTCATGCTATAATGTTTCTGCATGCAGTTGCTGGTTTAGACTAGTCAAACCCAGTAGCAGTGCAAGCAATGCAGTGGTGATGGTGCAGAGCTTTGTGTGTGCCAGCTGCTTGGCTACTTACCCAGCATTTCTGGGACAGGGAGTAGTGCCCTTGTGTCTGCAATTTGCTTTTTGAATTATCAACATAATTTGTGATTTTCAGTTAACAATCCCTGGACTCTTGTAGTGCAATTCATGTCCCATTGAGCCTCATCTTGCTGGGATTATGGTAACCTCTGGCAGAGGAGCAAGTGGGAGGCTGGGAGTGGTGACTTCTGTAGCTGTCCCAATACCAAATGTGATACAAGGAGTTGAAGTTGGCTTGAGAACATCTGTGAGCTGCACTTGAGGAAACAACGACTCTGCAGGTATCTGCTTAGAAGCACAACTAAAAGCACATTGCTCCACTGAGGAGTCCTAAAGGAGATGTGGTATTAGATTTTTTGTCATATGATATTATTTAATTTAATAAAGTAGGCTTGAGGAGAAAAGACTTGTCATGGTTTAACCTCAGATGGCAACTTAGCACCACACAGCTGCTCGCTCACTCCTCCCCAGTGGGACAGTGAAGAGAACTGGAAGGGTAAAAGTGAGAAAACTCATGGATTTAAGATGTAAAGCAAAGGCTGTGTATAAAAACAAAGCAAACCAAAAAATTCATTCCTTGCTTCCCATGGGCAGGCAGGTGTTCATCCATCTCCAGGAGAGAGGAGGGCTCCATCATGTGGAACGGTGACTTGGGAAGACAAATGCTATCACTGTGAACATCCCCTCTTCCTCCTTTTTCCCCTGGCTCATATGCTGAGTATGATGCCATACAGTGTGGGATATCCTTGTGGTCGGTTGGGGTCAGCTGTCCTGGCTGTGTCCCCTCCCAACTTCCTGTGCATCCTCAGCTCAGTCGCTGGTGGGACAGTGTGAGACACAGAAAAGGCCTTGGCTCTGTGTAAGCCCTTCTAGCAGTAATTGAAATGTCCCTGTGTTATTGACTGTTTCCAGCACAAATCCAAAACTAGGATAAGTAGCCTAAAGGAGAAAAGACCGCCTCTCCTTTCCCACTTTCTGATAAAGCTGCTGAACTTTACATGCAGCTGGACATTCCACAGGCAAATAGGTTGCAGTATGAATAACTTCATGGAAACTTAAAATACTAGAGAAGCCTGGTCCTTCTTTAAATCCATGTCATACTGTGGCCAGAGAACGTGCCAGGTGTGTCTGAGGTTTGTCACTTTGAGAAAATCCGGAGTCTTTCCCTTCTCACAGGTCTGATGTTCTTTCTTCCCCATTCCCACTCTCCGTGTTTCCCTGTTTGCTGTGCCCTGCCTTATCAGTGCTAGATCAATCTTTCAATGGGATTGAATCTTTGACCGACCTTCCTCATACCTTTTGCTGTGCCATATAACTCTGGCAGGTCTGAAGTGGTTTATGGATTTTATTTGTTTACATAACTCCGATGTGAAGATCACTCTGTGAAAGTTCTCAGAGCGTCCTGAGCGAAAGCAGGAGTTCAGCTTCTCCTTCAGGACTCTTCATAATTAATGTGCTTTGGAAGAAAAAAAGGTGGGATTTTTTTCTTGTAGGCTATCTGGGAAAGTCTTACTTTCTCACAATAAATATCAGAGTACCTTTCATTTTTGACCAGTGAGGTGGCTTACTGACAGGACTCTGGTTTCTGGTGCATGTAGGAAACTCAGGCTGAAACTCATAACCTGTCTATCTCATTGTTATTACAGGAATAAATTTAAATATAATGTATATCTGTTTCAAATATGTTGCATAGTTATGCCATTGCCTTGCTTTACTGCGGCATCTGGGATTCATCAAATTATTATACAGCTGGTTAGATGTAAAATACATTTGTGCACTCAGTGCCTGTGTTTTCTGTTTCTGTGAATTGTTGGTGTTTTATTGTCTCTTTGTTTCAAATAAGCAAGTTTTTAATACTCTATATTTGGACAGCTGAGTTTGGCAACTTACATCATTCTAACTAAATTTCGATTACGGAGAGAATTAGGTTACATTTTATAAAGTGAATCTATAATTCATTTGAGTCGTTGTGAGAAGCAACAGATAGTGTAATTCCTTATGGGCATAAATAGATATGCAAAGACAAATTAACATTATTCTGTTTATCTGTTATTGGAAAGAAATTTTATTTATGCTTCAAAGTATAGCACCATTAGTTTTAATGTTATGCTTCAATTACAACTAATTTTGAATTTTTTTTTTTTTTTCCCCCCAAAGTAGAGGAGTTAACTGCAGAGAAGACTTGATCTTAGAAGCTGAACCAGATGGTGATCAGGCCAGCAGGGACGTGTGCTCCTTCAATGTGCCCGTCCTCCCTCAAACTGAAAGCAGTACATCAACACTAGTAATGCCAACTTCCATGAGCTCAGTATTCAATGATGTTTTTCTTACAGTCTTACCATTTTTCAATCCCATAATTTTTTGAAGCCCTGCTCATAATTTTGGAATAGCTGAGTTTAGCAAAATGGATTTTCACCAGAGATAGTGATTATAGAATATTTTTGAAGTCGAAGTTGTTTTGACAACATAGGAAACATTTTCTTGCTTTCTGTTTCTTATAATGCTTAACACACTGACAGTCTTTCTTAGAGCAATTCAAGTGTTTTGGTCAAGGGATTAAAAAAAAATAATCTTCTCAAACTGTCTGCAGTACCAAATACTCTGCTCGTTCTTGTACTCATGAAACAACTCTTGTTGTCTCACTGCTGGTGGAAGAGTTAAGGAGTCTGTCACTGATTTTGAGCTTCATGAAACAACACCCTGCCATCATCAGCCCTTGGGTTAATAGCATTGCTTCAGACCAGTGGGGTAATGAAGCTTAGTAGGTTGGTGATAAAGGATATGTTGGCCATCAAAAAGAGTATGGGGTTTAAGAGAGTCTTACATGAGCTTGGCAGGCAGGATCTCAACTCCAACAGGCAGTTTGCTGTGGGATCACATGCCATTTGTGCAGTGATGTGTTTGTTGACAAATGTGACATAAAGAAATTTAGGAGGAAAAAGAAACCACATTTTCTTAAAGTGTTTTAGATCACTTTGTGGTCTAACCACATGCTCAAAAACTTCCTGAGCTGGAAACAGTCTCCAGATGACCTACAGGCTTTAAAACTTACCAAAACAAAAAGTTCTCTACCACAAAAGCATTCCAATGGTTGTACTCTGGTAGAAAATAGTTTCTCATCATATGCTTAAATACTGAAAAATGTTCTGGTTCCTTGTCACCTTTTGTTCTTCTGCAGAAAATATAAACTTGTTATAGTTTAACATAGCTTTTGGCTTATGGGATAGCTTTGCATACACAGCAATAAACTGGGGCATACAGTAAAACTTCAAGGTAACTTGCCAAATTATCTACAATGTCAAGCAGGCACAACTGTTTTTCCTGGCATCAATTTCCATAGCATTTAAACAGCATAATGCAGATTTCTTGCATCTCTTCTTTCAGAAATAGCATTTTCGCTGGAAAACTAATCTACTGTGAATCTGGGGAATAATTGACCACCATATCCAACAGTAATTTCAATTTAACAATATAATTTGTCCTTGATTTCAGTGGGACTTTGAAGATTTATCACTGAGGCTAACATGGGTTAGAGTTTTTTTCTGCTCTTTGATGTGTATGCTTTCTTTTACAAGCTTCTACCCTGTGAGAGCATCAACACTGTATCTTTCCTTGAGATTTTGGTTTCTTTGAACATACGGAATCGTGCAGGTCATATATTTCTCCTCTATACTCTTGTGTCTGCTGTAGTCAGACGTAAATGCACCTCATTTAGACTTAACTGGCTGGAAACCAAACACCTTGGGACTGTTAATCCAGAGCTCTGCACAGCCTACATCACCTTCTGAAGAAACGTGGCTCTTCGCTCCCAGGACTACATTGTTATCGATACTGGAAGCAGCTGGACTCAAACCAGTTTAGGAGAGTTTTTATGAACTATTCACACCTTTCATTATAGGCTAATATACCTTTAACTAGCCAAACGTTTATTGGAATCCAAGCTAATGTCTGGAGCCTCATTTTTTCCTGAAGTTCTCTCAGTCTTATCTTGGCAGTTCAAAGGGACCCTAAATGGGATGCATGTTATGTTTGTATGAAATTATGGAATATGAAGGCAGAAGTAAATGATAAAATTCTAAGGCTTCTTTTCTTAATATTGTAGAATTAATCCCTGCTTATAAGTGCACTTGTCAGCTTGTGCAACCATCTCTAAGCTTAAATAGGTACAAGTCTTCAAGATCCGTGTTCACAGCCACTAATGCACTGAAACCCTTCCTTCTCTCTTTCCCAGAAAGCAGCTGATCTTCTTGTCTCTGCTCATCTGAGAAGATAAACATCCTTCAATCCAGGTCTTTGCAATCACAAGTATAATTAATATATTTTTCTCCAGCTGGCCAGGATTCATTCTGACAGTCTCTCTCTCCTAGTCATTAAACTGAATCATTCTGAAGGATTTACCTTTATGTACTTGAAAGATCTTTATTTACCTGTGTGGCTTCACATCTGCTGCTAAAAATAACCCCCTTTTTTTTTTTGCAGAAATTGAAAGCTGAACTAACAATTCAACAGAGACTTCAGCTTTTCTGTGAATGTGATTATCAATGAGTTAAAATAAAACAACATGATAAGTTTCAAGGTCAAAAAGGATCTACTGTTTTTCAATCTTCTTTAACCTCTCAGCTTTTAAAATTTAGTTTGATGGTGGAGCTAAAAACCTGTAGAATTTAGACCAACTGACAGCATATTTGAATTATTTGTGGCCATTTTTTATTCCTTAAAGAAAGTCTGTAGACTGCCAGCATTGGATATAATTGTGTTAGATCTGAGAGTTCTGGTTCTTGGGATCCATTTTTATTTCTGCAGGAGTCAGCCCCTACTCTTTGTCAGTTATAAGACCGTTTCTTTAACTTTTTAAAGCTTACAAATCTGTAGTTGAGATATTAGCTACATCCTTCTAGGAGATGATATTAAGCATCATTATTAGAGAAACGCTAATTTTTTTACATCTTTCAGAGTAAAAGACTAAGTATATTACAAACTAAACAAACACAATTTAATTAATAGAGCAACTTGAGGTTTGAAAAACTTTAGTGGTTGGACAAACCTGAGCCATACAATTCTAACATTTGCAATTCTTGAAGATGAAGTGGGTGCTATAAGGATTCTTTTAATGCCTGTTAGCAAAACAGCATAGGATAGCTCCCAAACTATCGTTTATTTCATTTTTGAAGCAACAAATGCTTTCAAAATGTTGCCGTGACTGTGGAAAACATATTAATCGCATTTCTATACTATATTTCAGTTTTTCTTGAACTTTATACAGAGTTCTGACCAGCTGTGCTGTTATGTCCACTAAAAGCTGAACTTTAATAAGTTCTGGGGAAAGGGCATGCCTTCAGTACAAGTTTATGCCTGTGGTATACGGTCCTGCTTTCTCCTCCCAGCCTCCCTGATTTTCAGACCTGCTGCACAAAATACCTCTGCGGTTCTGCTGACGTCTTTGCCTGAACTTTGTGGTGTGGTTTTTATACACTTTGTTACAGCTGAACACAATAGAGGTTTGTCTTGGTTTAGAATTAAGTGCACAATTAACTGTTCTCTCCAACAAGATAAACAATACTGGTTAACTATTTCTTTGTGTGTAAAGATAAATCTCCATACGCAATTCCTGATTCTTTGTGCTCTGTGATATGTCAGCCTGAATACCCAAAGAAAATAGAGCAAGAAATCATGTCCACTTTTCCACTTGCATTTTTTTTTTAATGAAAAATGTGGTAAGTGAATTAGAGGCTACATTTTCAAACTTGATCTTTTTAGGGTATTATTTCACCAGGCAGATTATATGCAACTAGGGAAGAATGGACAAGTGTATTGACAACAACCCAGTTTGCCACACTGGTTTTAGGAGGAATTTCTGTGCTAATTATTCTGGCTTAATCTGCAAGTTCACATTTTCTACCCAGAAATCTACTGATCCTTACAGTTTGTTGCTTTTGTGTCATCACAGAGAATCTATGAAGATGGAAGGTGTATGTCTCCCAGCAGAGCTTCTATTCGGAATATGGATAACCTACTGCGAACAAATGAGATGTTTGGAAAATTGCAAGTTCCATTCCAAACATTTTATACTGTTGTGCCCTATTGTCTTTTTTTCTCTCTTTGACAAAGCAATGATTTAGGTTTAGTGCTCATTATTTCCTTCGTGAACTGATGAGCAGTACATGTGGTTTTGTATCTCCTTGTGTAAATCAGATCACCATAACACTAATGAAATTCTTGAACACTCTTCCCTTCTCTTGTTGTGACTCTTTTTTTTCCTGTGTCCTGGATTTTTATAGCATAGAATTACAGTATGTGAAATGTGAAGCAGATATGCAACATACAGCAAGTTTTCGTATCCCTCAAAACAGAGGCTGTGGAATGATTGATACGGAACTTGCACTCCTTCACCTAAAAGTCTCAAAAACTTGCCATGCACTGCTTCTTTTCATATACCTCTCTCTTTTTCATGCCATTCATATTCATACCGAGGAATCTCCAATCAAAAAAAAAGGCATTTTTTCTGCAACAGGATCAAATGTGATTTTTCTCTGATTAATGTTGCTTCAAAAGTACATATATGTCTTTTTATGTTGCTATTGATTTCAGAGGAGATAAGGCCTTTCATTGAATCCACTGCTGACCAGTGACTTCTGAAATGTAACACACTCCTTCAAGTTGACCAAGGGTCAAATACTCTCCTGTGCAGTGGGTTAACACAAACCTTATCACTATAAGTGCCTCATAAATCTTGAAAATAGGAATTTTCTCTTTAGGGGGATAAATTTTACCTAACTCTAGGTACACATTGTAGTGAATGTAGATGTTTGGAAAGATCTTTGCACTTTGATTACAGTCAAAAAGTTGAGAACAACACAGGTATGAATATTGCAATCCAGTCTTTATTATCCAGTGTTCACAACACTGATTTACTAAAGAAGTTCAAAAGAAAGAGCTGTGACTTGCTGGATTAAATAGTAGCTGTTCCTAGTGTAGATTTACCATTGTTTTTTGCACAGCCAGGGTGAGTCACTTCACTTTTGTAGGAATGAAAAATATACGATAGTATGCATAAGAATATTTTCTTTGTGTTTAGTGTGGCAACAGACTACAGTAATATTAGTTACTAATTAATTACTATTAGTTAATGCATCTGCAGTTTTATAAGGTGTAAGTAATATACAAAAGCAGCTTCTAGGGAATTTTCCCCTAAAGGCATAGAAAGCTGTATCTACTTTGGATGAGTTCTATTTTCTCCATGTCAGCTGTTTTAATCTTAAAGCTCTGGAATTCAAGCTGTGTTTATGGATTACCACTGATCACAATCTGTAAGACTTTTATATCCTTGACTATGCAAACTTAATTCCGGTCCTATGTTTCTAGAGAAACTGCTTGCGGAAGCAAGATTTAAAATTTGTTTTCCATTAGTATTTAAACTTGAGATTAAAATTTGCACTAATGAAATGCAGATGCACAATTTTACTTAGAAGCTGGATGTGGGAGGATCACTAAGCTGGCTAGAAATAAAAAAAACAAAACAAAACAAAACAAAACACCAATACAAACAAAAAACATAAACAAAAAAAAAAAACAACACCAAAAAACCTGGAACTAACTGGCAAATATATCAGAAAATAGTCAGACATTGCTTACATGGGTCTAGCAAAACAATTTAGGAACAGAAAGTATTGTCATGGGTTTTATTACTCTACCCTATCATCTGGAGGTTCTGTTGGTGATTGTTTGTCTGTTTGTGGGAGGCTGGGTTTTACATTCAAAGTGATCTTGGATTATAGAGCCACAGGCTCAGCAAAGTTAGAAAAGGCCTCTTCAGATCATCTCACCCTAAGCCCAAGCTTTGGATGACCCGAAGTAGGGCCGCCTAGAGCAGATTGCCCAGGATAATGCCCACCCAGATTTTCAATATCTCCAAGGATGGAGACTCCACAGCCACTCCGGACAACATTCCAGTGATCACCCTCTCAGTAAAGATGTGTTATCTTGTATTAAGATGGAATTACATGCCCACTGCCTCTTGTCCTGTCACTGGGCACTACAGAGAAACATTCTGGATTAATCTTCATCCCATGTGCTGGTGCCTGGTGTTATTGCTCCCCAGACAGAGGACTTGGTGCTTCCCTATATTCAGCTTAATGAGATTCCTATTGACCTTTTTCTCCAACCTATCCGTGTCCCTCTGAACACCAATATAACCATCTTGATCATAATTTACTCCTCTACTTTTCATGTGATTTGAAAACTCACTGCAGATGTAGTCTGCCCAATTTTCCAGGACATTAAAGAAGAGGTTCAATAGTAAGGATGTGGTATCAACCCTGAGACACACTACCACTGACTGGTTTCCATCTGGACTTTCTGTGGCTGCTTACACTTTTCTGTGCTCAGACATTTGCCCAGTTTTCAATGCACCTCCGTGTCACTTATCTAACCTGTACTTAAACTATTTGTCTATGGGTATATTATGTGATAGAGTGTCAAAAGCCTTGCTAAAGTCAAGTAAACATCATCCACGACCCTCCTGTCACCCACCAAGCTAGTCAAGCTATCAGTCTGGTCAGGCGCAATTTACCCTTACCTGCTCCTGACTGCTCCTGATAACCTTTATATTCTTCACGTGTCTAAAAAAGCTTTCCAGGATTATTTGCTTCACCAACTTTACAGGGATGGAGGTGAGGCTGACCAGTTTGTAGTTCCTTGGACCCACCTTCTTGCTCTTTTTGAAGACAGAGATGACATTTGATTTCTTCCATTCCTCAGAAACCTCTTCAAATTGCCATAACCTTTCAAAGACAATCAAGCAATGACATCAGCCAGCTTCCTCAGCTCTCATGGCTTCATCCCATCAGCTCCCATGGACTTGTGTGTGCCCAGTTTGTTTAAGTGTTTCCTAACGTTGTCCTCCTCAACTGAGGGTAAGTATTTCTTGCTCCAAAAATAAGTCCATTCAAATTAAGATAGAGCGGCATACTGCCATAAGTATTAAGTCCTTTGATTTCAAGCTAATGGGGCATTCTGATTTTGTTTTTTTTCCCACCAGAACAAACCTGGAAGATGCTGAGCATCACAAACTCCATAAGCATTTTTTTGGCGTCTGAGTTCTCAATAGCATTTTGTAGGATCAGCCTCTCCAGAATTGTTCCTAAGTTTCATGTTTAAACTGGAGGAATAAATCTTGGAGATACAACATTCATTTTGTTTGTTATTTTAGGCCACTTTATACTTGATCTGATCTTGAAGGTCAGTGTTCTTGTCTCTTTTTTAAGATAAACAAATTTGTATCCTTTTTTGACCAGGACATCACATCTCAAAAGTATGTGTGACAGAGCTGCAGTTTACATTTCATCTGCTTCAACAGTTAGTTCTGACAGCTGCCAGGAAAGGAGCATAGCGTTGTTCCCTGCCTCGATTTATGACTGTGCCTTCATCATTTCTGTAATTCCTTGTTGCAGCAATGTCCTGGGAAAGTTTTTATCTGACGTGGGTAGGTGATAACGCAGTGGTCACACCAATGTGAAAAAATGGTAATGCTAATGCACCGTTAGCAGGGTTTGCAAACTGTTGTCTTCCCTCCACGCTGTGTCTGTGCTCGTTGCCAAGACCCTTCTTGCTTGGGATATTCTTGAAATATTCTAAAATTTCCACACCAGGCCTTTAACAGAAAGAATTAGTGACAGTAATCCAGGCAATTTGCATATGCTGCAGTATATTTACACCACGGTTTTTGTTTGTGATCTCTTTGTGGATTGTTTTGTTAATCTCCTCTCACTGGACCAAAAATTTAGGCTAAAATCTTGGTCAGTAAACAGAATTTCTGGTGGGAAATGCAAAATTTTGGAAATTCCCCAAATGGCAAAAAGTCTGCAAATTTTCACAGTTCATTGTGATTCATTGTTTAAATGTATTGTACGTATTATATATAATATAATATTATTCAAAAGCCTACTGGCAAAAAAGGGATCAAAATTACAAAGTTCAAACTACATGCTTTCTTTAGAAAAATTATAAGAGACTGTGTTTCATTTGAACATTTTTGCTGTTGAAAAGTTACTAGAATTGGTACGTTAATTGTAGTAATTTCATCCTGGGAAACTGATCATTTTTTAAAGCTATCATTATTGTTTTATCAGAAGCAGTATTTGCACAAGTTTTTGCATGATTTTTCTGTGTTCTGTTTGGTGAGCAGGTAAATTTAGCAAAACCAGTCTGTTATTTACAGGGAGTTTTGTCCAAACTCTGCAGCCTGTTCTTTCCCACTTCTCTCAGCTTTTAAAAGAAATTCTAGGTATGATAACAGAGGTCATTTCTCTGGGACACTGTACCAGCAAGAGCTGGCAATCTAAACAAAAAAGAGAAACAAGGGTAGAAATGTTAATGTCACCATTTTACTAATGGAGTTATGATAAACACACTGAAGTCACCGATTAACCTTGTGACAGAGCCAGAAACTGAACCCTATGACCCACTCCCTGGGTTTAGCACAGTAATACTGTGTTTTAAGAAGGAGTTTTGCCAGAAGTGGCACTGAATAAGAGGCAGTAAAACTAAACAATTTGTTGGTTATTTCCTTATGATGGCTTAAATTTTACACCTGTAGCACCAATACTGAAATTCACTTACAGCCATCATGATGAATAAATCAATAGCATAGAAGTCCGTCTATTATTAAACAATAGACATAATCTATTTACCATTTAGGCTAATTTGATTTCATTTTTAAGACACTTACACGACATATCACCTTGTCCCGCAAGCACACAAATATTCCTAGTCCTGCTCTGACAAAAGTAGTTAATGAAATGCTGGCCCCTATTTCAAATTGTAAATAGGTTTACTTGTCTAATTCAGAAAGCTGCCATTGCCATTGTAGTGAAGCAAAAAGAACTTCCTTCTATTATTTGTAAACTGCAGGAGGCTAAATAATCTCTTACATTATAAACAGCACTCACACACAGATATTCACACACACTGCAAAAGAATTCATGCTTTGTCTGGAGTAAAATGAAGTCCCAGAGGTAATTTCTGGACTGTGTGGGAAATAATGCCTCCCACAGAAAATTTATAGCCATGATTGTTTAATAGAAATGAAAAATATAGTGTTAAATGTTTTTAACAAAAACATTCAATTGTTTCATATTTTTTGTCTGACTCTCGCCACTGCCAATTTATAGAAATTACAAATCCTGGACCAAGTTTTAGGTCACTTCACAGGAACTTGTTTAACTAATTCAAATATATTGTTTTGGTCACATCATAAAATTATTCATTGAATATGCATTTAATTTGAATTTATTGATGACCTACATTGAAAATAATAGAGTTTATACCAAAGCTTATAAAAAGCCATTTGGGAATAGTATTAGAAGATACTAGAGGTAATTTTTTATTTCAGTTTATAACTGACAGGAAGACTTGTCTGAGAAACAGCATATTATTTGTCTTGAGAATGATCTTTTCCGCCCGTATTTAGGTGTAACTAAATGCTGTAGGTGTGATGACAAAACAGGCAAAAGCCTGTCACTGCAGATCCTGAGGCATCCATGCAGTTCTTGTCCTGGGCTGATACTGCCAGCCTCCTCATATGACCCTGCTGCAGTTGGACTGGAGGCTTCACATTGATCAGACATGATAACAATTATGAGCTCCCTTGCCAGCTGTTTCCTATAGAAACTGCCCTGGGCTTGCTCAGCCTAATGAGTTTTCTCATCTGTTCTGATGAATTTCTCATCACCTGCACAGAAAAGGGGAAACTCCAAAGAGAAATTCAGATTTCGACTCATTTTCTTTAATCAGAACCTAGCATGATTTTTTTTTTTTCTGAAAAGAACAAAGTTTAATTTCCCAACCTGACCGCTCTCTGAAAAATACCCAGAAATAATCCTTATGACATACCTTTTTCCCTGCTTATCTCAGAGTCCTTTGCACACTTTCAGAGAGGTGTATTAAAACCCACTGTCTTACCTTTACTGTCTTTCCCCTTTCCAGCTGTCCTTCCCTTCTGAGATCTCTGATAATGTTTCTTTGGAGTTTGGGGGGATTATCAGCAGGTGCACAACTTCCCTTTTGCTTTAGCTTCTCTGTCAGTAAAAGGAGCATAAATGGAGCTTGCCTTTTGCACAGCAGCTGTGAGCCAAAAGCTCATGCTTATAAAGCACATTAGTCTGGGTACATGCTAATGTCAGATAAGGGTAGGTTACTGATTGTTATTTCTTTGGCTTAATTGATAATAGGAATAATTGAAAGTGAAGATAAAATTTAACCCTTTGGCCTTATGTAGATCTGAGAGGCTGTATTGTTTTCATCCACTGACTCTTTCTGATGATGTGAATTTTATCCCTGAAGAAAATAAAAATTGATGCCAGCAGCAACACTGAAGAGAAATCCTGTAATATGCGGGGGAAAAAAAGTCACACACCCCCTTTGGATCCTCTGTCCCTTTCTCCTCTAATGTGAATTCACTTTTCCTTTATATGAGATTGCCATTAAACAATGAAAATCTCAAGACACTTGTGGTCTTGCTGTCACCATTTAAGGGATGCTGGGAGTCAGAGAGAAGCACTAAATTGCTTGTCTAGTGATAAGCCAAAGCTATCATTCACTACGTGGGTTTTGGACCAGGCAAGGGGTTTATTTTAACTCTGTACTTGCAGAGATTCCTCGTAGTATGGTTTTTGCTGCATTTAAATCCCTTACTATTAACCAATGATGCCCAGAGCAGCTTTTTTTGTTGTGCTTTGAGGAGAGCTGGGAACTGCAGATGGATGATGCAGACAAAACCAGGTATTTCCCTGCAAAATATCTGTCCAACAGCTATTCAACTTCTCTTGTTTAGTTAAACTAATAATTTAAAGATAACCATCAGACATTTTTCAGCAAACCCCTCACTGAAACAATTCATGTTTCATGGTTTCCAAAAGCTTCCACAAAAGTCAGTAGATTTATGATTTAAAGAAAAACACCCTATCACATTCAACAGCTTGCAAAAACAAACTTCCTCCCAATTTTGACGTTCCCTGATCACAGTGTAATCTTGTTTAAAGGGCAATTACTGGATAAGACCTTTGTAACTGTTTAGTTGAAAGCTTCTTGCTGTCTCAGTAAAGTGTTCACACTGAGTATCTACTGCTGTTTGCTCTCGTGGTGCACTTGAGCTACACTTGCTCACAGCACTAAATGCAGCTCATTGCGAAGAGGTTGTGAAAAAGCTGACCTTTAGCAAAGAGGAAATAATCCTCAGCCCTTGAAGACATAGAAACTTCCACAGAAATTAATCATCACTTCTCTAGTAACTCACCAGGCCTTTAGGGGCTGGACTGTGCTTTTGGGACCTGGTCCTAACCTCACAGGGTCACAGTTCTTCCCACGCGCCACTCTTGGGCTTGAGAAAAGGAATTGTGAGCAGATCTGGAAAAGGAGCAGGTTTATTTCTCTCTGGGTAGCCAATTCAGTCTCCCAGGTGGGAGTAATGCCATGACACTCTCATTTTTTTACTTGATGACTCAAAGTGATGTGAGGAAAATACAGCACTAGAGCCAACCCAGTGTCTGGTAAAAGTTAGTGTGTAAAGTTAATGGGGTCTTCACCATTTTCTGGCTCTTCCTCATTAGAAAAAAAAAAAAGGAAAAAAGAAAAAAAAAGAGTGATATTTTATTTGCATAACTTATCTTTATTTTCCTAACACATGCATTTGTCGGGTCCCAGTGTTTCCCTGCCTCTTTGGAAACTAAGTCTACTTTAATCAAAATATGGCAGCACTGTTTGAACTTGCTCATATGGACTGGCTAAAAATAACAGTGTAATCAAAAATGCTTTCAGGTGCTCAGCAAACCATAGCCCATAGGATGCTGCATACTACTCAGGAATATAACCACAGCAAAATCAGGAAGCTCGGACATCTCTCAGAAACCATAACTGGACTCTATTTCACTTATTCTCTGAGGTACCTTTAAAAATTCAGTTATGTAATAAATGTGGTCAGGAATTATTTGTTGAAATGGTTTATATGTGTGTTGGAAAGGGGCACTTCATCAGAACCACAACTCTTTTTTTTTTTTTTCTGAAATGTTATTCCAGTTTCAATAAAACTTTCCACAACACAGATATTTTTGAGTCCGAGGCAGAATTTGGTGGGACTAGAGCTGGGGCTGGTATCTGGGGATGTCTGTCCACGAAAAGTTGTTAACCCAGAGGCTGCAGTGTTTGCATGAAATGTAATAGAAACAAACCAGTGCACGTTGCCCATAATTAGAATCTAAAAGACAATGTGTAGTGATGAGAAGACGAATGTAATGGAATAGCCTTCCAACAGGAATAGCACAAATACTTATCTGATAAGGCACAGGTCCTAGTTTAATTAACATAGGGCTTCATAAACTTCTGTTTGTGAAAAGGATTATGTGTGTGTTAGCCTGTAATTGCAGAGAGGGAAAGAGAGACACCAGCAGGCCCATTGCAATCTGGTGTTTTAAAAAAAACCCTAAAGTCTTGTTTTCGTCTTGCTGACATATGGTATCAGGGTTTGAGCTTAAGGTAAGATGGAATAATAAAACTGTTCCCTTTGTAAATTTATTTGAGTACTCAGGCCTTATACAGACATTGAATTAGTTGCCCAAATGGTAGCTAAGCGATAACATCTAAATTTTGTTCATTTTCATGCAGTTGCATTCCTAGTTATACTTGCATTTCTCAGTGTACCAAAGCCCAGGGACAGGGAAAATGTGACAAAGAGCTGCTGTGAGAAACAGAAATTATCAGCTTAAGTATCCTGAAATGGTTAGAATGGTCTTCATCAGCAAAAGATTCTTTAGTGTCTCTTTTCTCTCTGTTTATTTCTGGGCTGAAATATCTGCAAAATTTTTAAAAGTAAGGTATCATATTTTCAGCAGGGGAATCTGTGAAAACCTTGAAAGGCACAATTATTAGTGCAGTAAGGCATATTATATTCTCTTTCTGTTCCTTTGAAATTACAGACAGAAGTAAAAACTTGTTATTTATGTATTGAGCAATTTTAGAATTTAATAAAAACAAGCTGGTGTTGTTAAAAAAAAGAAAAATAATGCTTAAAAAAGTACAGTGGTTCCCAGTGAACATAATTGTCATCACCAGGCCAAAACCAACTCTACAATTAAATTTCACATCTGTCAGTTTTGAGACAAGAGAACCTCAAGCCATTTGAATTTTAGGAAAGTAAAAGAAAATGGCAGGTGGTTTGTTCTGTGTTCTCAAAAAACGATATTGTCCTGAGAAAAGAGGGAATTTAAGAACTAGATAGTCTATTCTGACAATGATGTATTCAATAAAGTACTTATTTTCAAACTGATGCAGGAAAAAATTAAGATCTACAATTATTAATTAATTAAAAATAGTTACAGGTACATCTAATCTGCTAGGTGATTTGTCATTCACATTTATAAAACGAAAGAGTTTTAGCACCTAAAATGCTAACAGAATGAAATGTTACCTGATAAGATGTACTAACAAGCATTTATAGAACTGGGTACTGGATAAGGAGGATCGAGGTCTTCAACAAAATTGTGACTATTAATGAACTCTCATGTTTCTGTCACCTTGGAACACATGGTGGTATTATCCTGACAGGATACAGAAGAGCCTGTTCTTTCTGACGTGATTTGTGGGAGATTAGTTCCAGTGATGTGTCCTGGCTGTATCAGTTTTAGCTGATAGAAGAAAAAAGTAAGATTTTACCATGTCGAGACCAGAGGAAAAAAAAAACCCAAACAATCAAAGACCTATCAAGGGCAGTTTGCACATTTTATTTTGAAGATGTATTTTAGGGCTGGGGTTAATTTCTCTGTCTCTCACTATTAGTTACACAAGGAGCCTGGATCAGTCACAGGGCTTCACAAGGGAGAGGTGTGCTCCCTCCAAAGATGTGTTGCTTGAAATGCAAGAAAGACCTTCTTTCATTTTACATTTCTTGTACTTTTGAAGGGGATAGGGGAAGGGAAAGGCATTCCTAAACAGAAATTCCCAAACTGTGATTAACCAGCCACATGATTGATGGTGGTAGCAGTTGGCATTGAGAAAAAAAAGTATATTATAACCATACATTAGTATGGAGTAGTACTAATCCTAGTTCAGAACTTCCTGGTGAGGGACTGCAGCTGTTTATTTTAAAATCTGTTTGTTGAAGGTTGCAGAATCCTTCCTGTTGACATGAAGAAAGAGATAGGTTTGAGAGAAATGTCCATCGAGAGAGAATCATCATGGCACCACATCTGGGGCTCAGAGACCTGTGCTCAATTTTCACCTTTGTCAAGTTTTTCTTGACTCAGTGTGAGCAATTTGCTTTTCCTTGGGTTGCATCTGCACTTAGAAAATGAGCCCACTCCTGAACAGAGGTGTTGAAAGACTACATTAATCTTTGTGGGGTGCTCAGACATGGCACACAAATTGTCTGGATAGATGGCTGACAGCCAAAATTAGGCAAATTACTAATTGCTTTCTTTCAGCTCAGGTTTTTGGGTTGCTTTGTAATCTGTTGTGTGGGAAGACACCAAGATCCAAATGTTAGCTATTAAATATGAGGCTGTAAAATGTAAATTTGTCTGTGACAAAGCCATGATAAAGAGAAGCTTCCCTTTTCTGCTCTACTATTTTTCTTCACACAGCAGGATGAAGGTTGGTTACATGAAGATTTGAACAATATTGTGCATGGGCAAATGGGAAGGAAAATCTGAAGAATTCTGTCGAGAGAGATGTGATCCCTCTCCCAAATAAAATTTGTAGAGGGATACAGTAATACATGAATTTTTTTGTAAGATACCTGAGCCAGCTTTTAATTGCCTGCTTACAAAGATCTGAATTGAAACTGATATTAGTATCACTTTCCTTTCAAGGAAATCTATTGTGGGCATTTTCTTGACTGACTGCCCACTGTGTTTTTGTATTTTTTGTGATATGCTACCATGCGATTTGTTTAATTAAGTGCTTTGTAGGTGTCCCTGTTCCCCAGGGGAAAAAAAAAAAGGTGTTTGTTAAAAGGTAAATGGTAAGAAAACTAAAGAAACCAAAAATATCTGCAGTGCCAATTCCAGAGGTGACTTCTCACAGAGTTATTGCTACAACATAGGAAAACTGAAACACCATTTTTGCGCTAAATATTAACAGCAGTAACACTGTTACTCTGGAATGTTGACCATGTGAATCCAGAGGTAAGTGATATATATGTTTCAGACATTTGGGCTTTTGACCTTTTTCAGTGTTTATTTGCCATTTCATTCTCTCTCCTATAACCTGGAGATTTATGGCAGAGTAAACTTATTAATCCTAACAACCATATTTTCGTTTGGAAGCTGGACCAACTGTCAATAAACATCAAAAGAACTCTTTGGTTTTCAGGGGACACCTGTGAAAAGGGAAGGTTCATGTGCCACACAGCACTGCTGGAGTAAAACGTGTTTACTGTGCTACTGATGGCTGTTATCACTTGGGAACCTTGCAGGTCTCCTCAGACACTGGGTAGCTGAAGAATTAAAACCTCTTCGAGTGTGGGGGGGTGTGTGTATCTTCTTGGCTTGTGTTTCAGTGAGTTCTTCATATTTTATATTAGTCAAAAGTGGTTTTTAGACTTAGGTCCACAGCTCCTCCAAAGACAAAGAGTCTTTGCAAAGCTGTCTGGAGCTGGCTGATGGGGGTGAGTGTGCCTCACACCATGGACCCAGGCCAAAGCCCCTTAAAGTCAACTGTGATCTTTCCACTGACTTCTCTGCATTTTACCTCAGATCCTCAGGGCAAAATGCTGCCTCTGTGAGTCACAAAAATGTATTTTGCCCCACAATTACTTAAAATTATTGGAATTCATGAGACTTCTCATGCAATCAAAATGGTAATCAATATAAGAGTGAGCAATATTGTCATTATCACTACGTAGTCCATGTTTTACATTTTTTCTTTGACTTCTGTGTTATTTTATGATCAGGAAGTAACAGTTTTATTTTGGGAGTATCCTGCCTGATTGTGTTTGTGCAGTGTGCATTTGTATAATGTTTATCCACCAGTTTGTGAGGTTTAGTTGAAGATGAAAAGCTATATCTTTTTAAAATTCCAGCAGTTTTAGTGCAGAGGGAAATCATGCAATATTGCAAAAATGTATAAAATTTAAGGCACTAGAATTAGAATCACGATATTGAAGTAAATGGTCTGACCTTTAAAAACACTCAGTCCTTTGGATACTTGGATAATAATTTAAATTTTTGTACCTGAATGCACCTTTTAAAAATGGTCTTTTTTTGTGAAGATTAAGTATCTTGTCAAGAAACAGCTTGGGACTTGACAGGCTGTGCATTTTATGTTCCATTTATTTGCAGGATTTCTAGGTGCTAGATCCTACCCTTACAAAAATGAAAGTTGATTCTCTTTGGTGCCAGCAATGTAAGTATTCACCTACATCTAAAACTATTTCATTTTGGGTTTTCTGTCTAACTACGCTCTTTATAAACAAACAGCTTAATGCAGCATCACCTGAGAAAAAATCCAGTGGGGAATGCCACCCACACTCCAAATGTTATCCCAAGTGAAGTGTGCCTTATGCTTTTACAAACTGCTTCAGGGTGGCTTCCTAGACAGACCAGATCATGCTGCTGCTCCAGTGCTCCAAACCATCCTGCTGCCTTCTGTGGTTCTTTTGACCTTTGCCATCAAGGTGACTCCAGCATGCAGCAGCATTCCCAAGCTTGCTTGGATCCAGGTGCTCCCAAAGGACTGGGATGATGTCACTCCAGCACAGGTGGCACATGTCTCTGGGAGTACTTGAGCAGCTCCACACTCTTCCCACGCTCATGTTTTCTACCATCCATGCACTGACACTTTCTGGCAGCTGCATAGACCTGCCTGCCAAAGCAGGCCATCCTGTGTGAGGGCAGCATCCAATAATAATATTCTATGAGATTCACTTCTGGTTATAAACAATTTGCTGCAAAACCAAAAAGTACCTACTGTTCTCAGAATTATTCCCCCCCCCCCATCCTGCAAATTCATGTTTTGTTAATCTTCCTAGTTTTTTATCAGTTTGTTTTTCAGGGAGTTTGTTTAATTTATGCGTTTATTAATTTTCCAAGAACTTTTGATACTAGCATGATTTGCTTGTGTTTTTCCAGCAGGAAATGAAATCAAGACTGGTGAATGATGCCAATTGTCAAAACTTTATTAACAGCAGAGAAATGTTTCTTGGAGAAAAGTTGAGTTTTACCACCTGTGTTCTGAGTCCTGAAGACAGTTTTCAGTGAGGACTTGGGCAAATCTCCCCACAGCACTGTGTAAAATGGGGATAATGCCTTATCCAGTCTAGAAAAAACACAGTCAAAAGTACAAAAAGAAAGCCTGATGGTAGGAATGAAAACTGTTCTAGCTGACACAGATCTTGAGGTTTTTATGAACTAGCTTTTGATGTCCTGTTCATGATTCTCAAGAGTTTTAAAAAAAATTAATTCGGAGAATAAACCAAAATGAATGTGACAGGATCCTTCACTCACTTTTCACTCAGACAATAACTGAACTGTCAGCCAGAACTTGCTTACGTGCATGCTGAGCAAAAACTATTAGGAGTCCCTAGAGGGATAAAACATTTTTTATTGTAATCTGTGAGAGTGTCTTCTCTGACATCCACTGGATGAGATGGGTCGCACTGAGTTGTAAAAGAAGAGAAAAAAGAGAAGACAATAAAAACCCAAACTCAAATACCACATCAGTTAATGAAAATTTTGCTTTCAAAGGTTTTCAGGGTTACCAGTGTTACAGAACAGCAGCTGTTGTTTCTTCCACCTGAAAATGTCTCCTTTTACCAAGATAATGCTAGCAAAAATAATTTTTCTTTTATAAAACATGTTAGTTCTAGTGTAGGGTTTTCTTTTGGGTTGTTTTGGTTTTTTCCATTCTTAACTTAGAGTTATCCTTTTTTGGGATTAATACTAGTCTCCTGATACAAGCAGAAGAACAGAGTTATATCCTGTCTTGTGGAGTTTGTGCCTTGATTCACAAATGCAGGGAAAAATGGAAGGATGGTTATCATCCGATACAACAATGGCATAGTCTGAAGCTTCAAGATTGTTAAGAGGTGGACAGAGGCCTCACAGTGATAGAATAGCTTTTTTTGCAAACTCTTCAACAGCAGTATGCTGGCTTTATTACGATGAACTAAAGGAGACAACAATTGGAACCATCTGTATCCTTGACAAAATAAAAGAAAGAAAAATGTTTGAAGGAGAAATAGAATCAAATGAAAAGACTGGGTCTAACACATATTTAATATGATGCTGACAAGCCTGAGCAAATGCACTGGAACCTGAAATATAACCCCAAACAGCTTTAAGTGAGGTTCTGACACTGAAAATTATAAAACATATCTTATAGAGTGACATACACACTGATAGCTCTTTGAGGGTTTGGCATCAAGCCATCCAAGTATTAAATTTAGAGCAGATGGTGAGGGTGCTACAACTCTCTATCTGCTAGAGGTAATATTTAAGAAAATTATAATAATATTAATCTTAAAAACAATGTTAAATGATACTTTTTCTTCCTGACACTACCTGCAACAAGAAAAAATATGAATGTAACTGCTGGTCTTTCCTTTCACCAGAGAGTTTTTCTTGTCTTTACTGGACTGACTCACAAAGTGTCTTTTTATAACAGGTTATTTGGGTTGCATTTTCTACATATAAAACTTTCTTCTATAAAATGTGTGTTTGCATTCCTAGTTTATTATGCTCCCATTGCTGTTCCTAGTGGACCTGTAATGTTTACAGGGTGAAAAGAAGAGGGAACTTGTTTTTAGTACTATATTCTTTGTGTCCTTTGACACAGAACTAGGGAAGGCTGATTTGGGTGTGAAAGTTGTGCGTGGCAAGCCTGAGATAACATGCTGCCATAATATCTACAGGGAGGAAGCAGTGAGAAAATCCTTGGAGCTCTATATAAACAAAGTCAGGATTTTGATGGCGGTATGTGGAAATTCACATTTGCTTTCTACAAGAAATTTCTTTCTCCTGTAAGTTTTGGAGAAAAACCATGCAGGTAGTAATATTTTTTCCATACCAATGGATCCCAAAACACCCTATAAAAGCATACATATGTAGCAAAACAAATATGCCTCTGTATGGGCTACAGCATAAACCACACAGATAACCATCGCAGAGCAGACTTGCAGATACAAGAATATTTTTCTCTCTCCATTCTTTTTTATCCTTATTAAAACTACCTACATTATCAATGCACCACAGACAAAACCAGAATTTTTAAGGTTTGCCAATCGGTTTTGTTAATACCTAAATCAAGGAGGTAACATCAGATTTACCAGACTGGGTTGTACACAGTGATGTAACTGGTGGAGTTAAAGCAGTGTTACAGAGAAATGAATTGAATCTTTCTTTCGGAGGAGTTGGGGGGGGGGTGTTAGTGAGTTTCACTGTTATAAAATTGAATGACACATTTGTGAATTATGAATTATGGAATTAAAAATTGTGGAGCTATGTAGCTCATACTTTAAGAGCTACCTCTACCCATAAGTTAGAAGGATTCTCCTTGAAAAAATACATTTAAGTCTGACTAATGTTTCATAGGAAGCAGAGACTGTGCCATACATTTTTTTTATGTGGAACAGAACCTATTAAGCACCTCATGATGTGCAGGCAATTCCAAATTACATGAACAGAATTATCTTGATTTACTGGCAACGTTACTTTTCAGTGCTACAACTAGTGGTCACCGGCATGCTTCTGAGCCAAAACAGCGTTCAAGTAGTCCCACTCTGGTAATTTTCTAGCCTGGATTGGATGCAGTCGCTTAGAATTCCACATCCAGTAAAAAAGGGCAATAACATCTTGCCTGTTGCTTCTTCATAGTCCAACGGTATTGACTTTCTGGAAAACACACTCTTGTAACTCAAAGCTATATTAAAGAAAAATGGCTGGCATAATCATCTTTTTAATCTGAATCATATCTCCTTTTAAGAATTCACTAAAAACCAGTAAATGTTAGTTCATTCTGGCCTCCGTGACGCATGCAAGATAGGGCAGAGTTGACCAGCTGAGTTAACCTACTGCTAAGCTCAGCCAATAGATTGCTCCATACTCTAAGCAGATGTTTCTCTTTTAGGTTAATGGAACTCTTGCAGGCCATACCCCTTCCCAAGAGAAAACACCAGCACAGTTGGAAGCTGGAAGGACTCATCTCAATAACAGAAGCAATGTGCCAGCAGCATCAGCAGCAGTTAATTAATAAAAATCCATGAACAGAACAGCAACTGCATTTTGGTTTAGCTTGTTTAAAAAAAAAAACACCACCACACAAACCAGCACTTTTTCTTCTCTGCATGGCCTTCTTAGATGTAGTGGGGTTTTTTTCCTATAACAATTGACTGCTGGGTGAGAGAAGAGGAAATTAATCTCTTACTGTTAGCTGTACTGTTGCTCTGTGCCAGTCATAAAACGGGAGAACTGTATTAATGCAAATACTCATTGTTAAAGTTCACATCACAGGTGATAATTGATACCCCATATTTATTAGGCTAAGAGAACTTTGTTATACTTTAGATTGGATTTGATTTGAGTCTTATACCTGAAGTAACTCTTTTAATGTCAATCTATTCATACTTGTTTGTGCCACTGTAAGAATAGAGAAATGCTCATTATGTTTGCTCCAGAGGATGAATGGCAAGGAACACAACTAGGCTCCCATATTAGACTTTGAATAAGAATTGTTTCCAATTCCTGGAAACATTTTCGTTTCTCTTGGGACTTGTACATCCGTTTTTTGTCTAGTCAATGGCTCTGAGAGCTACTTATGAAATGAAAATTAATGCCAGGGCTTTATATCTTATGTAAGTGTGACCTGAAGCCTGGACAGCCAAGATTCATAGAAAGTACATTAAAGACAAGGGAAACTGGGAAACACTTTGCATTGCTTCATTGCTGTTTTCCAGAAACAGTGGCACAGAATTGATTCTCTTCTCTTGCTATGGCTGTTGGAGAAGATGTTATAAAATTCTGCTAAGTCTTTGGAACAAAAAAGTCTCTACCTCTATCTTTTTTGCTCTAATGGCAAGAAGAAAGAAAAGTGAGGAAAAACAAGATGTTAATGTTAGAATACTCCTTTTCAAAGGCAAAGCAGAGCGAGCAACCAAGAAAAACCTCACCACAAAATGGGAACTACAGCTGCTTCCAGCAGCCTGGAGTGGAAGTACCGGGCAGTTTGCTGCTCATTTTCTCCACCCATTCATATTGGGTTGTGGGACAGGTAATACTTATTAGCACTCCAGTGTGTGGGCTCAGCTACACAATGAGCATTGCACTGTTACCACCAGCATCAGTTGTAGGCTATTTTGCCTTGGTGAAACCTCTGTTATTGATGTCGAGGGAAAGAGTGGGGAAATAAGTATTTTCCATTATAGTCCAATTGAAAGGGAATGGCAAACAACACCATATCTCCCTGTTCATTGGCTAAATAGAAGTGTTGGCTTTTAATAACATCTTCTGAAGATTATTTATGTAGTCTATTTGCCAATATCCATATCAGTTCATGCCCTTTGTGTGTTTTAGATAACATTGTTGTGTTTCCTTTGACTTAACATTTAGTGTGCTGTGAACTTGCCAATAGTCAGAGCAGTTCAGGATTGCCTCTGTCTGATCCCTTCCATAAGCTGTTTATTAAGGAACAACTCATTTTTAGAGACTGTAAATTCAGCTTTCACACTGGAGGTCTCTGTAGCTGCACTTGCAGGGGCTCTTTGCCTGTGCTTCTTCGGTTTAAATTTATACTGGGTGTTTAAATACTGAGAAATCTTTCTAGAGTGAAACAGAATAACTCAGGCAAAGCTCAGCATCTTTTTCTGACTGATTTTGGAGACTGTGAAATGGCCAAATCTGAAATTCCCTAAAGCCTGATCTTGTTCAGTTCTTGGAGTTAAGCTTGTCTTTCTCTAAAAGATTGGCCACCCACACAAGTCGTAATCAGATCCAAACTTCTTCTGCCTGTTCTCTTCTGCCTACTCTCCAGCCTGTTTTTGTGCAGGATCCATGAAGATCCATTGGATACACCAGTCAGAGCAACCCTGCTGTGCATCCTTATGGTTGAAGGGCTAGGGTGGGTCATGGGACCCAATCATCTGAATTAAAAGCTCTGTACAGAAAAAAACCTGAAGATATTACTTAATTGCAACAAAACAACTGGCAAAAAACTTGAATGAATATTGACTGGATTGCTAATGACCTACTGATTCTGATTGCTAATGATTAAAAATGTAAAGATAGGAAAGAAAGATGCCCTACACAGCCTAAGTAATTGCTGTACCTGCAGAAAGAAGTTCCTGATTAAATAGGATGTAACTAACACAATTCTCCTTGCCTGCCTGAAAGCAAACCAAAAAAAGTGCATCAAGGACAGAAAATAGCTCTTCTCAGAGGACATTTCAGTTATTTCTTTGCCTGCACCTCTGCTGTCCCTGTCTCCACTGGTCCTCTCATCCTCCGTTCTTCCTCTACTCCATCAGATCATTGCTCTTCCCCTGCTTTTCCCACACCATTTTGAATTTTCCTTTTTATTTCCACTATTTGCGCAACAGCTGTCTCCCTTTTCAGAGTTTGCATCCAGATTCTGTCCTGTTCTGCACTTGATCACTAGGGTCCTTCTGTAAGTGAAATAAGAATCATGTTTGCCCTGAAGAGATTTTAAGTGCTCTATAGAGGAGACAACTCTGTGATTTTATGTGTTGTGAAATACCAACGGCATTTTCAAGCCTTTGGTCTTAATAAGTGACACACGGAACAAAAGACTGGAGGAAAGCAGAGAAGTCTGGCATGCTCCAGGTTTCAATTAACTCTTCTGAATGTTAATACTCTGGGAGACAAAAAGAGTTAAGCTGAAATATGCTCTAGGCTTTTGTGATAATGGAAAGCTGGAGGGGAATTCGATTGTGGATTTCAGGACAGAGTTCACATTTACTCACGTCTTAACCACTCCCATATCCTTCATCCATTGAGCAGAAAAAGCTGCTATCTAAGTCAATAGCTGTTAGACTTAAGTTATTTCCTTATCATAATTCTGGAACAAAAACAATTTCATTTGTTTCAAATTGGAATCATTCCCAGTTCTTAGTGTAAAACAAATACATACATATATATGTGTCTACATATATGCACACGTACACAAAGATACATGATGGAGTAAGACTAGATATATAACGTGAAAAATGGAACTAGATTGATCAAACTGTATTTATTAATGGATTTTAACATCAACAGAAAATACTAACCTCTCTAGAGGATGCTGTTTGTTCACTGGGCGGCTAAAAACTGAACCTTTAACTATCTCAACAAAAGGATGCTTGATTTCTGAGACGTTTGGAAGATTTATCCTTTAATATACATTTATACAAATTTACATTTTTATTTTCATTGTACTTTAATTCAGTACTTGATTTTGGATTTTAAGAGTATAGGCTTGAAAAGGTTTCAAAGGAGGGTTTCAGCAACTACTGCTGCTGTTTTGCTCTTTAGCAGAATTGAACTCTGTCAGAATTAGATGCCACTTTCTTGCCTTTCCCCTAGAAATTTTCCAGAGAAATTCTGGAGGTGTTACATGCCTCTCTTATTTTTCTTCTACTTTGTCTTCGTGCCTTAATTCTGGAGGAGGATGGCCAGCGCTACAGCCAGTATAATCCAGCACAGAATTCCAGATTTTCTCTTGCCTATACTACCTACTTAAAAACGCTTCCCATCTCTTCATGCCACAGTGCTTCCTCCAGAGGTTATGAGCATCCACCTTGCTCTTCCCTGACTGCTGTCATCATTCTCTAGCTTCATAAATACACTTTAAAAATGCAATTAGTAACATATTCTCTGCCATGCCAGTTAGACAAAGTCACTAACCATGGCACCTTCATCTTCTGCTGATTTCAAGTATTAGTACTGTGCATTCTGAAATGCCTCCTTTTTTTTAATCTCCTGGAAAATGCCTTTCAGAGACTTTTATGGCAATCTCCAGTTATCAAAACCTTATGTTATATACACATTGCTTTTTGTCCTATCTAATCAATTTGTAAAGTTATTCCAGGATTTCTTCTTTCCAACAGTCAATAGGGAATAATTTATACCTACAAGCTGGTTATACACTCACATTTCAATTTGTCCTATAGCTTTAATAGCTCTTAACATCAAAGTATTTACAGATGTATCCATTAAAATAACCTTTTGCTAGTCTGAACAATTAAAGAATTTTCTGTTTCCTTTTGAAATAGACATTCTACTTCCTTGGTCATTCTGAAAGTCTTTATCTCTACCTGTTACAGTTTGAATTAATATTTACTGAACATGAATGACCATGCCTGGGAATTATTACCATGCCTCAGTTTATTTATCTAGGAAATTCCAAATTCCCTTCATCCATCTTGAATTCATTTAATTTTCTCCCACAACTACTATTCCAAGTCATCTCTGTCTTAATCAGTCTCTTTATTGAGCCATCCCTGGCCTGATTAGTTTCTGTATTTGCATCTGATATCCAGGTGTTGTTTTCTTCTGTAGTCTCAATTCCTTTGTCTTCATCCCTTTGTCTCAGTTTTCATTCCTGTGTATTTGCAGCAGGTTTAACTCAGCAATCAAACCAGGCTCTGAGGTGCAGCAAAGTGGTTGCCAAAGATCCAGAGCTTTCAGGTGAGGTGATTAAAGCTCAGTCCCTCAGCAGCAGTGCATTCACGTGCCCTCACCTGGAAAATACCTAGCAGAGAGTGAGTCTTTCGAAGCTGATTTGGAAAAATTAAGCAAATCTCTTTTGAGATTGTGTTAACTGTGAATTTCCAAATGACTATAACATGGCCAAATTTGGTGAACTTCTAGAGGATGAATAAAAGACCGATATAAAGAGCTGTTCTCTTTCTGCGTCAGGTTTGCTGCTCCCTTGAGAATGTTCTCTCTTTCTTGGGAGAAGGTAAGTAAACTGTTCTTAAAGTGAATAATAAGTCTCATTTTCTTTTGCTCTAGTTTTTAGTAATGATTGGACTGTTTTGGCTGGAATCTTACCTCTTCCTTTCCATTTAACTAATGCAAAAAATCAATCTGAAGCAGAAAATGAGCCTGGAAACTTTCAACTAGAACAGTTGATTTAGTCATGTTTTAAGTAATGGGAACCAGTGTTCAATGAATTTTAATAATATAAGTAGCTCCTATTTTACTTATAACAAGAATTTTAGTGTAGAATATGTGTGTGTGTTTCATTAAATATGGTAAGCTGAAGTCCTTATTATTTTTACTATGTAATGATTATCGTACATTTAAATGTAAGAAATGCACTGAAACTTACTGGAAATCATGAAAGCATGTGAGCTCTCAAGGTGTTTCAGTTTAACAAACCACTTCTATAGGACATACCGGATAGTTAAATTTGATGCACTTCATAAAACAATGTATTTTTAAAAAATTTATATCCTATTAGACCAAAAGTCTGGTGGAAAAAGAATTTTAGCTGCTTTCATGGGTCTGCCATAGATTTCCTGAGAATGAGCACAATAATTTCGCCTTCTGTTTTCCTTTGCCTTATCTTTAAACATTTGTCTATGCATAATCCTTTTTCCTCCTCTGTTTCTCATAAATGCTTCTAAAGCCAGGATTGTTCTTTAAACGGGCCTGCAGTAACTTGCATGCTTAATGGTCCTACTCTTTCTCTTGATTACTGGCAGAATTTTAAATACTGCTGTCAGCTAATTCTTTCTAAATCTATTCCAATTCCACATCATGACATGTGTGGCTTGAATTCTGGTTAAAAATTATCCTAAATAAGCATAATTTTGTGTCTGGGAGTCACAGTGATACCATACTGATTCCCTCACTAGCCTGACTGGAGCAGGGTGTATTTTGTACCTGCAGTGTAAGCGACTGGTGTTGGTTTGTTCCTTGCTTGCAGACAATAGATATTTTGTCAATGCCCTACAGCCTCTGTGAAACTTCAAACTGAGTTGACATAATAAAGTCTGTTAACACAATTCTGTGGCATACATTCCTGGAATACTCAGCTGATTGCTGATCCCATAAATACATGTGTGTTACTCAATGTGAGGTGCATGCTCCTGCTCAGTGTGTGCCAGGAACTGATGGGCTGGATGAAAGGGCTTTGTCCAATCTTTGAATACAAGTTGTTCAGTGTGCTGATATCCAAGTCACGCAGCCCAATAGGTTCAAGCACACAGCACAGGAATCTGAGATCACAAGAGACTTCCTTCTGTGGTCCTTTTGTGAAGATCTGCAAGTTGATTTAGCTCCAACAGAAAGTCACCAGTCCATGTGTATGTAATTAAATGACTTTGATAAGCTGGTTTTTTTTATTATTAAACTGGAGTAATCTACCTCCAGTAGTCTGGAGTAGATTTAGAAACAAGCAATAATGCAAGGGAAGATGGTATGTGGCATTTTTTTCTCTTTTGACTTGTTAAACTGACTACTAGGACCTTTTGTTGTCTCAGGGCACTTTCCTTATTGATGAGACTTCCTTTGAACATCAAAGACTCCCATTAGGAAAAAAAATTCCTGGCTTATTGAAACAGAGACATGTTGACTGAACTGCCATAACATTATTTGTTTTGTCATTAGACAGGTGAATTTCCCGTGGGCTTAGAGTCCTGTGTAACAAAATCACCTTGCTTCAAAACCATGTGCTTCAGTAAATACAAAGAGGTGTCATGTTTATCTGAATGTCTCATCTGGGGCTCTCCGAGCACTTAAGCTTCTTTTCAGAAGGAGGAAAGATCTTTTGCTCTCTTTCCAAAAAAACCTCAGGAAATATTGCATGAGTGTTTTCCAGAATTATGAAAACGCTGGGAAGCAAGGGGGGCTTGCTCAGTTTGCTTCAGTGCCCATAGTACTAGGCTGAAAGATGGGATCTGTGGCTCTATTTTTACCCTACCTCATCTGTTCTTTTCCTTCTTCAAGCCTCAGCTTTTCCTCTCTCTTCTTGTTGTTGACCAAAATGGAAGACAAGGGTGGTTCATCCGCCCTTCTGAGTAATGGGTACATTTCCTTAATATCAAAAGGGCATCACTGAACTACAGTGCATTCAAAAAAGGCAGCAGGGGTGATTATTACACAGCATCTGGAAAAGGAATACCTGACTAATTTAGACTTCTCCACCCCAAATTTTTTAAGATATAGCCTAGATGTTGGCAGTAGTATTAAGATAGTTGATAGATATAGGTTGTTTACTATCCCTTCCAACTGAGTGAACCTAATAGGAGACTAGCTCAAAAAAAATGGGGTAGTTCCTCAGGAAATTGAGAACAGACCTGTGGAGCTCCTCAAAAGAAGATGCAGATGCAAGATGTTTGTGTGTCAAGAGATGCCTGCATAAGTGTTTAAGAGTCTTAACTAAATCACATCAGGTTTGGGGAATAACATGAGCTGAAACAGTTAGACAGGGGGATACTTAGTGGAGCTGTGATAAAGCCTTTCTTTAGTGGCTTATGGCTGCTGTTTGACTCAGGATCCAGGTTCAGATGAACATTTAGTCTGAAAAAAATAGCTATTTACTTTATTTTTTTCCCCAGGTGCAGTATTGAGAATACTTCTCTCACATCAGAAATCATGGTCTTTTTCCTACTTAATGACAACAATGTTATCTTAGTGATAGCAATGGCACCATTGTGTCAGCATAGGAAACCTTGGTTCTCCCATGACAGAGGGCAGGTAGGATCAAAAAAACATTCCTGAAAGACATTCTGGTACTTCTTTTCTTTGAGGGGGAAAAAAAAACAAAAACAAAACTCAATTATTAGAGGAGGTTTTCTCCTTTGTGTTCTCAGTGTATGTGTAGCATAAAATTTTCAGCATTACTTTACTAACCCAAATGTTTGGAAGACAAAAAATTAATTTTCTAAATACAGGTTTAAAACTTTGCCTGGGGGAACATGGATCAGAATGTCCTACCTGGATGTAACTTGGAGATGCATAGAAGTCTCCAGAGGCTTTGCAGATCAACACCTGATATTGTAATTAGACAATTAGTCAGGAGGTGTTCCAAGATGTTTAAAAAGAAAGCTTGAGAAAACAGCCACAGGGAACTCCTGCAGATTTGGCTGGAAAGCTTATGGCTCTTGTGAGTGTAATCTCGAGATTGTCATGCAAAATCTCTGAACTCAGGCTGAGTTATCCTGAGTGTTTTGGCTTCTGCAGCTTTAAGAATGAGCTGTTCAGTTGCTGTAATATGTTTTATTATGATTACCATGTAATATATGAATACCACATAATATATGATTACCACATGGGGGGTGGTAATCCCCGGGTGAGTGAAGCAGAGAGAGCAGAAGGTTGCTAACCTCAAGCAGGTGAACAAACTAAGACTTACTGAAGTTTTCAGGACTGATTCATGGGGTTTTAGCTAAATTTAGTCATTAAGAACATGTCCTTTGGAGATGTCAGAGGTGATCTGCATTGGATGTGCCAAAATAACAAAGGTGTTTCCTGTCCAAAGCAGTCTCAAGAAAGCAATGCTACATGGAGATTTCTGGTCACCTTTCAGTCACACTGTTTTTGTCAGAAAGAAGAAGAAAAGGTTAATTTGTGGCCAGTCATCTTGGTCCTCCTTTATTCTCATGCTTTGCTACACATATTTTCTTTAGGTATTTCCTCAGAGAAGCCACGAGCCCATGTACATATACATGTTGGTTTGTTGCACATAGATGAAAGTTTCCATATACTTTTCTCCCAATTGTTGAGCAGCTGAAGCACCTATTCATTTTGAGGCAGATATTCAGGAGGCAAAGTGGTTCCCAGTAAAGCTGCTTTTCTGATATGTTTTCTTGGAATCTGTTCCATGTTTCTGAGGTGAGTTTGCTTTATGAGTTTGCTGCAGTTGTATTAGTTTTAGATAAAGTTGTTTGTAATATGTGATATGAGCTGAAGAAAAATCTAGAAGCTGAAGCAACATTAGGTGAGTTCTCATGCAGGCAAAAAAAAAAATCTTCCCAGCCTAGAAGACTTCACAAGCTTTAGTGCAGGACTAAAGGTAAAAGGTGGATGTGACAAGCGTATGGTGGAGTGTGACACCTGCAGTGTGACACCTGCTCCAGTTCACATCCAGTGCCTTGTAGATGACCTGCTTTACATGTGGCTGAATATCTCCTCTGAATGGGGATGGCTCACGTGGCATACCGATGCCACAGGAGATTGTCCAGTAATACAAATAGGTAAGTTTGATAAGTGGGCAGTCATCATATATCTGCCAGTGAAAAAAAGATAGGAGCTAGAACTTTACATGCCTCTCAGTGGCTGATAGGGTACAAATATGCCAGGAAGTGTGGTGGAATTTAAGACTGTGATCTTGCAGCTGATGTAATTAATTTGATCTGATTTTTCTGCTTCAAACTTTGAACATCAAAAGTTGCTCTTTTTTTTTTTTCTTTTGCAAAAGTTTGAAATCAAAACCATCCAGAGTTAGCATGAATGTTCTAATATATTCAAAGGTATAGATATCAGTCATGTGTTGCATATATTTTTCAGCAGCATTCCCTTTCAGGTGCAATAAATTAAAAACTAATTCTTGATGTTAATCTACATCAGGAAGACAGGGACCACAGAGAGCTATTGTCTTACAGTCCTGTTCTATCAAGTGATTTCTCTCAAGTTTCATTCTCTTTCCCTATAGTATTGAGTTTTAATTTCACACCTGCCCACCAACTACATCAGCCAAGTAAGACTGAAAGTTTGGGTTAACACTTAATAAAAACCCACTACTTTCTATCTAGAGAAACTTTTTATATACTACATCCCTTAGAAATTTCGCTACTAAGAGAGAGGGATTTTTTTCTTAGCTAATCTGGCTCAGGGCATTGTTGTTTTGTCTAAAAAAGAACTTGTGGGTTGTTTGTGGGTTTTTCATTTGTTTGTTTGTTTCCGGATTCTAAGGCAACTCTTGCATCCGTATTGATCTTGGCCTCAGAGCACTTGAATCTAGGGAACACGCAAAACTCCTCATGGATCCAAATTTCTAGTCCGTTTCCCATTTAACTTTATTATACTTTGAGGTTTGAATGGACTTTGAGAGCTCTGGTTGTGTGGGTTGGGTATGCACCATCCAGCAGAGCAGGAAGGGAGTGGGGTACTGATGGACAATTCCAAGTCTCTCGACACAGAAACCTGCAGAGAGATACAGAATGCAGCGAGGCAAGTTTGGAGCTGCCTCATACTGGAACTTCCCAACAGAGCAAAGCTTAGCCTTGAAAAAAGCAAGAGAATTTAGTAATCAGAAGAAGGATATCCTTAGATTATAAAACATCACTCAGGAGTGTCTGCAGTTTGTTGGCTTTTCTGTGATGTGTTATTTTTTTAATAATGAATTTTTGGAGCATTTACTTCACTGGTAGAAATTGTTCTTTTCCAATAAAAATAACCAGTATATCCATTTGACCAATATAAAGCATTATTTACTTTCTCAGGCTCTGCACAATGGGAAGAATCTTTACTGTATCTGTTTTTAAAATGACAAACAGGGTTTTATTCTTGGCAGATACCCATCAAATTTTAAACCACCCGCTGACAGTTACGATGGTAAGGAAGTTTAGAGCTGTCTTACCACTCTGTTGTTGGTGACTATATCCTGGCTTGGTTTTTTGCTTGTTTGTTTGTTTTGGGTTTTTTGTT